>CM057337.1:82017188-82587188 GCA_030015575.1 Agapanthus africanus
AATCAAGTTGATTACATATTTTAAGTTAGCACCTTTGTGTGTGTGTGTGTATAAATACATACATACATACATACATACATACATACATACATACATATATATATATATATATATATATATATATATATATATATATAATCTATACAGACCCAGTTCCAGGAGCAGACGGATGCCTTAGGACTTAGCTCTGGCCACTCAATCACCGCCATTGTCCCTGTCCTGGATTCGATATCGGCGGGCATCAAGGTGGGTATGAGCGCAAGGTTGGTCCCAGGGCCTATCGATTTTTTGATAGACACCCGACCGCGCATGAGTACGCAGTGACCCAGTTGTAGGCAAATGCAGCAGCTGCATCACAGCAGGAGATCCATCGGCTCCGCGAGCATGTGGAGCAGCAGCATCAGACGCAGCAGGAGTTGTGGTAGGAGATTTAGGAGACACGTTACGAGCTGCAGGAGCTTAGGGCGGAAATCCGAGATATGAGGCAGTCGCACGCTGATTCCGTCCAGCAGGCCATACGGATTGAGTTGGGTGCATTTTTTAGGCTACGAGACGATGGAGGTGGATCGTCATCCCAACGACGTTAGTTCTATTTTTCGATTTGTTGACACATATATTAGGACTTTAGTGGAGTATTGATCATATTGGAATATTTTTTGATACATACATTTTTTGATTTGTTGATTAGTGGAGTATTGATCATATTGATTGCATGTATAATTTTTGTATATGTTTGCATGTATTTCGGAGCTTATTAATTTGATTATCGTATATTCATTGCGTGAGATTTGAATATATTGCGTGAATGATAATTATATATTGATGCTTGTGAATAAAAATTTGATTGATTCTAGATTTGGGAAAGTGTTTAGTAAAAGTAGTAGTAACCGCAATCAATAAAAGTGTCGCGAGTAGCTAGCCGAGTTGAATACAGGTCGTCCTCAGGGAAACATAGAACCTTTATCTTGTTTTAGACAAGTTGATTGAAATATGGTTGAGTTGTTGTAGATCTATGGTATACGGATGTAGAATTTATGAAGAAGAGACTTGTAGGGTTCATAGAATTTAGTAGTAATGAATGATCAATTAAAAATGACTTCTTTTATCTTTTAATAGATTTAAAATTAGAGCAATATGTGCGTAGCCTTTTAACATTCTCTTTCTCTCTTTCTGGCTTAGCCTACCAGGGAAATGGCTCCTTCTTATTGATAGCACAGGATGAATGAAAATTAGGGTTCTTGGAGGGAATAGGGTTCCTACTCCTAACCCTTATCTTTTCATTAATCTCTATTCATGTCTAGCCTTTACTAAAATAATTGTTAATTTAATCTCAAATCGCAGTCGAGACTATCAATAAATTGATAGCGCGCCCGATAAGGATGTTAACAATTACTTTGCTAAAGTTTATAAACTTTATAAGATATAAAAGAAGTTAAGAGATTTTATCATCCATTGATCTACCCTAATCCTACTAACCCTCGCAAACTAGGAATTACTCACGCATGGCTGAGATAGAAGAGAAGATGAGAAAGAAGATCATAACGTAAATGCAGAAAGTAATATGGAAATTAAATGCAGAAAGTAAAATGCAAAGAACTAAATTAAAGATATACCTTTTAATTAATCAACTATCATTTACAAATCTATCGAATTTAGAGTAAAAGAACCCTAGTTTATGATCCCGATCTCTATCTCGTAGGAAGTAAATGAACAGCTGATGATCAACCTGCATGCGTGGATCATCTTGGACCTCTTGATCTCTTCGGTTTGATTATTTTTTTGTATAAAGCTCTCGGTCTTTTAAATAGTCCTAGAAGTAGAAACCCTAGATCCCATGTGTTAGGAATTGCTGTTGTGATCACACATCAAAAATCTCAGATCCTACGGTCACAGAAGTGCCGCGGATCCGCCGCAAATGTGTAATTTTGGCCGCTAAACCACGGCGGTTTAGTGAGATCAGATCATGAAATTTCTTTTGATGCTTGGTGTTGATACGTGGAGATCATTGTGATGTCTGGATTCTTCAAATCTTCATCTGAGTCTCTACCATTTATGATTTACGATTTGATTTAACTTTATCGGTAGATTTCATTCCCGAGATCTCGGATATTTCAATCTTCAAACCTGAGCTCATATCTGCACAATATCTCAATTCATAGTATTAGTAATATTTGTTATTATTTTGAGATATTATCCTAATCATTTTATATGGTATAATATTTTAAGAATATTGATTAGGGATATTTGATATGATAAGCATATTTAAATTACTAAAATATTATATACATATATTTTCCTTCATAATGTTAAGTATAGTGTATGAACATATGATAAAGAGTATTTTGCAGATAAACCCACTTATGTTCCATATTTACGATAAACACCTTTAAGTACTTAACAAAAGTAAAAAAAATGTTCTATCAAATGTGTAATATTTTTGACTGAACAAAATTATATATTGCTTATGATTGAAATTAACACGTGTGGGGCATGGAAAATTTAATTATTTAAAAAACAAAATAACTTTTCATGGTTGTGATAGAGGTCAGAATCTCCCTCAGATGTTGTCTTCCGTCGGATTTGCTGCCAACAGGGATGAACGGTTGAGATTTGATGTGAGGATTGAGCGTGGGGATCTTAATGGGCTATTGGTTGTTGTTGACGCCAAGCTACCTGCAAGGGAATTCCCAGGGTGAGAAACCACCATGGGACCCTCCGACGTTCAAGTAAGTACCGAGAAATAATTATGGCAGAGTAGTGGCGTATTGGAATGAGTTCGAGATACCTGAGTCGTCTGAAAGAGGGGTTTATATAGCGGTCGCATGGAGCGAGCCGATGCGAGATTCTCGCCGTCCATTACTCCCCTGCGCCACGTTCACGTTGATGGCGAGATACGCCCATTAATAGCGAGATACGCTCATTAATGGCGAGATATGCTAGTGGGAGATGCGAGACGTGGAGCGGCGGAGATCTCGTCATGGCAAGATGCATGAAGCCGTTATAGGACATTCGGGCTCCATGCTCCCGACCAAATAGGGATGCTGAGGAATCTCAAAAATAAGATAGCTCGGAAACGAGCAAGTGAGCTGAGGAGTCTAAGCTATAGGTATCCTGGATACAAGCTACTGGCCGGCAGTCAGCAGAAGAGGGAATGTGCTCCGGGTAGATTATCTGAAAGGTTGGGCACAACCTCGGAGGCGAGGCGCTTAGGAATGTCCCCCATTTATCATACTTATTCCAGCTATGCAGCCCCCCAGGAATCTAGCGGGTTTACGTGGACGACACGTCATCCGCTACGTGTCGTGATCTCGGGATTTCCCTCTTATGAACATCCCCCCACTTTCATTCCAACCTATTTAAGGGTCGGGTCGAGAGTGGTCTGCTCGATTTTCGATGTTCAGCTTGGTGCCTAGAATTCATTATAGTGGGTTGTCTGGGAACGACGTGGTGCTTAGCGGCCCTTTCTCTTCGATCTCCGGATCCATGTGGTGTTTCACGATGCACCTTAATTTTCACACGTATCCTTGATGATGTTAGCGGATCAGTGAAATGGTGCCACCATAATGGAGATGTCGCTTCGCTCGCTCAGGTCGTCGATTTTCATGCCATATGGCTATAATTGGGTGGCGGATTGCGAGACGTCGCTTCTGCCAGTTGGATCCATGTGAGGGGGAAACGTCCAATGGTTTGCTTCCACGTAACGTCATCGGGGCCGTGGGGTGCGACGCTTCGTTTTGGTGGGAGCGGATTCAGGCCGTCGGATGGCTTTTACTGAGTGTATAAATAGGGGAAGCCTTTCCTTAGAAAACACCTTTGCTTCGCTTGCCTCCTGTCATCTGCAGATTGCTCGGCACTTCATCTCTTAGGTCGAATCCTCGGTCGAAATCCATCCTCGACCACTCTTCCCTTAAATCAGGTCAGATTTCTTCCTATGATATTTTTGTTGATGTAGTTGAATCGGGCAGTGAGGCTTCAGCCTTTGAAGCCGAGCCCAGTGGGTCGTCTTCCTTTTGCTCGGTTTCTGATAGCGGAGGAAATTCTTCTTCTTCCTCTACGTTTGGCTCGCCCCTAAGGGGCGGTGATGCCCTTGTTCTTCGTCGTCGGGGGGTAAAAAGAGCCCCCAAGGTACGCATAGAGAATACTCGTGATGCGCCCTCGATGTTGAATCGGTCGGAAAAGCTTTTCGATATCCAGGCTTGTTTTCATGTCCCCCTGGTTATTCGCTCCATCTGGCTAGGGAGGGTGAATGGGCAGACTAGGTATAGGGTAATGAGATTGCTCTGTACTTGGAAGCGTTCCAAGAAGGGATGCATCTGCCCTTCTCACCCGAGATTTATGCTGTTATCCATTGCTTCCAACTTGTACCGGGTCAGCTAGCACCGAATTTGTGAAGGATTCTCCTCGGGTTCTTGGTCCGGCTAAAAATTGACCGGATCCCCTTCTATCTAGGTCTTCTCCTCTCCTTCCTTTGCTACAAGAATCATCCCGGTACTCGTAAGGATGAGCCGGGTTGGGTTTATTTTTCTTTTAAAAAGCATAAGGGTAGGACGGTCGGGTCAGGGGTAATGGTCTTCCCTTTTTCTATCCATGAGTGGAAGGAGAAGTTCATGTTCATCAGCCCTCTGAAGGGAAATGAATCACCAGTGCCCACCAAGTGGCATAGGGTAGATTGCCCAAGGGCCAAGAAGTCAAGCGCTTCAGAAGCGGGGGTCATGTCGTAGTGGGAGCCGATCTAGCATGTCGGCACCTTGCTTTCAGAGCAGGCTCTGAGCTGGGTGGGACTCAGTCCCACGCGCTTCAAGGGTAAGTTAGGAATTTGCCGATTAATTTAGACTTAGCATAATTTGTTGTTCCTATTGCTGACCTTTTCTTTCGTTTTCTTTTGCAGAGCTCATGGATCGATTGAAGATCACGGCCACCCTGGCCGCCAAGGTGCAATTAAGGAAGGGCGACGGTGGTAGTTCGTCCAAGCCCACGCCAGGCGCGGAGCCCTGACAAGGCCCTTCTTCCAAGGTCGCCTTCGCTCCCCCTGTCCTGGAAGAGTGTAGGAATGGAAGTCAGAAGCACCCCCAGGAACAGGCTACCCGGTTGAGACCAAAGGCGCCTTCCTCCGTCGAGTCTCCGGCCAAGAGACTTAAGAAAGTGGTTTCTCGGCCGCCCCCGGCCGAGATACAGATGCAGGAGGGAGACTTCTGCATCGAGATGTCGTCGGGGCTCTCCATAGCTGATAGCTTGCTGGCGAACATGGAGAAAGCAGCGGGGGCTAAGATTTCCCGAGGCACTATGAAGGCCCAAGTCGCGGTGATAGCTCAGGAGGCTATCCAGATTGGTAATCCTCAAAAAAAATTCAAGTGATTTTTCCTCTGTCTAGTTCTTGACGAATGTGGTTCATGTTGTTCTTCAGGTCCTCCAATATTGTGCCTTCCTAGCCGCCATGGAGGCTGAGGAGGTAGCCCCGGCACTGAAAAAGGCCGGAGAGTCATCCTCGCGTGAGGAAGAGCTCCTTGCTAAACTGAAGGTGGCCGAGGACAATGCTGCGCCCTTGAGTCGATGCTGGTCTCAAAGGGCGTGAAGGCCACGAGGCTGAAGGAGTCTTACCGAGTACTGACCGAGTCTAACCGGGCACTCCAGGCCCAGGTCGGCGAGATTAACGAACTCTTTGAAGACATGATGAAGTAGAGAAACTCGTTCAAGGGGGATGCCCGGGCAGCCCACAAGGCGGCGAAGCGGGCTGAGGATAGGGTGGAAAAGGCTATGGAAGACTACAAGGCGTCCGACCAATTCTACGTCGATCTTGCTGATTCTATGGCCGTCGGGTGGCACAATGCCCTCGACACCGTCAATGAAGCGGTGCTCGGGTTTGACGATCGGGAGATTCGCGTAAGGTATCCCCTTACGGAGGAAGGACCCTACGGCGGTAGTACCAAGCTAGTGAGTAGAAGCGAGCTTGCTAGCGGAGGTGCCAAGTAGGCAAACGGAAGGGATGCCTTGGCAAAGAAGGAGGTTTGAAGTCGCCGTTCTCCCTGCTTTCTGTCTCCCCCTCTTCCCTTCCCCCTCTTTTTTTTAATTTTTGTAGGCTTTCGGGGGTTTTGTAAAGCTGGGGAGCATATAATACCTTGTGTGGATATACCGGTGTCCCTGCTCATCCCGGAGTCGAGGTGACGTGGGATGAGCGAACACCAAGTGTAGGTAGACCAGTGTCCTTCCTCACCCAGGAGTTGAGGTGACGTGAGACGAGCGAACACCAAGTATAAGTAGACCGGTGTCCCTCCTCACCCCGGAGTCAAAATGACGTGAGACGAGCGAACACCAAGTATAGGCAGACCGGTGTCCCTCCTCACCCCGGAGTCGAGGTAATGTAGGGCGAGCGAACACCAAATATAGGTAGACCGGTGTCCCTCTTCATCCCAGAATCGAGGTGACGTGAGACGAGAGAACACCAAGTATAGGTAGACTGGTACCCCCTTCACCCCGAAGATGAGGTGTGGCGTAAGTCGAGTGACCTTAGTAGAGCTCGGAGCTATCACTCCTTCAGATTCGAGTGGGGTTAAACTCGGGAAGGCTATCGACAAAACCAAAGCTTTATTTACATGGACTATGTTAGGAGTTTTCCTACTTCGTGTATGTGCACCGGGTAGAGGTCGGCTTGCTGGTTTTAACACGAGGCCTTATGAATCTATCCTGGGGCCTTGTGATGAGGGTTTTAGATGCACAGTGATGTTGGGAAGGAAGCTTTCTGCTGTGGATGGGCCTGGCGGGAATCCACCCGGTTGCCTCGTGAAGAGGGCTTTGGATCCATGACATCAATGGGCAGGAAGCTGCCCACTGTGGATGGGCCAAGCAGGAATCTATCTGGATGCCTTGTGTAGAGGGCTTTGGATCTATGGCGATGTTGGGAAGAAGCTGCCCACTTTGGATGGCCGGGCAGGAATCTACCCGGCTGCCTCGTGTAGAGGGCTTTAGATCCACGGCAATGTTGGGCGGGAAGCTGCCCACTGTGGAGGGACCGGTCAGGAATCTACCCGGCTGCCTCGTATAGAGGGCTTTGGATCCACGGCACAGTTGGGCAGGAAGTTTCCCGCTATGGATGGGCCGGGCAAGAATCTACCCGACTGCCTCGTCTAGAGGGGTTTGGATCTACGGCGTCGTTGGGCAGGAAGCTGCCCGTGGTGGATGGGCCTGGCAGGATGCTATTTGGTTGCTTCGTGAAGAGGGCTTTTCGATCAGGAATTTATTCGAGTTGATCGGTCAATCGATGGTGGGATCACCATGACATCAATATTTGTGCATCCCCGATTCCCGGTGCCATGTGGCGTGTAATGGGTATCTCGAGATCTATGTGAATCTCCTGAAGACGTCGTTCAGTCTTCCCGGATCTGTGTGAAAAGGAGGGGGCCAATAACTGGACGCCGCGTGCTAGCTCCGTATCGAGTGGCGTGATGCGTATGATGATACTCCGTGATCCGTGTCATGGTGGGAGAGGATCTCGACGACTTGGGTCCACTGTGATCGGCTGTTGGATCTCAACTTTGAATACCATGGTCAATGCTCTCTGGACCCCCTTCCCCTTTACTGTAATAGCTTTTATTTTGCAAGCCCCCTGGCATTTTTGTAAGGCTGAGGAGCCGAGATACCTCTTATCAATAAAAAAAAATTCGTTTGCTTACGAATATTTCTTCACCCGAAATGTCAGAACATTGAATATTCTCATTTATTTCTCTTATCCAAAATTTTCTTATCCAATCCTTCACCTTATATCTGGGGTAAGACCGGTGGAGCGAGACTTAGGCCGTTCTACCTGTAGACATGCTCACATCTTATCCTTATGAGTGAAGGGATGGTCCAGGGCGCTTCGCTTACCTCCAAGCCAGGCCGGGGAGAGATAGCCCGCCGACCTGTGAGAGGGCTTATGATTCATGGGTTTTGGTCGGGCAGGAATCTACCCGGGTGCTTCATGAAGAAGGCTTTGGATCCATGACGTCGTTGGACAGGAATCTACCCGCTGTGTATGGGCCGGGCAGGAAGCTACCAGGTTGCGACGAACATGAGGCTGTCCGCCGGCCTCAAACGCGAGCAGGAACCTACTCGCACGAGGGATTAGATCGAGAACTAAAACAAATTTAGTGACAGAAAAACTGGAATCTCATTATTCAAGAAAGTACGGGTTCATCTATACAATTTATGTTTATCGGCATTATACGGCCGCGGAAAGTTGCGCCCTAAGGAATCTTGGAGGGGGTAAGCTCCTCCAGACAATGCCTCAGTCATGAGGAAGGGACCGTCCTACTTCAGGGAGAGCTTGTGCAGTTTCCCTTGGTCCTCGATTTCATTTCGTCATAAGACCAAGTCTCCTGTTTTGAATACTCGGTGTTTGACCCGGGCATTGTACTATCGGGCAGTTTGTTACTGATACGTGGCCATCCTTATTTGTACCTGATCTCTCTTTTCCAATAGGATGTCCAAGTTGCTTCGAAGGGCCAAGACTTGGCATCGTCGTCAAAATGCTCAACTCGATAACTGGGTAGGCCGATTTCTGTGGGGACCATCACCTCGGTGCCATAACAGAGATAGAATGGGGTTTCCTCCGTGGGTGTCTTCTTTAACGTTTGTAATGCCTACAACACCTATGGCAGTTCCTCATCCCATCCGCCATGTCTTCCTTCTTGGCGGGCTCTGAGGTCATATATGACGGTTCGGTTTGCTACCTCGACTTGCCCATTGCACTGGGGATGTGCGATCACGGAGAACTTCACTAATAAGTGATAGTCGCTGCAGAATTCTCTGACTTTGTCGTTTTCAAAGTTGGTTCCGTAGTCGGTGATGATGCGTCTCGGAATTCCGAATTGGGTGATTATATTGTTCTGCAAGAACTTCATCGTGGAGGCGGCTTCCGGTTCCCTGATCGGCATGGCTTCGGCCCATTTCATAAAGTAGTCCATGGCAACAAGGAATTATTTGTGCCCACTAGTGCCGGTGGGGAGATGGCCAATCATGTCCATCCCCCATTGTGCGAATGGCTAAGGGGAACTTAGTGGTGTTAACTCGGTGGCTAGCAACCAAGGAGTGCTGTCGAAGAGTTGACATGTTTTCCACGTCACTATGGATAGTCGGCCAATAATATCCCTACAACAGTGTCTTATGAACTAGGCTGCTGGCCTTCTAATATGCACTATCGACTCCCTCGTGTATCTCGCGGAGAATGTACTCTGCTTCACCGGAATTGATGAATCTGAGTAGAGGTTGGGTGTACGACTTTTTGTTCAAGTTTCTTTTACTCCACACGAAATGGCGAGCTTTCATGTGGAGCCGACGCGCCTCGACTCGGTCATCGGGGAGCACTCCGTCCTTGAGAAACTCCACTATGGGCTTTCTCCAATCTGAGACACTCTTCTGAGTGGTGTAGACCTGATGTATTACTTCTTTATCTTCGATGATGGGTCGTGGTAGGACTTTGAAAATGATGTTCCTCTTGTGATTGGCTGAATAGGTTGAGGCGTGTTTACTCAACGCATCTGTTTCGATTTTCATACTCCAAGGAATCTGTTCCACTTGGACCTCGTTGAAATTTCTCGAAAGCTTTTTTACCTCAGCTAGGTATTTCATCATCAGGGGTTCCCGGGCTTCGAATCGTCCGGTCACTTGGCCGACGACCAATGCAGAGTCGCTGGAAATTCTAATTCTCTTCAGCTCCACTCCTGAGGCGATTCATAGACCGGCCAATAAGGCTTCATATTATGCGGCGTTGTTTGAGGCCTTGAAGTTGAGCCACAGAGAGTACTCCATCTCGGCTTCATTGGAGCCGTAGATGACCAACCTAGCCCTACTCCCTTTCTCTATGGAGAAACCATCCACATAGAGTTCCCAGTCCAGAATCGGATCGAGCTTTTCTTCGATTGAGCGTTGTGCGTTCGAATCTCACGTCGACACTTCTTCTCTGTTGGGAATGGTGCATTCAACCACAAAATTGGAGAGGGCTTGGGCTTTGACGGCTTCCCTTGGTCGGTATCGGATGTCAAACTACGACAATTCCTATCTACACTTTTCCAAGTGGCCCGACAACTCGAGGGAACCAAGGATGTTTCCCATGGGTCAGTTGGTGAGAACGATAATGGTATGAGCCTGGAAATAATGCCGAAGTTTCCGGGATGTGACGACGAGTGCCAGGGCAATCATCTCGATGGCCGGGTACCTAGTCTCTACGTCCGTAAAAATGTGGCTGACGTAGTAGGCGGGCCTCTGTATGCCCTTGGATTCTCTGATGAGTACGGAGCCGGCAGCCTGGTCGAAAATAGCTGGATATATCAGCAGCTCATCTCCCTTACCGGTCGGGTGAGAAGCAGTGGTGTCGTCTGATGATTTTTGAGCTGCTCGAAGGCTATTTGACGCTCCTCGGACCACGTGAACCCGGGGATTTTCCTCAGGGCTTTGAAGAAAGGTAGGAACTTCTCGCCGGATCAGGACATGAACCGACTCAAACCGGCCACCCTGCTTGTGAGCCGCATGATTTCAACGTTGCTCCTGAGCACCACCATGTCTATGATGGCCCTGATCTTCTCCGGGTTTGCTTTGATTCCGCGATGGGTGACCATGAATCCGAGGAACTTTCTGCCCGTAACACCGAAAGCACACTTGGCCAGATTTAGCTTCATTTTGTACTTTTGTAGGACCTCAAAATTCTCGCCGAGATCCGCGGTATGGCCCGCGGACAGGGCGGATTTTACAGGCATGTCGTCGACGGAGACCTCCATGTTCCTCCTGATCAGAGGGTTGAACAGCTTATTGACCAGCCGTTGGTACGTGCCCCCCGTGTTTTTGAGGCCGAAGGGCATTACCTTGTAGTAGTAGACTCCTCGATTGGTGGTGAAGGTGGTGAGCTCTTCGTCTCTCGGGTTCATCCGGATTTGATTATAACCAGAGAAGGCATCTATGAAGCTCGACAGCTTGTGGCCAGCCGAGATGTTAAGCGGCTAATCTATTTGAGGGAGCGGGCAGTTGTCTTTAGGGCAGGCCTTGTTCAGGTCGATAAAATCAATGCACATATGCCATTTCCCATTCGCTTTCTTGACCTTGACTTCACTGGCTAGCCAGGCCGAGTAGTCCAGGTTCCTGATGAAGCCAGCTGTGAACAGCCGGTCCACTTCCTCCTCGATAGCCTTTTGCTTGATAGCGTGAAGCTTCTTCTCTTTTATTGGACTGGCCGAGCTTTTGAGTCAATTCCAAGCTTGTGGGAGATCACCTTAGGGTCTATCCCAGACATGTCCACATGAGTCCAAGCAAATGCGTCGGAGTTATTTCAAAGGAACTGGATAAGGTTGTCCCAAACTTCTCTGGTCAGGAGGGAGCCGATCTTTACGGTCCGGCTGGTGTCCCCCTCCTCCAAGGAGACTTCGGATAAGTCCTCCGCCGGAGAACCCCGGATCTCCCTTAAGTCATCCCGTGTATCCAGCGATTTCCGAGGGCCACACAGTCGCTCGGATAGGTCTGCTTCTTGATCCTCAGGTATCGCTGTGGCGATACACACCCGAGCGATCTGCTGATCTCTTCATCCTCTTCGGTATCGCTCCTAAAGATCGGGATAGTGGTGACGTCTTTTTGTTTATTCTCCGCCTTATGACATCTTTTCATGTCTTTGAAATTTGGTAGGAAGTACTTAGCGTCTTCATATTTTCGGACTTCGTTTACAGAGAATGGATTTAGCTCCCCGCCTTGTGACTCGAGGCCATCTTTGAAATACTTCATACATTGGTGCTGTGTAGAAGGGATGAAGTTGTACTCGTGCAACCAAGGCCTGCCGAGCAAAGCGTTATAGCAAGTCTTGGCGTCGATGACATGAAATTTGATGTCAGTGACGAGTAGCTCAAAGCATAACGTCAATATTATGGACCCAAGCATCTGTGATGACTGTAAGTCAAACCCAGAGATGGTAATTTTGTCTTGAGCCAGATGTTGAACGTTCATGCAGATCTCTTTCAGCACCTTCACGTTGAGAAGGTTGACGGGGGACCCGTTGTTGACCAGGATCTTCTTTATCTTGATGTCATGGCAGTACCCGGTGACATATAGAGGACGGTTGTGCTCGCACGTTCCGAAGAGGAGATCTTCGTCGCCGAATGTAATGTCTGCTGTATGAACCTCTGCCAGCTCGTCCTTCATCTTTTTTTCTGTAAGGAAAGCTTGGAACTGATCGGGCTCCTGTAATGCCCTGATCAGAGTCTCTTACTTCTTTGGACAGGAAGAGAGCATCCAATATGCTCAGTTGTGAGGGTATCTTCCTCAGATGTGCCAAGACATTGTAATCCACCTTGTTTTTCTTAGACGAATCCTTGGTTGCAAGCTCTTCGACGATTCTATATCATCGAGGGCAATTTCCCCAGGGACTTTTTCCTTTCCCTTGTCTCTTTTGCTCGAACATTTGTTTGTTGGCCCGAGGTTCTTCTCAGGCAGCGTATGATTACACAGCTGAATGTTCTCACAGTTCTTCTCCTCCTCCTCTTTTCCGGAGGTGGATTCTTTGGAGGGCCGGGGGTTATTTCATCCTCAGAATCGCTCCCGAATATAAAAACTTGGGATTTTCCTTTTTTCGAACTAATACCAACAATATGACAGTTTCCAGCCATTCCTTCACGCTCATCTGTTGCGCTTCTTTGTTGTCAACAAGCTTTACGCTTCATCCGCTTGAAGTGTTGTCGATGAGCAACGTATCCTTGCTACCACTTCTTAAAGGAATTGCACTCTTCAGTAGGGTGGGTGACCCTCCAATGATATAGACAATAGTTCGGATGTGAAATCTCTCCATTGAGGCATGTGGCTCAGGGAATATTTCCTTTGAGAGTTGGCAGCTTCATTCCCATTGACAGGGCTTTGGCAAAACGTTTCTCCGTCTTGATCATGCTCTTATTTGTAACAGGTGTGCTTCAGTCTGGTTGGAGTACTTTGTGACTCTTCCTCGCTGCATCTTCTTCATCCTGACGTCAATGCTTGGTCTTTTCATATATGGCCGTTTCACATTCTCGGTCAGCTCTGCTATTTGGAAAAGCTTCGTTTAGCAACCTGTCAATTAGGCTTTCTGGCAGATCCGGGGATTTTGGCACCGATCCTGCCCCCCAGTTCCTATGTGTTGCTTTCTGATGCCAAGGTAGTTTCTTCGTTATTTAACAACGAATGACAAACCATGTGGCAACTTGCTACATAATCTTCGGTTTCTCCCGACGAGCCATTTCCCTCATCATCGTCACTATCTTCGTTCACAAGTATGTGGTTGAGAAACTCTTCGAGGGTGACTGGGGTCCGCGCTT
This sequence comes from Agapanthus africanus, assembly GCA_030015575.1. Taxonomy (NCBI): domain Eukaryota; kingdom Viridiplantae; phylum Streptophyta; class Magnoliopsida; order Asparagales; family Amaryllidaceae; genus Agapanthus; species Agapanthus africanus. Next base: position 82,030,484 of record CM057337.1, read on the forward strand.
TTGGTTGTACTCCTCCATCGCGTCGATGTACTTTTGCAGGTCCGTACGCTTGTCGTCAGGCTGCACGGGCTTCTTAGTCTTCTTCTTTCCCTTCGAAGACTTTGAAGGCTTGACCTGGGTGTTTTGCCCATCGTTAGCAGTTTTCAGTGCTGGATGCGGTTTCAGCATCCCCTAAATGATCTCAGGCTCCAGCGGGCTTTTCCACCTAATCGCCGGACATGCTTGAAGATCCTTCAGTATTCTTTTGGTTTAAGCTGAAAGGACAACTTCCTACGGAGCTTCTTCCACAAACGAACATGATGCCCATGGCGTATCCACCTTTTGAGGGGCGTGCCTCTGTGGCGGGTTCACCTTCTAGTTCTCTGACAGCGCAAATTTCCCTTGATGGTACTGGTCCTCGACCCAGTTCTTGAAGATGTTGCAATCCTTAATGAGTGGCTCACCATTCGGTGATAGAAGTAGTTGGGATTGTTGACGTCACCAGGCTGCGGTGGACGTTTTGGGTCCGGCAGAGTGATGAGTTTATTGCACACTGCCAGTTCGAATAGTCTCCTCGTTTTATCATGGGGAAACGAGTAAGCACGTCCTAGCTTCTCTTCTAGGGACTGGCGTGGGCGCGCGTTGTGTTGGCGAGCAACCGGTTTCGGGTCGCTCGGTTGTTGTTGAGTTTTGGCAATGAATGCCACTTTCCCTTTACCCTTTACATTCTGAGGGTCAATTTTTGAAAAGGAAGGTCCGTGACCCATCTGGTCCATTTGGGCCAACTTGTCGATCAGAGATTGGAAGGTGGTCGGCTTGAAGAACGTCATGAACTGGGACACAGTCTCCTGAGGATCCAGAGTCCCTATGAACATGCCCACGACAGGAGCTTCTTCGATGCGTTGTTCGCATTTTAACCATAGGTTCTGCCACCGGATTGCATACTGAACCCAGGTCTATCCTTGGCATTGATTAATGTTGTGATCGGGGTGCGTTCGCTTGCCCTTGCGAACCGCTGTGTGAACAGCAATTCCATTTCCGTGAATGTTTTGACGGAGCCATTTGGGAGCTTCGAGTACCATTCGAATGTTGTTTCCGACAGGCTGCCAATGAACTGGTGAAGCTGTAATTTGTCATCGCCTCTAGTATTGCCGCACAAAGCTCTGAACTGAGCAATGTGCTGATGAGAATTGCCTGTCCCTTTGTACACATGAAACTTGGGGATTGTATATCCTGGCGGATACTTGATTTGATTATACCATCCTGGATACGGTCGCCCAGTTCTGACGACTTGGCCAGCCGCTTCACTTGCCTGATGAGCTCGTATTTGTTGAGCTATGTAATCATCAAGGGCAGTTTTGGAGATCGTTTCCTCCCTGACTGTTGATAAAGCTGGAAGAGGGTCTGATATTTCCCTTCTGTCGTCATCAATGATTATCGGCGGGTCTTCAGTTGGAGGTTCTGGCTGGATCAGCATTCCAACCATATATTGGAACAAAAGTGCCATATGTTTTATATTAGTAGCCTGTTCCGCGGCCTCCTTATCCTTTCTTTCCAGCACCCTTCGAAGGAACTCTGTATCGGTCTCCTGTTCCCGGCACTGTTCAGATGCCAATTCTGATCTTTCTTTCTGACCGATGAGTGCTGACATTTTCATCAGCATCTCCTGAAGCTTTTGTTATTGCTCCTGAGCTTTTGTTAACGACCGAGTTTGCGTCCGATGACCCACAGAAGCACGACTTTCTCTTTTCCGGAATCCATATAAATCGTGTGCACTATCATACCCCTAGACTTACGACGTTTGGGTCCATTGCTTTTGGAATTTGCCGCTGGCGGTGGGAGATTCTCCGGCCTTCTCTTTTTGTGGGTGGTCGAAGTTGAAGGAACCGTTGTAATAGGCGCATGTGTAGAGGAAGTCCCTCGCTATATGGTGGAGGGATGATTTTTCTCTTGTCGAACCTTCATTTTCTCCGGTTGACGAAAGTGGTCTTTGTTGATCATAGAGTCCTGGACTTTTCACCGGACCCTGTGGATTTAGAAGGAAAGCCATTGAGGGGACTGCTCCGGTTTTGCCTGCGTCACGTTTTCGGTAGGGAGTGGAGATTTTTTCAAAACCGCGGTTGGGGAGTTCTTTCACACCCTCCTAAGCGGTTCAAAATTGTTCCCGGTTGGAACAGCAGCGTTAACTTCCGCCATTAGAGCTGGTGGGGTGAGTACGGAGGGGGAGGTGCCCCCATCTCTTCTCACTCGGCGCCAGTGGTGACGTCAAGCATTCCTTATAGATGGGACCACCTCAGTTGTGGAAGCAGCTCCGTCGTTCCCCCTGCTTTGGTGAGGGGCTACTGTTGGTGTTAGCCTATCGAAGACCGTCGTTCGTTGAGAGGGAACGGCCAATCTTTCGAAGTGATTTTCTAGTAAGGGAAGCGCTTTTGACGACTTCACCCGCAGTAGGAGTTGGAAGGACTATTCGTTTTAGGATAGCCCCTTCGGGTATCGCGAGCCTCTTTGCGGCCCCACTTGAGATTTGACTCAACCTGTTGAAGACTGAGGTGGCAGACTTGGACGACCCGTTGAGAGGGACCATGGTGGTTGCAAGTCGATCGGAGACCGACTTCTTTGGAGCTTCCTGTGGTGGCACAGGGGCGCTGAAACTCGCTAGCGTGAGCATAGTCCCGAAAAACAATCCAGAGGTGGCTTGAGTCACCTGCCCTACCGGCATTGAAAAGATAGAGGCCGCATTGGGCCCGTATGTCACTCCTCCAGTTGGGGCGGAGCGGGAGTTGATGTTGCTGTTTGTGTAGCTGGAAGCCATTAATGTTCACTTCTTCTTTCTGTACAGGAGCAAGACACCAAATCTTAATATCTCAAATCCAAGGGCAACCATAGAAAACGATGATTTTTTTCTCGAAACACGACGCACGAAGTGTGGAGTGGAAAGAGAAAGAGGTCCCACCGGATGTGCCAGAATCTGTTTACCGCCGAAAACAGAGACGAACCAGGATGGATCGTCTTGCCTGAATTTGGGGGTAGATGCTATTTGGGTTTATCCGTCCACCTCTCCGAAGATGCCAAGTTGATTTATGACACCGTATGTCGGAGGTTTGGACAGATGCGGCCGTTGTAGCAAACATCATCAGATTCCCCCTCATTTACGAGGGGTTTTTGATTATGGGGATGCTCTTCCCTGCAGGCGCAAGCCCTTGCTGTTAATTACATTATCGCAAAGCAATAACCACTTCCTCCTGCTCCAAAAGTTCACATTCTATCATGTGTGTTTTTATTTGTTTAGGTTGCCCATGGATTGTATACGGAGACTAATTTATGTTGTCGCCCGTAGAGCGTGGATTAGTCCAAATCTGTATATTTTAGATTTATGTTTGTTTTATTTAAGGATCGTTAATCTGGTTTGAGATTAAGATCGACCTAAATGTATGTGAGCAGTTGGGACTCAGTTGGTTTTATGTTAAGGATACATTAGTCCAATTTGAGACTAAGATCGACTTTACAAGGCTTTAGGATCAATTTTGTTTCAGATCCAACAAGAGAGCATTTGGGCTCTGTTGTCTTAGTTTATGGACATTTCGGCCCATTATCGCCATTTTGGAGGCGAAGTTCTAGTTTGAGGACATCTCGGTCTGTTGATCACCATTTTAGAGGTGAGGTTTTAATTTAAGAACGTCTCGGCCCGTTGATTACCATTTTGGAGGTAAGATTTTAGTTTAAGGACGTCTCGGTCCGTTGATCACTATTTTGCGCGCACGTGTATTTGTTACGTGACGGGATGAACAACGATGTTGATATGGAATGTTCCCAATTTGGGATGCAGTCTGATTTGAGGTGTGCACGTCAATTTGGAAGTGCATCAACGAAAGAAGTTTGTTGGTCGTCAGGACCCTCCACCTCTCTAAAGACGTTGAGAAATTACAACGACATATATCAGAAGTGTGAAGTGATGTACCCTTAAACCGAATCCCGTATTTGAGGGAAAAGATTGTGATTGACCTAAGAATCGTTAGTCATATTTGAGACTACGATTAACTTAGTAAATATGAATGAAGATCGGTTTGGATATCAGTTTGGATACCACAAAAATAAACTTAGCCAATTTGGGGTAGGATTGGGTTGTCATGTTTGAGGCGAATATTTAGTTTAAGGACATTTCGGTTCATTATCGCCGTATTGGGGGAGAATATTTAGTTTAGGGACATTTCGGTCCATCATTCAACTTGCGCGCACGTGTATTTGTTATGTGACGAAGTGAACGATGTTGATATGGCACGTACCCAATTTGGGGCACGATCCGATTTGAGGCACGCACGTCAATTTGGAAGTGCATTAAGAGAAGTTGTTGGTCGTCGGGACCCGCCACCTCTCTGAAGACGTTGAAGAATTACAACGACATATATCAGAGGTGTGGAGAGATGCACCCTTAAACCAAATCCCATATTTAAGGGAAAATATGGTGATGCTGTAGACTAAAATTATCTTAGGAGATATAAGATGAGTATCATTTGGGATATCATCAATGGGAGACCACAAGTCATTTTTGAGACTAAGGTCAATTTGGGAAAACATGAGCACATGGGCTCGGTTGTTTTAGTATCAAAGAGGTTTAACCTCATAGAACTTAGCCAATTTAGGCTAAGATTGAGTCTCCAACAGTGCTAAACACTAAGGAATAAAGTGCTCACGTGTGTTTCACGTGGGCACTGGATTAGTGTTAAACACTAGAGTTTTATGGCGCTCACGTGACACACGTGAGGCACCCCAAATAGGGGCACCAGACTAGTGTTAAACACTAGAGTTTCATGGCGCTCACGTGACACGCTGAGGCACCCTAAATATGGGCACTGCTCTTTGGGTTTTATTCCCCCTTCTTTTATATAAGTGCTAAGCACTTGGCTCTCGTGCAAAGCACGTGGGTGTCCCCTTTTCCTTTATTGATGATGGAGTACTGTAGTTTCCTCTTTCTTTTACTTGTTTTCCTCTTTAAAAAATCACATGGTAAACACGTGAGAAAGTTTTGGTTATTTTCCTTGTTAGTTTGAAGCCCTCACGTGGAAAACATGTGAGGCTTAAAAATAGTGCTAAGCACCAACGATTTGGCTTAGGAGATCTTGGATCACTATTTTTTATTGAAGAACTAAGTTCTTTATATAGGGTTAAACCCTAATCTTTAGAGGAATTAAATTCCTATGTGTTCCTGTTCTTCTTCTCCCTTTTTTATGTAACTTAGTTCTTTTCCCTTAGGTTTTGAATCTTGCAGAGCAAAATCTCCCCAATGAGAATTAAATTCTCAACTTGTGGGGAGATTTGCCTTTGTAAATCTCAGCAAGAAGAAAGAACCGAGTTCTTATATAAAGGGTTAAACTCTTAGAGAGGCAAATGAGAGGTGTTTTCTTTTTACCTAGTGTTTCAAGGAAGCAAGTCTTTTCTTTAAGAATTAAATTCTCATGTTCCTTAAAAGCTCACTGTATATTCTTCTTCTTTTTTAAGCATCTGGGGAGTTCTCTCTCTCTGCGTCTGTCTCTCTCTTCTCCTCTCTTTTTTCTTTTTGAGACTTGAAGTCTCGGGTCCCTTATATAGTAAAGGGAAGTTTGTTTGATTCTGAGAAAATCTCTCATTTAGAGATCCCAATTGATTTAATTGGTCCCAAAATAAAGTTGGGGAATTTTACCTACCGTTGGATTTTTGATCCAAGGATTTCTGTTTTACAGAAGATATTGTTCTTGTTTTTAACAAGATTAGAGATATTCTCTCATATATAGAATAAAATTCTATCGTGTGGTGACATTTTAATCTCCATTGGATTTTTAATCCAAGGGTGCTTAATTTAACAGAGTATAATCTTTCTCTGTTTAGAAAGATATAGAAAATATTTTGGATCTTTGATCCATTAACTTTCTATCTAACAGAAAATATTCTTTCCAATAAAATTTAATTTTATGTTTAATCACCGTTGGATCCTTGATCCAACGGTTCATTAAGTAGAATTTAATTCTACGTAAAGAGGTGTCCTCACGTGTTTAGCATGTGAGGCTTTGTTTAGCCTATCTTTTGTTTGATTGCAGCACATATATGTTTTGCATATAGGCGCTCACGTGTTTAACACGTCAGGCTTTGTTTAGCCTATCTGTAGTTTAATTACAGAGTATATATAATTTGCATATAGGCGCTCACGTGTTTAACACGTGAGGCTTTGTTTAGCCTATCAGTAGTTTAATTGCAGTGCCTATATGCTTTGCATATAGGCGCTCACGTGTTTAACAAGTGAGGGTTGTTAGTGGGTAGTTTCCCCTTTCTTTCTCTCATCTTCTTCTTTCTTTCTTTTTTTATAAGGAAATAGAGATCTGAGCCTGGAGGGTGTTCAATGTGGGACGACCCAGAAGGATATAATAAGATGAAGGAACCCGGGAGACGAGGAAACTTAACAACAGGGTTCGGGTTCTTCCAGCCTCCCCGATGTTGAAAGGTAGAGTGATCGTTCCCTCGGCTTGGACGGAATTGTTAGTGAACCCGGAGAGGACGTGCGAAGTCGGTTGGAGATCGGATGGGTTTAACCCCATATGCTGGAAACAGTCGTAAAAGGGGATATCCGCCGAGCTCCCTGAGTCGGCTAGGATCTTTCAGAGTTCATACCGATTTATCGGGGCCGTAATCACCAGGGGGTCATTATGCGGGGCTGATATGCCGTGAAGATCTTCCTCAGTGAAGGTGGTGGGAGCGGACTCCTTGCACTTTTTAGAGTGGGGAGCACCTAAAGTCATGATCAGCCGGATACATCGGGCGTCCTTGTTGCTCGGAGTCAAGTCAACAGAGATGACCATGATCTGTCCGACCGTCAACTATCCGATTGGGGGCTGGTCTGCTTGATCCTGATCCGCTTGACATTTTTCTCATAGGTACTTTACTAGGTCGTCGGAGCAGATCAGCTCCTCAATATAATCATAAAGTTGTTTGCTGTTCTAATTCGATTACCCCTGCGACCGATGGAAGGCACAGTATAGGCCGCGAACTCGCTTACCCGGCCTTTGTATCATCGGCAGGAGTTTGAAAAATCTCTCGCTCTTTTCCTCCTCTAAAAGCTTGGCCTGAAAGATATTCAAGGGAGTGTACTCGTGAAATTTCGGAGAATAGGGTTTCAGACGGTCGGACTTTTTCTTCTCCTCCCAGTCCTTCTTTTTTCGGTCAGCCCGGTCCCCCCGGAGAAGGTTGTCGTTTACCTCCAAATCGAGTTGGATCTCCTTCTCAGTCCAGACTTGCACCTCGGTCATGGTCTTAGGTTGCTCTAATGCAAAACAGCGGAGCCACTCTTTGTGCCTAAGACCATATCGTAAGGCGGTGATGACCGTCTCGTCTCGGTGTTTGGGTACCTCCAGGAGGGCATTGTAGAACCGGATGACGTAGCCCTTGAATGATTCCCTGTCCTCGCTCTTGATGGTGAACAGGTAGTCGACCATTCTCTTCTATCTTCTTTTGCTGACGAAATGACCGAGGAACTAAGTAGCCAGCTCGTCGAAGGTGGAGATTGCACGCGGAGTAAGACCACGGAACCAATCTCGCCTGACCCGGATGAGGGTGGTAGGGAAAGCTCAGCACCGAGCCATGTCCGAGTTATGTTGGAAGCTCATGCCCGCCGTAAACGCGTCCAAGTGGTCATTTGGGTCGGAATTCCCGTCAAAGAGGGCCACCTTGGGCGGCTTGTTTCGAGACGAGACCCGCTCATTTAATAACTGCTCTGTGAAAGGCTTCGTGAGAGAATCCGCTGTGTATTTCGCCGATTCTCCGGGCGAATGGGTGGCGAACCGCATGTCCTTAATCATCTTCTTGAGGTCCTTGAATCACTGTTAGTACCCCGAGGATTCTCCATAGTCGGAGCGTCTGCTGTCTCGATTTTGGGCTTGCGCGATGGAGCGGCTCCGGCTTCGCTCTATCACGTTCCTCAGATCTCTGGGATGAACCCTCCATGGTTCACCTCAAGGTGATCCATGTGCGCGTCCTTATTGAGTGTGTTGACGTCAGTCTTCCCTAGAATCAGGTGACCTGACCGACGTCTCTTCAGGGGGCGAGGGAGCGTGGTGAACGTTGAAGCGATAATCTGGTCTCTCCCAAGACCTCGGTGTCGAACTTTCCAACGCCCAATGAGTCATGTAATTATCCTCGTATGGGTGTCGGGACTACCGGAATCGACACGCCGGTGTTCCGTGACATCAAGATTGGCACTAGCGAGGCCGAGGATTAGATCATGCCCCTCAGCCACCCCATACATGGCGTCATTCCGAGGAGTGGAAGCGATGACGTGGCGGGCATGGCCGGCCATTTGGACACGAGGAAGCGCCACCACCATCGCCATGGGTCTGTCTATCCGTGCCGATAAGACCTTGACGATGTTGGAAAGCAGAGTAGAACCGCCTCTGCCTCCGTTGCAGAGGACAGGGTGGCTTGTGTTGGGGTCTTTGATGCGATGATCGATGGCTATCGAAACAAAGACAGAAAATCAACTTTTTGGTGGAAAAGTCTTTCGTTTCCACAGACGGCGCCAACTGATGGAGGTCGGAATCTCACTCAGATGTTGTCCTCCGTTGATCTTGCTGCCAGCGGGGCTGAACGATTAATATTTAATGTGAGGGTTGAGCGTGTAGATCTCAATGGGCTGTTGGTTGTTGTTGACGCCGAGGTACCTGCAAGGGAAGTCCCGGGGTGAGAAACCATCGTGGGACCCTCTAATGATCAAGTATAGTACCGAGGAACAATTGGGGCAGAGCAGTGACATATTGGAATGAGCTCGAGATACTTGAGTTTTCTAAAAGAGGGGTTTATATAGCGATCGCATGGAGCGAGCCGATGTAAGATTCTCGTCTTCCGTTATGCCTCTGCACCACGTTCGTGTTGATGGCGGGATACGCTCATTAATAGCGAGATACGCTCATTAATGGCTAGATACACTAGTGGGGGATGCAGGATGTGGAGCGACGGAGATCTCGTCGTGGCGAGATGCATAGAGCCGTTACGGGGCGTTCATGCTCCGTGCTCCCGGCCAAACAAGAATGCTGAGGAATCTCAAACATAAGATAGCTCGGAGATGAGAAAGTGAGCTGAGGAGTCTCAGCTATAGGTAGCCCGGATACGAGCTTCCGGCCGGCGATCAGCCGAAAAGGGAATGTGCTCCGGGTAGGTTGTCTGAAAGCTTGGACGCAATCTCAAAGGTGAGGCGTTGAGGAATGTCCCCCATGTATCATACTTATTCCAGCTCTGCAGCCCCCAGAAAATCTGGATGACACGCCATCCACTATGTGTCATGATCTGGAAAGTTCCCACTTACAAGCATCATCAGGTTGTAACCGTGATTAAATATATTTGTTCACGGTCACAACCGTGAACAAAAGGCTGCTCTAGATACTGATATTTGGAGCAGGTCTATATTATGGGTTACGGTTACGAGTTTTATTCACGGTTGTAACCGTGACCCATAACTGGTTTTGTTCACGGTTAGAACCGTGAACAAAAACCTGGGGCCTATCTAGTAACTGATTTTTTAACTTTTCACTCTTAGAAACATTCACGGTTACACCCGTGAACGTTTCGTCTTCTGTTCACGATCAGAACCGTGACCCATCATTTGCTTATGCAGGTTTGGGTCACGGTTCTCTCACTGTTTAAACCATGACCAAAATGACTTTTGTTCACGGTTTAAACAGTGAACAAATCCCTACCCTATGGGAGTGTTAAACATGTGCGGAGTGTAACCATGATCTTGAAGGAAATGATGTATATCTATAGATACTCGTATGTAGCTGGTGTTGGGGTCAAAATTTGCACCTCAGTTGACCGGGTCAAAGTCAAGGTCAACCCCAAGTAAGCTTCTCCAAGCCCAAGTAACTGGGCCCATGCCCAAGTCGAGCCCCGCGGCCGGCCTCCCCATGCCAAAATAAAAATCATGTAATAAATAATTTTGATGTAATTTTTTTTTGTGCATGAATGTAAGAAAAATGGGCATAAAGCCAAATTTTTGTAAAGCCCATGGCTTATGTGCAAAAAGAAATAGCACATGAGACATGAGATGGGCAAAATTACCATTTTGTAATCCCCAAGGGGTTATATGTAAATGTGTAAGCCTATATAAGGCAACATGATGATGGATAAAGCATATACTTTTCATTCTCCCCAAAAACTAGGGTTTGTGCCGCTTTTCCCTTTCTCAAAGGTCTAAAATTCTCTTCCTCTTTTTTGAATTAAATCAAGAATTTGACTCTTCTTTTCTCAAAAGTAAATAGTTTTTCACCACAAAACCCACGAAGGGAAGCTCGGATCTCCAATCAGATCTTGAAAAGGGGAGACTTTTAAGTCTCACCCCCTTTTCTCCAAGATCCCGCCGATCAAGAGAAGGAAGAAGGAGACCCATCTCCAAAAATCTAACTTTGGATAGATCCAAGGCTCAAAAGAAGAGCCAAAAATTCCTAGGAGTTTAACTCCTTTCTAGATCTGTTGGAGTTTAACGCCATAAATTAGTTTCTGTCAGGAGTTCAACTCCAAAAAAAACCCTTTGGGAGTTCAACTCCCCAACCTAGGGGCTAGGACCCTTCCCGCGGATGTTTCCCACAGTCACGTGTGCGCCACGTGACCCCGGGCGCTAAGGCGCCCATCGGTCACGCGTGCGCCACATGACCCCGGGGCGCTAAGGCGCCCATCGGTCACACGTGCGCCACGTGACCCCGGGGCGCTAAGGCGCCCATCGGTCACGCGCCCTTCCCGCGGATGTTTCCCACGGTCACGCGTGCGCCACGTGACCCCGGGGCGCTAAGACGCCCATCGGTCACGCGTGCGCCACGTGACCCCGGGGCGCTAAGGCGCCCATCGGTCACGCGTGTGCCACGTGACCCCGGGGCGCTAAGGCGCCCAATGGGCACGTGTGCGCATGTGACCCCGGGAGCTAAGGTGCCCATCGGTCACTAGGGGTGGTAATTGAACGAGCCAGCTCGGGTTCGATTAAGGTTCGGTTCGGTATCAGCTCGTTCAAATTCGGTTCATTTATTAACGAGCCGGACATGAGCCAGAAAGCCTGGCTCGTTTATTAAACGAGCCGGACTCGAGCTCAGCCAGGCTCGTTCGGTATTGACTCGGGTTCGGCTGGGTTACACAGTTTGAAAAAAAACAGTAATATGTAATATATAGCAGATTCTATACAACTCTCAGAACACTTAATTCAATTAAATGACAGTATATAAAGTGTACTGAGATAAATATAAAACCCAGCACTTAGACCCATTCAATGCCCTAGATGTTAATGTTTTTTAATTTTTCCATATCTCAAAACCCTGAGTTTTAAGCATTATTGTTAATTATGTGTTTTTCTTGGAAGATACTATTAATATGAGTAAATGAGCTGAAAACGAGCCGAGCTCAGTTGAGCTCGGCTCGTGAACTCGGCTCGTTTAGTTAATGGGCCACAAATGAACCGAACACTAGCTGGGCATGTTTAATCGAGCCGGACTCGAGCCGAGCATCTCTAGCTCGATTAACTAAACGAGCCGGACTTGGGCCGACAAAAAGAACCATGAGCCAAACTCGAGCCGAGCTTGGCTGGCTCGAGTTCGGCTCGTTTATACCCCTATCGGTCACGTGTGCACCACGTGACCCCGGATGCTAAGGCGCCCAATGTCCACGTGTGCGCCACGTGACCCCGGGCGCTAAGGCGCCTAATGGCCACATGCGCGCACGTGACCCCAGGCGCTAAAGAACCCATTTGTGTGCACGTAGCCTCGGGCACCATGCGCCCACGTGCCACGAATGCGTCTTTAAGACGCTTCCCCCCATTTTTTTTATATGCACTCCACACTAAATATATCTCCCCCGTAAAAACTCTTCGGGGCCCCCGATATATCCAAAAACCCCTTTCAAAACACAACACGGCACACTGCACATTAAGTTCGCATGACCAGTTTAACCCGTCAATCGGAGGTTCCTTCGCTCCAAAGGCGAGGGGTAATTAACGGCAACTTAGTCCGCGGATGTCGGAGATTCGGATCCCCACAATCAATAAACCCCCGCCTACCATAGGCAGGGAGAATCTATAGTACGCCTGACAAGCACGCGTATTCCCATCTCAATGGGGTGACGAAAAACACCCTACAGATTCTGGCACGCCTGGTAGGACCTATCTCTCCTCCCATATTTCGGGTTTAACGTTCATGCGAACTCAATCAATATACATACCAATATTTATACTAAAATAATGCTCTTTCATGCAGGTTTTCAAGCAATCACTTTTCAACAATGTCTCCAAAGATGAACTCAACTCTCAGTACGGCTCTCGTCTCCTATACGATGAAGATAGACTCCAGGACGGTCCTTCCGGCCAGTCTCAGGATACAATGGGAGGAGCCACCGCTACCATTTGGCTCTATTATGTTCGTGTCAGCTAACGCCGTCCCAGCTCCTCAAGCTCCGGTAACAGACAAACCGGTCTCAAAAGGGAAAAGGCCGAATGTCATGGTCGCGAGGGCATCTCAACCCAAGTACAAATCCGTTTCCGAACGACTCTCCATCGCTTCAGCTAGAGGCAAGGCCATCAACATCAACGAAGCAACGAGGCATCTCGGGCAAGCTCCAGCGGTACCCTCGACAACTGCTCGATCGGGTATCTTCTTTAAGCTCCTTATCAATCGACTCACAGTGGTTTCCCAGAAAACGGATGCCCGCCAAGCACTCAAAATCGAGAAGCTAAGGCAGAAAAGGCTCAAATACAGAGCCAACAAAAGAGGTAGGGCTCATACTAGGCTGAGCTTCATGAGGCTCCAAGAACGGGGTTACCCCGCCAAAGATAAAGAGACGGCCGGATATGTGGTCCACACTGTCTACATGGTCGGACATGAAGAAATGAACCATCCCATGCTTCACAGCCATGGTGATGATATGGTGGATGCTACCCAATGTCGACTCGGTCTAAATGATGAAGAGCTCGCTCAGGCCGATAAGCCAAAAGAGCCCGGGGTTCCTACGGGATTGTGTTCAGGCAATAAGGATGACCCGGTTGTCATAACCGGAACTACAGAACAAGCATTATTCCATTGGCTTCAGAGACAGCTTCTGTAAGTGCACGGCGGCGCCCCGGCCGTCAATCCGAAGCCAAAATGCGGAAACGATAATTTTACTTAACTTTTGAACCGGCACCACCGCGCACAAAAATCCCGGATCGGGCCATTAATCTAATCCTAGCTAACTAAAGAACGGGTAGAGAGATATACCGAGCGATCCGTGTCCTCCGGTCTTCTCGTCGTCGTCCCGATCTCTCCGCGGAATCTCCGGTCTTCGCCTCCTCGCCGGAAGGGCACCACATCGCCGGCTTCCTTTACGGGCTCCCACCTCTGGACCGAGGCAACTCGGGCACGAAGTTGGCGAGTCGACGTGCCCAAGGGTGCTGTAGGTTAACTGTAGAACTTATATCTCATGGGGTTATGGAAGTTGCCATAATGGTGGAGGAATGAGATGTGGAATTTTGTGATGAGCTAAAGAATAATTTTGCAAGCCAAATGAGAGCCCAAAAAACTCCTACAAAAATTGGCAGCCCTTTCAAGAGCATGGGCGGCCAAAGCTCAAAGAGAGAATGAGAGGGGAGCCAAGTGCAAAAGTCAAGAGGGAGGGAGTGGGTGAATGATAATCCAAGAGAGAGAAAATGATAATGATGATCAAATATCATTACAACAAAAACCACACACCAAAAACCCATCACTCATCTCATCACTAAAGTCAAGCCATCATGAAAGAAGAAATCAAATGATGGTGCAACCATCACGAAGCAATTATTTGCAAAAATAACCCTCCAAAATGCTTATTTGCACGAATGCAAATAAGCCCTCCTCCACCAATTTTCAGCCAAGGAAAGATACAAAGAAAAATGGCCGAAACGGAAAGCAAACTGACAACTTCAGAAAACTGATCCCGTAATAAATTACAGGAAACCCCGCTAATGTATATACATACCCGCATTTGTATTCCGACCGAAATACAAATGCAATGAGACAAAATCTATATTGTACTATACTAGGAACCGGCTTAAACCAAAGCCCGCTAGCATAATCCGTCCGATCATGATCCGTGCAATACCGCACGTATTTGATCGAACCCTGCCATATCTGTTAGTTATATGTATACCCTAGAGGCCATTACTATACATAGGATGTATATTGTAGTGGATGCTTGGACATATATAGGGAGGACTTTCTTGCTCGACATGATAGTATGCTATCTGGTTGATCTTTACCTTAACGTGTACACTGATTGTCTCTCTGTTACATGTTGGTAAAACCCTTAGGATGTGTACTTGACTACCTGGACTATGATGTGGATCATACTTGTGGGGACATGGTAGTCCATAAGTACATCCTTCAAGGTCCCTAGTCGTGGGTGTATCGAGACGGGGCATCGATATACCAGAGTAGACTAGCGTGTACCTTCTCGACCCATACAGATGGGCGATGGATGATCCCATATCCATTGGTGTTTGACATCAGAGGAGATATACGGGTGCTCAGTAGAGACTGGGTACACTGGACGGACTCGCCGAGAACTCCCAGATGGTATTATACCTTACGTCAGATGGCAGTTCTCTGGTGACACTGGTACAGAGTAGTCTGTTGACCCAAGATCGTCATAGAGTCTTGTGTGGTTCCCACTGTGCTTTGATTTCCATCTTACCACGTCCAAGAGGGCGTGCAAAATGGTGGTTTTTGGGTACAGTCCCGAGTCACATGGAGGCAATGAGCGATAGGAGGGGATTCGTCTCTCCCGGTATAGGGAGTTGATGTTGCGCTGTGTTCGATTGGCTATAACCGGAAATCCCTGGCCAGGGTTGCTGAGATTTACTGGTAAGTGTTACCAGTAGTTTCTCGAACTGTTATAGACCTCAGATCGACACGACTTATCGAGCTATTGGGGTCTGACGTTTGCCACCCCTAGGCGAGATATGCGACATATCAGACGATCAGACCGGACTGTACGGTAAGTGTTACTGGTTGGATTCACTGGAGTGTGAGCGGGCTTGCTCGTCGATCTTCTGATCGCTCAATACCCGGGTGGCCGTTACGTTTAGCAGACCGCTTGCGGCTTGTGGGTGCTTGATATGATCATCATCTGCTGCCGGCGTATTGACGAGTCTTTAGAGTCCTACACAGAGGTTTCCTGGCTCAAGCGAAACGAAATAGGAGCGCATATGAGATATGTGCGGGACCGAGAATGATACCAGTATGTGATACTGTATTTGATTCTCGCGATATGTGACATTGCTCGGTTATATGCGATATAGCCTGGTTATCGGATCAAGTGTTGTTTCGATAAGTTGTTACTGATGATACTAGTCGGTTATATGCTATATGACCGGATCATTAAATCAAGTGTTGATTTAATGATTTAATGTATAATTATATATATGATATATTACTTTGCATTAACTAGTATCGGTTCACTTTAAATGGATTTTCTCGCTTGGATTGTGCACATTGTATATGTGATATACTTTTGTACACAAGTTTGTATCATGTTTGATGATACATGCTAACTAGGGTTTGTGTGAAGATTAAACCATGGTTGGGTAATGGTTAGGGGTTTCATTTTCTTATTCATTTATTAATATATTTCATTTATTTTATTTTGGAAAAGAAAAAGGGGAAATGGTGGCTCTCTTTGTTTGTATTTGAAGCTTCATGAAGCTTTGACTAAGTCACCATTTTGTCTCATGCTTAACCCTAACCATTCCACTTAACCCTAGTCTATTCTCTACACATTACCATGGTTAATATTATGATAAGAATCATTTTATTATTCTTTTCATAATAACTTATCATAATATTATCATCTTCTTCTTCTTCTTCTTCAAGATGAAGAACCTTGATTCCATCAATGGTGATTGATGAAAATGAGTGAGAAATCCAATTCTAAAGTGAACCCACTTCCTATTTCTTCATCCTCTACCTCTTGCCAAGTAGTATAGGGTGTTTCCTTCACAAGTTTTCTTAACTTGGTGAAGTTGGAGCTTGATCTAGTGATGCCTCGACGTAGATCATCTTCGGCATCGTCGTCGATGACCTAGCCCGCTTTTTCTCCGATGAAGCCGACGCTAGAGCCTAAGATCCAATTTGTACAGCGAGGAGACTTCATCGCGGAGCCATGGAGGTGGAGAACCGGATCTACAAAGGTTGTATTTCCGTTTACTCTTAGTAAAGCTGTTTACTACTTCTAGTTTCGCCTAAATATCTAGTTAACGATCCGTATTAGGGTTTCTCGGCACCGTATTTTTTTAAATTGGCATGGTTGATGCCATGTGAGACCTCCTTGGTGTGTCTAGGAACCTTTCATTGGTATCAGAGCCTAGCTAGACCCTTAGGCGTAGCGTAGACGAAGTTTGAAACCCGAACGAACCGAAACCCTAACACAAAAAGTGCTCTCTGGACTTTTTCTAAAAACTGGGTTTTTTCCAGATTAAAAATGCTTAAAAAATTCAGCAGGGAATTATAAGAATTACGGCGCAAAATTTATCTCTTGATCCCTCTAATGCGCGGCGGAACCGCGGCATAAGCCTACCTTATGCGGCGGTTCCGCGGCTAAAGAGTGACGTCACCCACCCAATTTTGCACAGTAATTTCTTTTATTCAGTGCTGAGTTCTCTGGGTATTTTTAAATATTATTCAAGAGTTGAATTTTCTGGGGTTGTTTTGTGGATTCGGTGTTTCGACCGGAGTATCAGATTTTGTCTATATGGCTTTCCGGATAATTTTTGAATATGTTAAAAAGTTCGACCGGATATAAATACCCAATTTTTCCCTTGTCGGGAAATTTCCAAGTGTTGGATTTTTTCGTAGTTTAACGACGTTCTAAGTAGTGCAAGTAACGCGATGGACCCTCTAGAAGACAACAAACCTTAACTCGATTATGTGACCGTCTTGAACTGCCCTTTGAACCTTCGGGTTTGGGGCAGTACGGCGTGCCACATGTGAGGCGTTGGCTTGACCCTTCTACGGCTGGACCGTTGGTACTGAGGCACGAACTGAATGTTTTTAGACTTGTTTCATGTGTTGATCTGTATCGGGAAAACTTGGGTGTTCGAATGTTCGATCGGAAAGTTTAACATTTTCTAATTATCTGGAATGTGATACAATACTTGGAATTCACACATAGTTATGAGATAACGGAATGAATGTTATAAATCTAGTAGTTTAGTCTCACTTGATCGGTTGCCACGGAATTTTGATGTGATCAAAAGTCTGTCGCAATCACGTAGCGTACGCGGATACTCGCCGGGTAAACTTAATAGACAGTCTCGCCCCATAGCCCCGACCAAGTGACTGTAGGAGAACCCCGTCGCCGAAAGCATCCGTTCGGGTGCTCGCGGTAGCTGTGTTCCGCCTTGGTGCACTTCGTCGACGGCGTCGGGGTGCGGCCGCCTACTAAAGTTTGCGACGAGCATTCGATCAGGATGTCGGGAATCTTGTTGAATTGCCCGACTTGATATTGAAAATTGTTTTCGATTTTGAGACTAAAATGCGGGATTTATAATTGTTAGGCATGCGATGTCTAAGTAATTCATTTGGTCAGGCATGCGATGTCTGAGGTGATTGCGGATTCCAACTGTTGTAGTTTTACACTTTCTTTTCTGTGACCGTAAGTGTAATATGTGATATCGCCGGTTTCGTTGCTATATGTCAACGACAATTGGGATGCACATATTTACTTACGTTGATGACATGTGATGTTATGTGTTGCTGGATATGTTATATTGGATCGTCGTGTTTTGAATAGCCGGGGGTTTTTATGTGAGATGAGTGTTTTTCATTTTCATTCATGTAAAAACTTGTATGTAATATTCTTTTATTGGGGCACTTCCAGGTTGCGGAAGATGTCACCCTTTGTATATTATTTACTTTTCCGCACTAGGATAGACCCAAGGAGGGGAGCACAAATAACCGGGTTTTGGAGTCCAGTGGGAGACCAACTCGAGGAGTCGAGTCCGGGTCTCCTAACTCTAGAATTGGTAGGGTTGCTTGTCGCTCTCGTAGGGGTCTAGGGGAGTGGGTTTGGCTATTCATCGCGACCGTGGAATCCGTGTTTTATACTGGCTCGTATTCAAAACATGGACGTCCTAGTATATCCAATATTTCATATGATATTCTTCTGCTGCGATATCTGTGATGTGATCATGTGATATGTTCTGTGATGGATACTTTATATAGTATATATGATATATTATATAGACGTTACTTATGTTTTACACCCGCGCTAGCCCTGCCCCGCTCTGCCGTTAGTTACCTAACTTAACGGTGCACGAGGGGACATCGAGGCGAATGCAGATGGCATAAGTGTACGTCGTATTTATCTGCGATGTTTAGGTACTTAAATGATGGGACTTCATTAATGAGATTAATGAAATAAAAGAAACCTACGATGTTGTAGAATCGAATTTCAAAAATAAAACAGGTAGCTACAGTTCTTGCTTTGTACAGCGGTATATATGATATATCCTGCACCTTATTCGATAAGGAAAGGACCGAGATCCCTTCACCGGGAGTGACTCCTTTAGCAATAACTGGCAGATGCTACACACTCGGATTGTCTTTTGATTGCTTTTAAGAGTTTTTTCTTTGCACAGTGATATATATGATATATCCCGCACCTCATTCAACGAGGAAAGGACCGACGATCCCTTCAACGGGAGTGACTCCTTTAGCAAAACTAGAAAAGCCTCAAAAGCACTCCATTTCAAAATTATTTGATTCTACAACGATATCAAGTTCATTACGCAATAGGTTTTCAGAAAAACCTGTCGTAGCCCTCCGTCATTTCAGATAAGTTGTATATAGTATTCGTGCTACATTTGTTGGCTTTCGTCAAGGTGTAGTGTGCGGTAGCTATATGCTGCTTATCTGCAGCATACGATGCGATTGGATTAGGATAGTCGTGCAGCTTTGTTGGCTTTCGTCAAGGGTCGTGCGGGTGGGTTTAATTCAATCAAGAAATGTACGGGTTGAACTTGACTAGCGGGCTATGGTTTGTTGGCTTTCGTCAAGGTCATAGCACGTTAGGGGCAAAATTATCGGGAATTTCAAGTGTTGAAATTTGCAATGAGATTGCATACCTTCTATGAGATAGTTGGATCCCGATACCCGCTGCGAGTAAGAGTTACTCCTGGGAGAGTTTTATACATTACAATTAGCCGATCAAGTAGGTGTCTAGAAAGGTGTTAATGAGGTTACGCCTATGGGAAAACGAGGTTTACATTAATTAGGTCCGTGCGAAAGCATGGGGAACCTCCCTCAAAGTACCGACACTGGCCTGGCTAAAAGATTGGCGAACTTGTAGTGTGTAATTAATCCCGGCTAGTCTTTCCTTTTAGGGTTTGAAGGAAGATTTGATAAAAGGCAGTGGGAGCCATCCTGATTAGATAAAATAATAACCAATCTTTTCTTGACAGAGCGCACGCTGAGTGTTTTCTTCTCTCTCTCTCCAGGTAGCGACCATATCACGCCTTAATCAAGATAATAATACGGATTATTGACCGAACCCGCTTGTTATACTGAGCTGGGGAATGTTGGTCCCGCTCCAACTTATAATTGTTATAAGACCGAGCAGGAAATTGGGGATTACCAGAATTCCCGTGCTGCCCAAACGAAGATAGTGCATGCTGATGCATCATCTTCGGGTGTGTTCATTACTAAGAACTGTTTCTCTGTATCCTCTACGTCCTGGGTATGTGATACCAGATCAGGATCCTAGATATGTAATCTGTTACATAGGGCTACAGATAGGTAGAGAACTGAGAACGAGTGATAAGTTTCATAAGGCAGAAAACGGGGCAAGTGTTGCAGCCAAGTCTGTTGGTCACTGTCACCCTATATTACGAATACATTGATTCTGAACGAATGTTATTAGATACCGAACCTGATATACAAAATCATATCAGTCTCTTTACTAGTAAAGAAATGATAAAATTCTGTATTGTTGGATAATGTTTTGAACATTTCCTATATCAAAAGTTGATCGGTTCAGGCACGTTATCTAAAAGCATTGACGTTCTAAATCAAACTACAGTTCTTAGTATACGGATCACGCACAAGAGGAAGAGTTCAGAAATGAACGAATCCTTCTTAAGGCATTGTAGACTAGGTCATATCAATGCGACCCGACTGGCTGAAGTTACATTTAGATGCATATTTAAATCAGTTTGAATTTATATCTAGTGAAACTTGGCAGTCATGTCACAAAGATAAAATGACCATAGCTCCGTTTACTGGAAACAGAGAAAGAGTTAATGAACTCTTGGGATGATACATGTTGATGTATGTAAGGTCCCCTGTCTACACATGCCAGGAGTGGTTTTTTATACTTCATTACGTTCTCTGATAATCTCTCAAGATTCAGACATATGTTCCTGTTGAAACACAAGTCCGAACCTTTTGAGATATTCACAGAATATAAGCTAGAAGTGGAGAACCAAAATACAGGTATAAGTATTATGTCATATGATGAGATCAGGGAGGAGAATACTTGAGCACGGAATTCTTGGACTTTTCTAAAAGAGAATGAGATTCTCTCTCGGCATTACTCCTCCGAATACACCATAGCACGATGGTATATCGGGGCGGAGCAATCACACCCTATATGATATGGTGCGCTCTATGATGAGTATTACTGAGTTACCTATTTCCTTTTGGGGGTTATGCGCTTATGAAGCTGCATACCTATTGAATAGGGTTCGAATCAAATCAGTTGCCTACCGCTTCATATGTGATATGGAAAGGGAAGAGCCCATATCTTAAGTTAGTTAAGATTTGGGGTTGTTCGACCTATGTCTAAAAGCAAAATCCGGACAAGCTCGAGGCAAGGTCTGTTATGTAGAACTGGAAAGGTTCCAGCTATGTAAACTGAAGCAGCTGATTTGGTAGAACCAAAGGATTCAGTAGATACCAACGAACCTCTGCCTCTCCGCCGATCTAGTAGGGTTCCTCACCCACCTGAGAGATACTTCGGTTCCTCTATGACAGTGGGAGCGAGGATTGCATCATGAGATGATGACCCAACTAGCTTCGAGCTGGCCATCAGGAGTAAGACTCTGTAAGAATGGCTGGATGCTTAGTGATCTGAGATGGAATCCTTATACACCAAGAAAGTATGGACTTTAGTTGCTATATCTGAAGGGTTAAATCCCCATCAGGAGCAAGTATATCTTGAGAAGATTACTTGGTGTATATGGAAAAGTTGAGACTTTCAAAGCTAGACTTGTTAAAGCTTCTCGTCATCGACCAGGCGTGGAAAATGATGAAACCTTTTTCCAGTGGCTATGCTTAAGTCCATCCGGATCCTACTTGCCACGGCTACATACCATGACTATGATATCTGGCGGTTGGGTGTCATGACTGCTTTTCAAAATGATGTTTTGGAAGAGAGCGTCTATAAGTACACAGCCAGAGGGCTTCGTAGACAGTGGGAGCAGCGGAAACGTGTGTAAGATGCTTTATAGGATAAAGCAGGCATCGCGGAGTTGGAACATCTATTTTTGATGAAGTAGTCAAAGAGTTTGACATCATCAAAATGGTAGATGAACCTTGTATAAACAAAAAGGTAGTGGGGAGTATGGAGGTGATCCTCGTAGAGTACGTGGATAACATACTCTTGATAGGGAAGGAGTTTCCTATGCTACGCTCAGTCAATCTCCGCTTATCACAAGGATTCTCCGTATAGGATCAAAGTGATACCTACCAAATCCTGAGTATTAATCTATGAGATAGAAGTAACTGGATGTTAGGATACTCACTAGTTGTAGTGAGATGGTATCAATCGATCCTGGGGAGAATCACTGGAAGTGTTCCAGGGTGATAAAGACGACTGAAAGTCGGTCACAGGCATTGTCTTTACCCTCAGTAAAGGGACGGTATGTTGGAAGGGTTCCAAGCTAAATACCGTGGCATACTAGACGATAAAGGCAGGATACATCGCTACTTAAGATGCTACCAAAGAGGCTATTTGGGTGTATATTGGTTCATGAGATGAACTACTTTCCTACCATTGTGAGACAATGGAGTTGTGGCTTATACCAAGGAACGCCGGTCCCATCAGTGATCCAGACATATTCTAAGGCAGTATCACCTGATCATGGAGATAGTTGATCTCCAGGGTGATCGAGTTTAGGAGAGCAGACTCAGAGGACAACACGGCGGATCCACTCACAAAGGCCTTTTCCCAGAGAGAGACTTTTATGGGATGGTTGAGTATGAGATACTACAACCACTGCTATCAGATGGCCCTAGTGCAAGTGGGAGATTGTTAGTTATATGTATGCCCTAGAGGCCATTACTATACATAGGATGTATATTGTAGTGGATGCTTGGACATATATAGGGAGGACTTTCTTGCTCGACATGATAGTATGCTATCTGGTTGATCTTTACCTTAACGTGTACACTGATTGTCTCTCTGTTACATGTTGGTAAAGCCCTTAGGATGTGTACTTGACTACCTGGACTATGATGTGGATCATACTAGTGGGGACATGGTAGTCCATAAGTACATCCTTCAAGGTCCCTAGTCGTGGGTGTATCGAGACGGGGCATCGATATACCAGAGTAGACTAGCGTGTACCTTCTCGACCCATACAGATGGGCGATGGATGATCCCATATCCATTGGTGTTTGACATCAGAGGAGATATACGGGTGCTCAGTAGAGACTGGGTACACTGGACGGACTCGCCGAGAACTCCCAGATGGTATTATACCTTACGTCAGATGGCAGTTCTCTGGTGACACTGGTACAGAGTAGTCTGTTGACCCGAGATCGTCATAGAGTCTTGTGTGGTTCCCACAGTGCTTTGATTTCCATCTTACCACGTCCAAGAGGGCATGCAAAACGGTGGTTTTTGGGTACAGTCCCGAGTCATATGGAGGCAATGAGCGATAGGAGGGGATTCGTCTCTCCCGGTATAGGGAGTTGATGTTGCGCTGTGTTCGATTGGCTATAACTGGAAATCCCTGGACAGGGTTGCTGAGATTTACTGGTAAGTGTTACCAGTAGTTTCTCGAACTGTTATAGACCTCAGATCGACACGACTTATTGAGCTATTGGGGTCTGACGTTTTCCACCCCTAGGCGAGATATGCGACATATCAAACGATCAGACCGGACTGTACGGTAAGTGTTACTGGTTGGATTCACTGGAGTGTGAGCGGGCTTGCTCGTCGATCTTCTGATCGCTCAATACCCGGGTGGCCGTTACGTTTAGCAGACCGCTTGCGGCTTGTGAGTGCTTGATATGATCATCATCTGCTGCCGGCGTATTGACGAGTCTTTAGAGTCCTACACAGAGGTTTCCTGGCTCAAGCGAAACGAAATAGGAGCGCATATGAGATATGTGCGGGACCGAGAATGATACCAGTATGTGATACTGTATTTGATTCTCGCGATATGTGACATTGCTCGGTTATATGCGATATAGCCGGGTTATCGGATCAAGTGTTGTTTCGATAAGTTGTTACTGATGATACTAGTCGGTTATATGCTATATGACCGGATCATTAAATCAAGTGTTGATTTAATGATTTAATGTATAATTATATATATGATATATTACTTTGCATTAAATAGTATCGGTTCACTTTAAATGGATTTTCTCACTTGGATTGTGCACATTGTATATGTGATATACTTTTGTACACAAGTTTGTATCATGTTTGATGATACATGCTAACTAGGGTTTGTGTAAAGATTAAACCATGGTTGTGTAATGGTTAGGGTTTTCATTTTCTTATTCATTTATTAATATATTTCATTTATTTTATTTTGGAAAAGAAAAAGGGGAAATGGTGGCTTTCTTTGTTTGTATTTGAACCTTCATGAAGCTTTGACTAAGTCACCATTTTGTCTCATGCTTAACCCTAACCATTCCACTTAACCCTAGTCTATTCTCTACACATTACCATGGTTAATATTATGATAAGAATCATTTTATTATTCTTTTCATAATAACTTATCATAATATTATCATCTTCTTCTTCTTCTTCTTCAAGATGAAGAACCTTGATTCCATCAATGGTGATTGATGAAAATGAGTGAGAAATCCAATTCTAAAGTGAACCCACTTCCTATTTCTTCATCCTCTACCTCTTGCCAAGTAGTATAGGGTGTTTCCTTCACAAGTTTTCTTAACTTGGTGAAGTTGGAGCTTGATCTAGTGATGCCTCGACGTAGATCATCTTCGGCATCGTCGTCGATGACCTAGCCCGCTTTTTCTCCGATGAAGCCGACGCTAGAGCCCAAGATCCGATTTGTACAGCGAGGAGACTTCATCGCGGAGCTATGGAGGTGGAGAACCGGATCTACAAAGGTTGTATTTCCGTTTACTCTTAGTAAAGCTGTTTACTACTTCTAGTTTCGCCTAAATATCTAGTTAACGATCCGTATTAGGGTTTCTCGGCACCGTATTTTTTTAAATTGGCATGGTTGATGCCATGTGAGACCTCCTTGGTGTGCCTAGGAACCTTTCAATATCTCCATACGGCCTCTACAGCGTTTCGCCCGAAACTTGAGCAACTGTCTATGGGGAACTCTAAAGACTCGTCAATACTATGGCTGTGGATTTAACCACTAGCACGTCAAAGGTATTAGCCATACGTGACGGGCTACCAGCTATTGACCAAAAGGGACGTCTGTGAGCGAACTCAGACTGACACCCTACTGAGCCTGTCAGTCACAATATCCGTACAGTCCGGTCCGTTCGTCTATGAGCATCGCATGGCGGGCCTAGGGGGTTGGTAAAAGTCAGACTCCCAAAAGCGGTACAAGTTGTGTCGGAGTGTAGCCCAGAACACCCTGAGATACTACTGGAATACCTACCAGTAAATCTCCTACCTTGGCCAAGGACTTCGTGTAAGGGCTCTCCTAGACACAGCGCGACTTCACCCCCAATACCGGGAGAGACGAACCCCTGCAGATCCGCTCACTGCCTCCATGTGGCTCGGGACTGTATCCAACTAAAATCTGTTTGCACGTCTCCTTTGAAGGTGGTAGGGTAGTAATCAAAGTACAGTGGGAACTCACACGAGGCAAATGACGATCTAAGGTCGATGAACTAACCTGTACACATGTCACCAGGGAACTGCTATCTGACGTCAGGTATAAGACCAACTAGCATGTTCCCGGCGAGTCCTGTCCAGTGTACTCATAACCCAATGAGCACCTGTATACATCTTAGGTGAACCAACTAACACCAGTGGCTTGTGAGACCGGCCACCGCCCTCGTCGGGGTCTCGACTGTATACACTAGTCTACTCTGGAGTATCGATGCCCTGTCTCGAAACTCCCACGACTAGGAACCTTTTAAGGATGTGCTAAAAGACTACCAGCTCTCACGTATATGATCGCCCTCATACTGCTGGCAGTCAAGCAAAAATCCTAGGGGCTCTATCAACGTGTAATAGCGACCTGTCATGTCACCTAAAGCAGTACACGATGATAAAGATAAACCAGATAGCATACTATCATTTTGAGTAAGACTGTCTTATCGGGATAGGTCCTCCCTCAATCATTGCAATCACGTGCCTGTGATCCAATAATTGACTCTGAGGGCACTATCTCCAACAATCTCCCACTTGCACTCAAGGCTAATTATTGCGATGTCGCATACTCACAGCCCGTGTGATACCGAACACCCAACTCCTCTACTAGTCAGTCTCACAAAACCCGTTTGCGAAACTATTGTGTTCGAGGAATAGCCTCAGTGAGTGGATCCACCTTGATGTTTCTTTCTATGTCTCTCTATATCTCAAGTTCGCGGAGAAAGCCATCTCCCGAAATGAGCAATACCTGTCTTAGAATGTGTCTGGATGTCTGATGGGACCTAGCTCATAAATGAACTCCAAATCCAAATATTTTAGACTGTATCGTTAACTGAACTTAATCAGTATCCTGCGTCATGCCTCCCTCAGTATCCCCTTGGACCACCTGTCCAAAATACAACCCCTCGTTAGAAGGAAAACTATAACTCTGACAACCTCTCTGTCATCCAGGTCACCTTGGAAGCCTGGAATGATAACTGTCTCCCGAATGAGGCTGTTGTTATCATATCTCCAGAACATCCACTTATGTTCTAAGACTGCTTCCGATTGTTTCTTCAGGATTGGATTAATATCAATTTATTGCGTCTACTGCAAAAACAACATCTGGTGTGGTACTTGACATCTCATGATTGACTCAATTGCCTAAGCAAGTGATCTGCCAATCATGCACATCCCTCTCCCCTTTAGTCTGTAAGACACCTTTAGAGAGGGTGACTCCATCACCTGCAGGTACACTACCGTGCCAGGAGTCGTCCATTCTAAAACACCTTTAGAATGCTGTCTAAGTACCCTGATTGGGACACTTCCCAAATCTAGATCTAAAACCATAGATCCAGTAACCAGAAACTACTGTATGACAACCAAAGTATAACCGATCGTAGTATAGGAATATCACTTCCTACTCTGTGTATGTCATCCAAATACCAGGACATCACACCCTACTACCTTCTTAACAGATCCATCCCCATTCTGATGAAGTCAAACCTATGACTGCCACGTCAGAAATAGATGATCTATCTCCGCTATATCTGCTTTAATCTATAAATAGACATAAGCCACTTGTCCACCAATGCTTCCGCTGCTCCTACTGACTACGACAACCCTCTGGCAGAGTCATATACACGTACACTTCTAAAGATAGTTTAGAATGACGCTATACTCATCCTCCTGCCGGGTCTCGCAGCCTGGAACAACAACAATGGCAAGTCTGGGTAAACAAGAACCTTCCTGTCACCATCCTTGAGGCTACCGGAGTACCTCTCGGGTGCCTGAGGTTACCCACCTTATCTGCGGAGTGGCCAATGGAATGTAAAACCAAATTGAATCTTTAGGTTCTTATCAAATTTTCAGTAATCGTTTGCGGTTCTGGAATCACTTCCAGTTCTACTATACTCCCACTACTGTTTTCTAAAAAAATCCATTTTTGTTAAAACTGTGGCGAGTTAAGACCAATATCACTATTGATCTTCCAGATGGTAGAAAGTCAACCCTCGTCATAGCCTGGGTCAACCCACAAACAGCCATTACAGAAACGTGCCTTGAGTTATCCAGAGTCTGGTTTTAAGCATAAGCCGGACAACTCCCCGTACCTCAACAATGTTAAGATATGAACTGTTCTATATCCAATACAGAAACAGAGGCACTGATTTAATTGAACCAGATTCAAATCATGCAACTGTTTCCAGTGCATGTCAACTAAATGGAAAAAGGCCGATCAGTGTTACTCAACTTAGGAATGCTTCCAATTGTGAGTAACATGAAAGAGAGGCAAGTTCTCTTAATCATTACTATCAACTGAATACCCTACACAAGTATCTATATCTTCGATCACCTTGAAGAATCCCGATACTTGCAACACCTGGTTCACTACTTTATTCATATACCTATAACTTCTCAAAACTCAGACCTTGTGTTTCTACGAAACACTTATCTAAGAACTAGAGAAGTCATAAGTAAACCGAATATAGTACGAGGACTAACCCCTCTATCCTAATGAACACTGGACAACATACAATACTCTGTATAAGTCCCTTGAGTCTGATAACTCAAACCCTGCGTGTCGTATTGAAAACTGTACCTATGGTTAAGAAGAATTACACCGCTGTTTAATGCTCCTTACCTAACCATCCACTGATATAGGTAAATGTCATAGACATAATTTCAAAAAGGTATATCTCACTCTATAAAAATAGACGTACAGATATATCAATTTGAAATTGGTGCATAACAGCGGATATCCAAAACCAAATATTTGCCGTCCGGCAAACAACCCAGGTGACTTTCTCAAATATCACCAATTACAACGAATCCCGATATAATGAGGATGATCACCCAATTCCCAATAACTTACTCCCACTCATCATCTGTAAAACCATACAGATGTGAGAATCATACCTGGTAAATACATACCCTGGAGCAAGGGCTAATTGGGAAATCAGTTTTCTTTTAACAGTACACAGTGAAACTGAAACATTGAAATGTTTCGATGGGGTATTCTGGTATTCCTAGTAATGCCTCTTCCATTATCCAGATTCACAACTGTAACCGTATATTTCTTTGCCATCTCTCCACATCCCTTCATATGTCTTTAGTCATTACCTTCTGTACACCCCTTTAGGCCAAATGGTTTTCTTCTTTCCCTACCATTTGGCACCAGCCTATGGTTTGGAAGAAGACTATCCAATAGGCATAATGGGTGTATTGTCCTAATCCTAGGAGCACTCGCAATGCGAGACAAGGTGAGGATAAAAAACAACCGAATAAACCTTATTCCTATTTCTCCTGAACCAGAATCCATTCCCGAACTGGAACAAGTTCCTTTCGAGTTCGTATATAACCATACGATGGAGTATCCAATAAACTGTGGATCTTCATAGTGATACGGAGTGTCCTGGAGAAATACAAAGGTGAAGTGGGAGTGGTAATGAAATACCTGGTTTGGTTGTGAATATCAGTCGCAATTTACTTTGCCCTCTTACTAATCCATTGATATGTCTTTACTTAATACTTTCTGCACACCATCGTTATGCTAATTGGTTTTCTTCATTCCCTGCCGTTCGGCACCAGCCTAAGGTTTGGAAGAAGACTATCCAATTTGCGTAATAGGTGTACTAACTCCTAAACCAAGGAGTACTCGCAACCTGAGAGAAAGTAAAAGGAAAAGACAACTGAATAGTCCTATTCGTTTTCTCCAGAACCGGAAACCATCCTCGAATAAATTCCTTCAAGTTCGTATATAACCATACGATGGTTTTGTCCAATGGAAGTGGACGTTCGTAGTAATACGGGGTGTACTGGAGAAAAGGGTAAAAGTAGGAGTGGCAATGATGTATGCAACTCTGACAATCCAAAAGCCAGTGTTTAAGAAGGTTCGGTTAGTTTGGTCACTGAGTCATAGTTTAGGGTCGGGTCAATGGTAGCTGCCAAAGAGAGAGAGAAAAGAAACACTCAGCGTGCACTTTAACCTAGATCAGAATGGTTACCAATTTATCTAATCTGGAAACCTCCCACTGTACCGTCAAATTCTCCTCCAAACCTAAAAGAAGAATTAGTTGGGATCACCCGAGGAGTAAAACAACTCATCAGTGGGAATCGGGATCCAACTATCATCGCATGATAACGTGATGGAATCCGCTCACGTTATCACACTCCAGAAGGTATGCGCATATCTGGCAAGTTTCAGTTTCTTTAGAAACTCCCGATGTGATTTTTGCCCCATGCTCTTATGACCTTGACTTTGGCCAACAAATCATAAGTCATATGTCAAGTTCTACCCGTCATTCTCCAGGTTAATTTGAACACACCCGTACCTACCCTTGACTTTGGCCAACAAGGAAGTACGACTGTCCCAAACCAACGCATCTATCTATGCTGCATATGAATACCCAACAGCTACCAAACACTGTGCCTTGACTTTGGCAAACAAACACAGCTTGAATACTATTAACAATCCATATGAAACGACGGAGGGCTACGAATGGTTTCTGGCGAAAACCTTTAATGTAATGAACTTGATATCGTTGAAAGAACTGGATAGCTTTATAAAAATATAGTGGCAAAAACCTTTGCTAAAGAGGTCACTCCCGGTGAAAGGATCTCGGCTCTTTCCCCGTAGAATGAGGTGCAGGATATTCCAACTGAATACCACGATGCAAAGCAAAAGTAAACGACTATAGTGAAGTTATTGCCCTGACACAAACTTCTGTCCAAGGGGTCACTCCCGGTGAAGGGATCTCGGCCCTTACCTCGTCGACTGAGGTGCTGGATATTTATAACCGAATACCACTGTGCAAAACAAAAGAGAACGTCCTTGCAATAACAGCTTTTTGAAAAATTGTTCCAACAACATCAGAATAGGTTTGTTTAACTTGCATTGATCCGAATCAATGCATTCCCATCAATTGATCACACCAATAAAGAACGAAAATAATGACGTACGTATATGCCATCCGTATTGGCCACTGGGTCCCGTCATTACCCGTTAGGTTAGTTAACTAACGACAGAGCGGGGACTGGACTAGCGCGGATGCAAAACATATACAACATCTACTAGTATATATATCAATATATAATATTTCGCTCAAGGCATGATAAAATGCAACATCACAAAAATGTAATAAGCATCACAGAACAATACAGATATCTGGGATCCCCGGGTTTTATAGAGCCGCTACTGAAACCTGACGTTCCCCTGGTCGTGTGGATACCCTGTGCAATGAAATCCTAGACCCCCTACGGGCGCGGCAAGTTACCCGCCAAAACCTGAAGCGAGGCAGCCCCCTTCAGCAACGTGAATGGACCACCCAGCACTTCACGAAATCCGGTAACTTGGGCACCCCTCCTGGGTCAACCTGTGCACCCTACGAGTGCGGCGAATAGCCCGCCAATTCTAGAGTGAAGCGCCCTCCGTCTCAATGCCATGAGATGCGGGCTCGTTGCCCTCTAGAACCCGGCTATCCGTGCACCCCACCGCGGGGTAATCCTAGTACAGAAAGTAAAATATACATACAATGGGTACATCAACCTCACCCCGGTCATGCCCCAAAAGAATAATATACAATCAGGCAGTGACGGCAGTCCACATGTCGGACACTCGCCCTGCAATATCAAATGTACATATAAAACGAAACTGTACTAATATTGCATCCAGGCTATCCCCACGACCAATCCGCAACATCACAGTACAACACAGAATATCAACGCGAATGTCACGTTCGCAAATCCGTCTAACCGGGCTATAGCAGTTAGACAGGATTTACCGATCAAGTGACATTCACGGTCGCAGATATAATGTAAATACTGTGAACTAACATATTTAAAATTTCCGATCGATCAAATTTTACCAAGTGGGTCCCAAGCACTACTGTAGCACTCAAAGAAATTCTGGGCCCAAAAATAATATTCCAAAAACCCTATTCTCAACTCAGGTGCTTTCTGTAAAATTTTGGTACACTGAACAGTGAAAGTCGCGGCGGAACCGCGGCCCAAGCATGGGTTTGGCCATGGTTCCGCGGTGGGGTAGTGAGTTCACGCGACCAATTTTTTTACAGAATGCTAATAATTACCTGCACATAATTCTGCAGTGTACTGATAAATTTTTGGAGCACAAAATGAAATGGACAGAAATTGTGCTTTTGATATCGGGTTTTCGGAAAATCCGATCGATCGAACTTGTAAACATGTTAGAGCAAGCTAGACTAGGTTAATGGCGTGGCTCTGATACCAGTGTAAGTGCACGGCGGCGTCCCGGCCATCAATCCAAGGCCAAAATGCGGAAACGATAATTTTACTTAACTTTTGAACCGGCACCACCGCGCACAAAAATCCCGGATCGGGCCATTAATCTAATCCTAGCTAACTAAAGAACGGGTAGAGAGATATACCGAGCGATCCGTGTCATCCGGTCTTCTCGTCGTCGTCTCGATCTCTCCGCGGAATCCTCGGTCTTCGCCTCCTCGCCGGAAGGGCACCACATCGCCGGCTTCTTTTACGGGCTCCCACCTCTGGACCGAGGCAACTCGGGCATGAAGTTGGCGAGTCAACGTGCCCAAGGGTGCTGTAGGTTAACTGTAGAACTTTTGTCTCATGGGGTTATGAAAGTTGCCATAATGGTGGAGGAATGAGATGTGGAATTTTGTGATGAGCTAAAGAATAATTTTGCAAGCCAAATGAGAGCCCAAAAAACTCCTACAAAAATTGGCAGCCCCTTTAAGAGCATGGCCGGCCAAAGCTCAAAGAGAGAATGAGAGGGGAGTCAAGTGCAAAAGTCAAGAGGGAGGGAGTGGGTGAATGATAATCCAAGAGAGAGAAAATGATAATGATGATCAAATATCATTACAACAAAAACCACACTCCAAAAACCCATTACTCATCTCATCACTAAAGTCAAGCCATCATGAAAGAAGAAGTCAAATGATGGTGCAACCATCACGAAGCAATTACTTGCAAAAACAACCCTCCAAAATGCTTATTTGCACAAATGCAAATAAGCCCTCCTCCACCAATTTTCAGCCAAGGACAGATACAAAGAAAAATGGCCGAAACTGAAAGCAAACTGGCAACTTCATAAAACTGATCCCGTAATAAATTACAGGAAACACCGCTAATGTATATACATACCCGCATTTGTATTCCGACCGAAATACAAATGCAATGAGACAAAATCTACACTGTACTATACTAGGATCCGGCTTAAACCAAAGCCCGCTAGTATAATCCGTCCGATCATGATCCGTACAATACCGCACGTATTTGATCGAACCCTGCCATATCTCCATACGGCTTCTACAGCGTTTCGCCCGAAACTTGAGCAACTGTCTGTGGGGGACTCTAAAGACTCGTCAATACTATAGCTGTGGATTTAACCATTAGCACGTCAGAGGTATTAGCCATACGTAACGGGGTACCAGCTATTGACCAAAAGGGACGTCTATGAGCGAACTCAGCCTGACACCCTACTGAGCCTGTCAGTGACAATATCTTTATAGTCCGGTCCGTTCGTCTATGAGCATCGCATGGCGGGCCTAGGGGGTTGGTAAAAGTCAGACCCCCAAAAGCGGTACAAGTCGTGTCGGAGTGTAGCCCAGAACACCCTGAGATACTACTGGAATACCTACCAGTAAATCTCCTGCCTTGGCCAAAGACTTCGTGTAAGGGCTCTCCTAGACACAGCGCGACCTCACCTCCAATACCGGGAGAGACGAACCCCTGCAGATCCGCTCACTGCCTCCATATGGCTCGGGACTGTACCTAACTAAAACCTGTTTGCACGTCTCCTTTGAGCGTGGTAGGGTAGTAATCAAAGTACAGTAGGAACTCACATGAGACAAATGACGATCTGAGGTCGATGAACTAACCTGTACACATGTCACCAGGAAACTGCTATCTGACGTCAGGTATAAGACTAACTAGCATGTTCCCGGCGAGTCCTGTCCGGTGTACTCATAACCCAATGAGCACCTGTATACATCTTAGGTGAACCAACTGACACCAGTGGCTTGTGAGACCGGCCACCGCCCCTCGTCGGGGTCTCGACTGTATAAACTAGTCTACTCTGGAGTATCGATGCCCTGTCTCGAAACTCCCACGACTAGGGACCTTTTAAGGATGTCCTTATAGACTACCAGCTCCTACGTATATGATCACCCTCATACTGCTGGCAGTCAAGCAAGAATCCTAGGGGCTCTATCAACGTGTAATAGCGACCTGTCAGGTCACCTAAAGCAGTACACGATGATAAAGATAAACCAGATAGCATACTATCATTATGAGTAAGACTGTCCTATCGGGATAGGTCCTCCCTCAATCATTGCAATCACGTGCCTGTGATCCAATAATTGACTCTGAGGGAACTATCTCCAACAGCTTCAGGACAGGGACGAGAAGTTAGCCAAGGTACAGTCTAAGGTCGGCGAATTGGTAAACGTCACGACAGATCTCGCGACCCAAGTCGCCCGATTGCAATTACAGCAGAATCAAATTTTGGTTCATGAGCCAAGGATTGATACACGGAGGCAGCCAACTGATACCCCCTTCAACCTAAGAGCGGAGCGCCTTCGCGAAAAACAGCCGCGATCAGCCTCCAGTCCCTCCGATACATACACCGAAAAGGAATCGCCTCTGAAAGATAAACTGGAAAAGTCTATTCCTTCAAAAGGGACAAAGTCCACAAGATATTCAAGGACGCCCTAAGAAACGGTCTACAACTGCCAGAATTAAAGAGACCGCAAGAAGGGAATATGACCAACGACCCAAAATATTGCCCCTATCACAGAGTGATAAGTCATGCCATTGAAGATTGCTTCGTCTTTAAAGATTAGGTTGAAAGGCAATACAAGACGGGAGAGATAGAACTGTCTAAAGGCGCGTTAGCAAACAGTCAAGCTACGACCGCCGATTTCATACAAATGTAGACCGGAGCCTTTTGGGAACCTGATTCTCTCAGACTTGTGCCATTATCTAAAAAGGGCGAACCAAAGACTGATCGGCCTCAAGGACCAGCATCAGTAAAGGCACCTACTCCATTGGAGAGAAAGAAGAAGGTATACTCCTTCAAGAGGGATGAAGTCCGCAAAATATTCGCGGACGCCTTGAATAACGGTCTGCAACTGCCTGTTCCGAAGAGGCCACATGAAATGAATATGACCGGCAATCCCATATACTGCCCATATCATAAGATGGTGAGTCATACCATCGAAGACTGCTATATTTTCAAAGATTGGGTGGAGAACCAATACAAACTTGGGAAAGCCCCACAGTCATTAGATGCACCGGCAAGCCACAGAGATACGGTTATCAACACAACTCCGCCAAGATCAAAGTTCAAGGAGCTGGGATAAGCAAGTTGACCACCACGTCGTTAAACTGGGAATGATAGACCTCTAATTCTTTAAATTAGGAACAGTGGACCGTCACGTCATTAAACTGGGAATAGTCGACCTCTAAGTCATTAAACTGGGGATGTAAGAATGTGTAAATAATATATATATATATATATATATGTGTGTGTGTGTGTGTGTGTGTGTGTGTGTATGTATGTATGTATGTATGTATATAAATAATAAGCCGAAATGATGAGGCAACCGCGAATAAATAGCCGAAATGATAGGGCAATCGCGACCTTCGCGATAAGAAAAGCTGAAATGATAGAGCAATCGCGGTAAAAAAACGGCGAATGATGAGTCGCTCCTGTTACCATATTCCAGTGTAGCGATGCAGGCGCCAACCAAATTCCAAATCCCAATGGTGAATGATGAGTCGCTCCTGGTACCATATTCCAGTGTAGCGATGCAGACGCCAACCAAATTCCAAATCCCAAAGCGGCGAATGATGAGTCGCTCCTGGTACCATATTCCAGTGCAGCGATGCAGACGCCGTCCAAAACCTAAACTCTCAAACGACGAATGATGAGTCACTCCTGGTACCATATTCCAGTACAGTAATGTAGACGCCAACCAAAATTTAATTCCCCAAAATTCTTCCAGCCCTACGGTTGGTCCCCAAATTGACCACCGTATACAATCCACGGGCTCAAATAATCTTTATCATACCTATGCCCCACCGCAACTACCAGTTACGCGGATGGTCTCCGCCCGTGGAATTATGCTCCAGTTGGGAAGACCCACTCACGTGTCCTCATGATACATAAGGAGAACAAATCTTCGTGGGATCCTTACGACTCACAAAGGAAAAACACACCTGGGAGTCCCCACGACTTCTAAGGAGAAAGTACACCTACGAGATCCTTTCGACTCGTAGGGAGAAAATGCTTTTATGGGACCCTTACGGCCCATAAAATTGAAAAGCCTTAGGTTATAGGGATCTAAACCTGTCTCCTAAGCCATCGCTCCCCAACAGGGAAAGGCAAATGATGAATTTCTCCTGGCACGTGTGCTTCAATGTTAGCAACGCTGATGCCGACCCCTACCCCAAAATTCCAAGCTTCCAATCCGATAGACCCCTAAGTCTTTAAACTGGGAACAGATAACCGCTAAGTCGTTAAACTGGACACAATAGACCCCTAAGTCTTTAAACTGGGAACAGATGACCGCTAAGTCGTTAAACTGGGCAAATAGACCTCTAAGTCTTTAAACTGGGAACAGATGACCGCAAATTGTTACACTGGGCACAATAGACCCCTGGGTCTTTAAACTGGGAACAAATGATCGCTAAGTCGTTAAACTGGAAACAGATGACCCCTAAGTCATTAAACTGGGCATGATAGACCTCTAAGTCGTTAAACTGGAAACAGATGACCTCTAAGTCGTTAAACTGGAAACAGATAACTCCTAAGTCATTAAACTGGGAATGAGGGAAATCCACTCATGTGTCCTCACGATGCATGAGGAGAACAAAACTTGCGAGATCCTCTCGACTCATAAGAAAACACCTTCGTGGGATCCTTACGACTCACAAAAGAAAAACTCACTTGGGAGTCCTCACGACTCCTAAGGAGAAAATGCGCCTACGGGATCCTTACGACTAGTAGGGAGAAAATGCTTTTATGGGACCCTTATGGCCCATAAAATTGAAAAGCCTTAGGTGTTAGGGATCTAAACCTGTCCCCTAAGCCATCGCTTCCCAATAAGCAAAGGCAAATGATGATTCGCTCCTGATACCATATTCCAGTGTAGCAGTGCTGATACCGACCCAAAAACCAATTACCGAATCCTCCCGGGGCAAATGATGAGTTTCTCCTGGCATTATTCCAGTGCAGCAATGCAGATGCAAAAAAAAACTCTTAGCGAATGATGATTCACTTCTGGTACCATATTTCAGTGCAGCGATGCTAATGCCAACCCAAATCAAACCAACAACCTCTACGGCGGAATCATACTTCGTCCCAGAATATACCCCATGTCGAAATCATGCTTCGCTTCGGCGTATCTACCTTCCCTGTCAGAATTATGCTTCGACTCGGAATCAACCAAGCGACACTCTGTACCGTGGACAAGTTGATCAGCAACACTCCGTGCCGAGGACAAGTCGACTGCGGCACTCCGTGCGGGGGACAAGTCGAGCATCAGTGACACTCCGTACCGGGAACAAGTCGAACATCAGCAACACTCCATGCCGGGGACAAGTCGATCAGGGACACTCCGTGCCGGGGACAAGTCGAACATCAGCGACACTCCGTGCCGGGGACAAGTCGATCAGCAACACTCCGTGACGGAGACAAGTCGAACATCAGCGACACTCCGTGCCGGGGAAAAGTCGATCTGCGACACTCCGTGCCGGGGACAAGTCGATCAGCGACACTCCGTGCCGGGGGCAAGTCGAACATCAGCGACACTCCGTGCCAGGGACAAGTCGATCAGCGACACTCCGTGCCGGGGGCAAGTCGAACAGCGACACTCCGTACCGGGGCAAGTCGATCAGCGACACTCCGTGCCGGGGACAATTCGATCAGCGACACTCCATGCCGGGGACAAGTCGAACAGCGACACTCCATGCCGGGGACAAGTCGATCTGCGACACTCCGTCCAGGGACAAGTCGATCTGCGACACTCCGTGACGGGGACAAGTTGAACATCAGCGACACTCCATGCTGGGGACAAGTCGATCAGCGACACTCCGTGCCGGGGACAATTCGAATAGAGACACTCCATGCCGGGGACAAGTCGATCAGCGACACTCCGAGCCCGGGACAAGTCGAACATCGACACTCCGTCCCGGGGACAAGTCGACCTGCGACACTCCGTGCCGGGGACAAGTCGAACAGCGACACTCCGTGCCGGGGACAAG
Organism: Agapanthus africanus; assembly: GCA_030015575.1. Lineage (NCBI taxonomy): Eukaryota > Viridiplantae > Streptophyta > Magnoliopsida > Asparagales > Amaryllidaceae > Agapanthus > Agapanthus africanus. Next base: position 82,067,798 of record CM057337.1, read on the forward strand.
TCGATCTGTGACACTCCGTGCCGGGGACAAGTCGAACAACCAGCAACACTCCGCGCCGGGGACAAGTCGATCAGAGACACTCCGTGCCGGGAACAAGTTGAACAACCAGCGACTCTCAGTACCATCGACCGTCCATTTCGTAAAAAGGGCAGTGCAGGCTTCCTACAAAGAGGGGACCAAATCACCCCGGGATAGGGAAACGTCTACCACGAACACTCCACCTCGGAGACGCAAACGTTGACCGTCCATGTCGTAAAAAAGGCAGTGCATCCCAAAAAGTGGGAACCAAAGCAAGTTGCCTCTACGCGAAAGAAAATCCATCAATTTCATGCACACGACCCACATAGGTGGTATGCATTTATTGATGGGGGTACTTTGTTGGGGTCAAAATTTGCACCCCAGTTGACCGGATCAAAGTCAAGGTCAACCCTAAGTAAGCGGGCCCAAGCCCAAGTAAGTGGGCACATGCCCAAGTCGAGCCCCGCGGCCGGCCTCCCTATAACAAAATAAAAATCATGTAACAAATAATTTTGATATAATTTTTTTTTATGCATGATGTAAGCAAAATAGACATAAAGCCAAATTTTTGTAAAGCCCATGACTTATGTGCAAAAAGAAATAGCACATGAGATATGGGATGTGCAAAATGCTATTTTGTAAAGTCCAAGGCGCTATATGTAAATGTGTAAGCCTATATAAGGTAACATGATAATGAATAAATCATATACTTTTCATTCTCCCCAAAAACTAGGGCATGTGCCTCCTTCCCCTTTCTCAAGGGTTTAAAATTCTCTTCCTCTTTTTTGAATTAAATCAAGAGTTTAACTCTTCTTTTCTAAAAAAAATAAATAGTTTTTCACCACAAAACCCACGAAGGGGAGCTCGGATCTCCAATCAGATCTCAAAAAGGGGAGACTTTTAAATCCCACCCCCTTTTCTCCAAGATCCCGCCGATCAAGAGAAGGAATAAGGAGACCTATCTCTAAAAATCTAATTTTGGACAGATCCAAGACTCAAAAGAAGAGCCAAACATTCATAGGAGTTTAACTCCTTCCTAGATCTGTTGGAGTTTAACGCCATAAATTAGTTTCTATCAGGAGTTCAACTCCAAAAAATCCCTTTGGGAGTTCAACTCCCCAACCTAGGGGCTAAGCCCCTTCCCGCGGGTTTTTCCCACGGTCACGTGTGCGCCACGTGACCCCGGGCACTAAGGCGCCCATCAGTCACGCGCGTGACCCCGGGCGCTAAGGCGCCCATCAGTCACGCGTGTGCCACGTGACCCCGAGACGCTAAGGCGCCCAATGGTCACGTGTCCGCCACGTGACCCCGGGCGCTAAGGCGTCCATCGGTCATGTGTGCGCCACGTGACCCCGGACACTAAGACACCCAATTGCCACGTGTGTGCCACGTGACCCCGGGCACTAAAGCGCCCATGTGCACGCATGTGGCCCCAGGCACCATGCGCCAACGTGCCACGCATGCGTTTTTAAGATACCTCCCCCCATTTTTTTATATGCACTCCACACTAAATATATCTTCACTGTTAGAAAAAATTTCTAACGGGGCGCTGTCCCGCACCCCGCAAGGGCGCTACTAGCCCCCTTGACCCCCAGTCCGCTATCCGGATAGCGGGACCCCCGTAAAAACTCTGCGGGGCCCCCGATATATCCAAAACCCCTTTCAAAACACAACACACGCAAACTGCACATTGAGTTCGCATGACCAGTTTAACCCGTCAATCGGAGGTTCTTTCGCTCCAAAGACGATGGGTAATTAACGGCGGCTTAGTCCGCGGCTGTCGGAGATTCGAATCCCCACAATCAATAAACCCCCGTCTACCCTAGGCAGAGAGAATCTGTAGTACGCCTGACAAGCGCGCGCGTATTCCCATCTCAATGGGGTGACGAAAAACACCCTACAGCTGGGACCTACTATTCAAATTTGTGCTTTTTTTTCAAAACTCTACAGCTGGGACCTACTATTCAAATTTGTGCTTTTTTTTCAAAACTAAGAACATTTTGAGATATATATATATATATATATATATATATATATATATATATATATATATAAATAATGGAGAAAAGATGCCATCCTCCTATGGCGTCGAAAAAGTACGCCCTCCATCGTATTTTCTGACGATCGGCACCCATCATCTTCATCGCTATCATCTATGATATGGGTATACCAAATTTCATGTGATTCTACAACTTTTTCACCGTTGAATTAGTGGGTTCAAAATTAACGGTTTACCGACAATAGAATTTTTTACATTGCTAAATCAACAGTGAAAAAGTTGTAGAATCACATGAAATTCGGCGTACCCATTTCTCAGATGATAACGATGAAGATGATGGATTTCGATCGTCGGAAAAGACGACAGAGAGCATACTTTTTCGACGCCATAGGAGAAAATTCCATGCTATCCTCCATTATTCTCTCTCTTTCCTTCATTATTCTCTATAAGAATAATGGAGTAAAGAGGCCATAGCATGGAATTTTCTCCTATGGCGTCGAAAAAATACGCCCTCTGACGTGTTTTCTGACGATCGGGATCCATTATCTTCATCGTTATCATCTGAGATATGGGTACACCGAATTTCTTGTGATTCTACAACTTTTTCACCGTTGAATTAGTGGGTTCAAAATTAATGGTTTACCGACAATAGAACTTTCTACATTGCTAAATCAACTGTGAAAATGTTATAGAATCACATGAAATTTGGCGTACCCACATCTTAGATGATATCGATGAAGATGATATATCCCGTTCATCGGAAAACACGACGGAGGTCTTATTTTTTCGACGCCATGGGAAGAAATTCCCTCCTATGGCCTTTTTCCTTCGTTTTTCAACTGTTTTCTTGCTTCATTTTGCTATTCATGATCACTATGTTGGTAACTCTTGAGCATGCATGGTTCAAATCTTTAAATATTAGAGCGCGCATGGTTCAATATGTAGGTAACTCTTGAGCACTTCATGGTTCAAATCTTTAAATATTAGAGCATGCATGGTTCAAATCTTTAAATATTAGAGCGCGCATGGTTCATGATCAATATGTAGGCAACTCTTGAGCACTTCATTTTGCTAAATCTTTAAATACTAGAGCATGCAAGGTTCAAATCTTTAAATATTAGAGAGCGCGCTCTAATATTTAAAGATTTGAACCATGCATGCTCAAGAGTTACCTACATAGTGATCATGAATAGCAAAATGAAGCAACAAAGCAGTTGAAAATTATCCTATACCTAAAAGAGGGCGAAGGGCATTTTGGGAAGTGAAAAGATAGGATCATCATCATCATAAATCCATTTAAAGCTGGAAGAAGATGGCCATAGCTCATGGGTTCAACTCACCTGCCACCATTAACTCTACTTCAATTCTCTTCATTAATACTTTCTTTATAAGTGAGAAGAGAGCTCTCTTCAAAAATATTAATGCCAACTCCCCACCATCTCTCTCTCTCTCTCTCTCTCTCATAATAATATTATCATCTATCTAGCTCTCACAATTAATTTTATGAGCTCAACCACATTGACCTTTGAGGCATAGTATTGAAAGCCTTAGATACTGGACAACATCTTGGCATAAATGACATAAGCTAACTCCAAACCATGAAAGGAGCTCAGGATAATGCCCCATGGAAAATGATATCCTCCGCTTTTTAGTTATGAGGTCTTGAGTTTTGATTGGGCAGAGATCATTCCGGTTTAATCCAAGATATATATGTGGTTTATTAATTTGTCATTTGGTTCAATTAACTAGAAAAGTGGGTATCGGTTGACATATATAGCAGAGAGTTTAATTTTCTTTTAGGTTTAGGATCGTCCGTATTAATCTTCATGATCCCAAGTGTTGGTATATTGTTTTCATGTTATTTCAATATTTTTTGAACAACATTGATTTGGTTGTAGATAATGTCCTATTATTAGTAAATCATTAACTTTAGGATTATCCGATATAAATGTGAGAACTGTTTAATCACTTGCTTTTCTCTTTTATGCTTGCATTCATTAATCATTATAACATGTTGATCGAGATGAACAATGTTGGCCATTTGAAAATCAATCGATCTTTGAATTGTGAACGATCTATGAGAGTTTCTCTTCTACAATGGTTGATCCATGTCTCTATGAATATAATGACAACTACCAAATGGGATGTCAAATTGATTTGTAGCTCATTAACATCTCTTGATATTATAGAAATACAAGAGAAAGAAACTAATAAGATTGCAATTTATAATGAAATAGAGTTCACCGTGTTACATCAACAAAGACAAAATATGACGGCATTTCAAGCACATCTCCTTTGCCATAGCAGAGTATTTTTAAATGGACATGGAGACTTGCACATCATATGGTCCACGTCACCTCGATCTCTGCTTAAAATTAAACTTGAGTTTTTCTTGACTCTATATCCGAACAGAGGCCAACTTTATATAACCTAACAATAATAGCGATGGTAAAAAATTCTCATAGTTAATTTTAAGAAAAATATATTAAACAAAATAAGTTAACTTTTTATGTATGGTTTAATTTTTTTTTAACTGCTAAAAGCATTTAGATAGCCTTATTATTTTAGGTAAAATTTTCTTAAATATATTTCTAAATATTTGTCCATGATTTGGACATATAGACATATATACAGACGCACGGCTCATATACTATTAACACTGGTCATTCTTTGTTTTGAATTGCTTTGTTCAATTTTTTATGAGAACAATGAAACTGTTGCGATCAGACGATCACGAAATAATAACACAGACGATATAGAGAAGTAATCAAATCACGGATAAATAAGAAATACGAGTACTAACCAATAAACGAAGACGAAACTTTATTAATATTCAAAAGTGGAGGAGTACAAAACCGGTAGACAAATACAAAATCCCTCAAAACCCTAACTTTCTCAAAATAATAGAAGGGTTCTCTTAAATATCACAATAGCTACCTAAAAGGCTATCAAATATAGGGTTGCTGCATATTTCAATATATAGTATACAAAAGATTTTACCGAATAACAAATCTCCTCACTAAAGCAAAATATTCAGCCCAGTCACGGCAGATGTCTGAACAAGGAATGCGCAGACATCTGCTAAAGAGTCTCCAAATTAATATAGCAACCCCAGACGTCTGAATAAGGATATTTAGACGTCTGGTCTTAAGATCTACAAAAGAACATATCGCTCGCAGACGTCTAAACTTTTCGAGTAAGACGTCTGCCCAAAATATATCGTGTATACAAAGTATCGACAGACGTCTGAAATTGTAGCTCCAGATATCTGTCCTTCTTTACTTGCAGATAATTTCGGATCTCCATCAACTCTGAGATAACGTTGAATATATTAGGAAATCAAATAAGGATTGAATGAGAGGCATACACAATAAATCTCCACCTTGCCTTGCATTCCCAACAACACTCCTCCATAAAATTAATAGTACTACCACCTTCACCACAAAACCCCTAAAAAGCTCAATGAGTGCGGCGTACTCCAATTAAGTTCAACCAATACTCAAACTTAACAATCGAAAGAGACTTCGTCAACTTGTCGGCCAGATACCCGCTGTGCCAACCTTCTTCACGACTATCTCTTCTTTTTCAACGACTTCCTGAACAAACTAGTACCGTACATCAATATGCTTCGTCCTATCATAATTCATCTGATTTTTCGTCAAGTGAATCGTGCTTTGGCTATCACAGTAGACTATTATGATATCCTTTTTACTACCAAATTCCAAAAATAGTCTCATCAACCAGATCTCTTTCTTAACAGCCCCAACAACGGCCATATACTATGCTTCCGTCGTAAACAACGCTACCGTAGGCTATAACAAAACATGCCAACTGATGGCACATCCTCCTAAAGAGAATACATAACCGGTGATCGACTTTCGCCTGTCAAGATCACCCGCATAATCGGAATCGCTGAATCCAATCAAACTGTCGTTGTTTCTCCTAAACACCAATCCCACATAAGACGTACCTCGAGATGTCGTAAAATCCATTTCACTGCCTACCAATGGCATTTACTAGAAGATGTTATATAACGACTAACAACACTAACAGCATGTGAAATATCGGACCGGATACATACCATGGCATATATAATACTACCCACCGTATTTGCATATGGAACATTCAACATATACTTAATCCCATACTCTGTTTGCGGTGATGAACGAGCTGAAAGTTTAAAAAGAGCTGCTAAAAAAGTACTTACAGATTTATTGTCTGCCGTGCTGAAACGCTCCAAAACTTTCTCAATGTATCGCTGTTGAGAAAAATAAAGCTTTCCTCCTTTTCGATCTCAGCTTATTTCCATACCAAATATTTTCTTGAATGCTACCAAATTCTTGATCTCGAACTTGCCTCTCAACTATTCCTTCAAATTCTGAATATCAACCATATACCTTATTGATATCAACATATCATCAATATAAAGCAACAAGTATATAAAAGAATTATCGGCGAGGTTCTTACAATACACACAACTGTGTCCTTAATTCTTGTAAACCTAATATTTTTCATGAAGAAGTCAAAATTCTTATACCAACGTCTAGGTGACTGCTTCAAACCGTAGAGAGAATTCTCTAGCAAATAAACGCAGTTTTCTTTGCCTTCAACTTCAAAACCCTCGGGCTGTTGCATGTAGACTTTCTATACCAAATCACCATGCAAGAGTGATGTCTTCACATCGAGCTGCTCGAGCTCCAAATCTTATGTAGCTAGCAAACAGAGCAAGACACGTATGAGGTGTGTTTAACAATCGGAGAAAATACCACATTAATGTCAACCTCCCGAACCAGCGAATAGCCTTTAGCTACCAACCATGCCATGTATCTCATATCAACCGCCGCTTGGTCATCTTCTTTCTTCTTGAAATCCCACTTGCAACCAACTACTTTCTTTCCTCCTTCGGGCTTCCAAGTCTGGTTCTTGTGAAGAGACTCAAACTCTTCATTCATAACGACTAGCCAATGAGCTGGCTCATCGGATGAGATGGCTTCTTGATAGCTTGTTGACTCGCTGCTATCAACTGTTGCTGCAACATACAGCGCATACGCCAGCCACTTGATCATCATAGCCATATCCCTGTAGTGATCTAATGTCCCTTATTTGTCGATCTTAAGTCAGTAAATACTCCTCATTTTGGGACTGCACATCATAAGTTTCAACAGACAATGGTGAAGGCGAAATCTCCTGTGACCTCGAGTTTTCACCGACTTCAATTTCAACGCATGGCTCATCCTTCCTTGAATCGTCTTTACTTGGAGATTCCACAATCTTTGGCTTCAACATAGCAGATTTATCAAAAGTCACATCTCTACTAATCATAAATTTTGGCGACTTAGGATCCGAACACCACAATCTATAATCTTTTACGCCGGTAGTAAAACCAAGAAATATGCACTTCTTCACTCGAGGATCCAACCTACCTTCACAGCAATGTGCATATGCGAGACAACCAAATACTCGAAGTGTAGAATAATCGACGTGCTTCCTAAACCATATCTGCTCTGGTGCTTTACTACCTAGCAATGTATGGGTTGACCGATTCATAATGAAGTATGCCGTGTTCACAACTTCTACCCAAAACTCCTTACCGAGCACTGCATTAGACAACTGTTGGCTATAATGCCCTCAAGGTAATTATCATAGTCGCAGGCAGGTGATTATGATGATTGAGGGATGACCTATACCGGTAGAACAGTCTTACTCGAGATGATAGTATGCTATCTGGTTTGTCTTTATCATCATGTACAGTATTAGGTGGCATTACAGATCACTATTACAAGTTGATAGAGCCCATAGGATTCTTACTTGACTACCAGCAGTATGATAGCGATCATATACGTGGGAGCTTGGTGGTCTATAAGCACATCCTTAAATGTCCCTAGTCGTGAGAGTTTCGAGACTGGGCATCGATACTCCAGAGTAGACTAGTGTATACTGATCGAGATCCTGACGAGGGGCGGTGGCCGGTCTCATAACCCATTGGTGTCAGTTTGTTCACCTAAGATGTATACATGTGCTCATTGGGTTATGAGTACACCGGACAGACTCACCGGGAACATGCTAGTTGGTACTATACCTATTGCCAGATAGCAGTTCCTTGGTGACATGTGTACAGGTTAGTCTATCGACATGAGATCGTCATTTGTCTCGTGTGAGTTCCTACTGTGCTTTGATTACTACCCTATCACGGCTCAAAGAAGTTGTGCGAACCGATTTTAGTTGGGTACAGTCCCGAGCCACATGGAGGCAGTGAGCAAATCGTCAGAGGATTCTTCTCTCCCGGTATTGGGGCTTAATGTCGTGTTGTGCACGGGTAGCCATCACCAGAAATTCTTGGCCAAGGTAGTCGAGAATTACTGATTCGGATCGGTAGTTTCTCAGTGGGTGACGGGTTTCATACCGACACTAGATGTCACGTTATTAGGGGTCTGACTTTATCCACCCCTAGACTCGATATGCGATACTTATAGACGAACAGACCGGACTATACGGATATTGTCACTGTCAGGCTCAGTAGGGGTTTCAGGATGAATTTGCTCGTCGGCCTCCCTTTCGCTCAATACCTAGGTAGCTGTTACGTACAACTAGTGCGGCTGATGTGCGTGTGGTTAAACCCACTACCAGCGTATTGACGGGTCTGTAGAGTCCTACACAGAGGGTTTCCCTGCTTCGGGCGCAATGATGTAGAGGACGTATGGTTTTATGGTAGGGTTCGATCACATACGTGTAGTTGTTCACGGATGATGTTCAGACGGATAATACTAGCGGGCTTTGGTTTAAGCCGGATCCTAGTATTATATTGTTGGATTAGTTTCGTCTCATTGTATTCGTATTCTTCGGAATACGGATGTGGGTATGTATATACAGTTGAGGGGTATTCTTGTAATTTCTTACAAGATTACTTTTAGAAGATTACACCTCATCATGGTTTAAATCTTTTTGGATTAAAAGGTTATTGAGGTGTAGGATAAGGTGTTTATTGCATTTTTGGTGGCAGGGCTTATTAGTGACTCATGGTTACTATTCTAAGCATGGTTAGGGTTTTTATTTGTTGTGAGAATTTTGTTGACTTGAGATATTTTAGTTGACTCTAGATATTTTTGGATGGCTCCATTTATTAATTCTCACAACACACAAAAATCATTGAAGCTATTATTTTTCTCTCTTACAACACTCTCATCCCCATGGCATCTTCCTCTTCCTCCACCCAAACCTTCTCATGTGTTGGGAAACCTTGGGTGTCTTGAGACAAATTAATCCTTCATTCTCTGCTTCTTCTACAGTATCTAGTGTAGCGATCTAGGTACCCTAGTTACCTCGGATATGAGGTTGGAGCTCGATTCATAGACTCTCGGGTGGATCATCTTCGATGAAGGGAGATCGGAGATCAAGCTTGACCAAGGAGGCCTCTAGAAGCTTGGGAAAGTGGATGAAGACCGAAGGACAAGGATCAATTCAGTATAACCATTCTAACTCCTTTACATGTTTTGTTATCTAGGGCTTATGGGTCGATCCGAGTTATCGGGTTGTTCTAACGCCAGTTTTTAAAAATTTTTGTTCCGCAATGGCCACGGTTTGATGGCCGGGGCGCTTGCATAACCCAACAACAACATACACCGAGCTTTCTCCTTAAGAGTCTGATTCATGTGTTCCGCGACTCAATTCTGCTGTGGTATGTAAACAATGGTATGATGTCGAACAATCCCTTTTTTTTTACAGAAATCATTGAAGTCTTCACCGCAAAACTCTAACTCGTTATTTGTCCCCGTTCTCTTGGTCTGCTTCCCTGTCTGCTTCTCAAGCAATATCTTTCATTGCATGAACATAGTAAACACATCAGTTTTGTACTTCAATAAGTAGACTCAGTTAGGAATATGTATGCCCTAAAGGCCATTATTGTATGATATAGTGGATGCTTGGACATATATATAGAGGACTTTCTTGCTCGACATGATAGTATGCTATCTGGTTGCTCTTTATCTTAACATGTACACTTGTTTTTAATAATGTCTATCTGATACATATTGATAAAGACCTTAGGATTTTTGCTTGACTACCAGGACTATGAAGCAGATCATACTAGTGGGGCTTGTGTAGTCCGCAAGTACATCCTTTAACAGTTCATAGTTAAAGGAGTATCAAGACAGGGCATCGATATTCCAGAGTAGACTAGTATGTATGTTTCTTGACCCTGTATGGGGCGATGGTTGATCCAACAACCATTGGTGTTTGACATCAAATATTGTACATAGATGCTCATTAGAGAATGGGTACACCGAACAGGACTCACCGAGAACTCCTAGATAGTACCATACCTATCGTCAGATAGCAGATCTCTGGTGACACTTGTACAGGTTAGTTTGTAGACCCAAGATCGTCATAATGTCTTGTGTGGTTTCTACTGTGCTTTGATTTCTTCCCTACCACGGCTCAAAGGAGTCGTGTAAACAGATGAATTTTGGGTACAGTCACGAGTCACATGGAGGTGTTTCCCCTAATAAAAGAGCAAAGCTCTGTTCAAAATTTGAAAAGAGACAGCGCCTCACGTGCCTTGCACGAGGGTGCCGGTGTCGAGAGTTAAAAACTCTGAGGCAGCGCCTCACGTGCCCTACACGAGGGCGCCGACGCCAGAACTAAAAGTTCTCTGCCGTTGGATCAAAGATCCAAAAGAGATGATAAATCATCAAAATACAGAATTAAATTCTATTAAGGAAATATTCCTCAAATCTTTCTAAACGAGAAAGATTACTCTATGTACTACAGAGCACCGTTGGATTAAAAATCCAATGGTGATTAAAAATTTCTAAGCTACAGAATAACCTCTGTAAGGGAAAATATTTCCCCAATCTTGTTAAAAACAAAAAAAATATCTTCTGTAAAACAGAAGCCCTTGGATCAAAAATCTAATAATGGATAAAAAAAAAAACCAAATCAACTAAAGATCTCTCAATGGGAGATTTCTTCAACTAAATCAACAGACTTGTCTCTACTATATAAAGGACCCAAGACTTCAAATCTTACAGGGAGGAAACCCCCCCTCCCCCCTTATAAGCTTCAAACTTAGAAATAAAAGATGAGCAAGTGAGAAGAAAGCTTGAAGAAGGAAGAATACCTCTCCGAGGTAAATAAAAATAATAAGGATCATAGCATCTCCTCTGCATATCCAAGGGTTTAACCCTTATAAGAAAACTTAGTTCTTTCTCTGGATCTGAGATCCATGAGACAAGTCTCCCACAAATGAGAATTTAATTCTCGGTGGGATGAACTTGTTCTTGAGGATCAAAGATCCAGAAAAGAACAGAGAAATGAACTCTACAGAACAGGAAGTACGAGGAGAACGCGGCGCCAAGCGCCCCATGTGCCCCTCACGCGGATGCTGCTTAATAAAGAGTGCTTAGCACTCATTGGATGGCGCCCAATACCAAGCGCCCCATGTGCCCCTCACGTGGGTGCTGTTCAGCGTAAAGTGCTCTGCACTCATCAATCAACGCATAACGTCTGGCGCCTAACATCTAGCGCCTCACGTGCTTCGCACGAGGGCGCCATAAAGAGTGTTTAACACTCTATAAAAAAACAAAAAAAGAAAGAGGGGGAAAAGTAAAGCAAAGTGTGAGTGTCAGAACTCATATAAATGCTCAGCATTATCTGTATAAAAAAGGGATTGAGCCCAAGCAAGTGTTAAACACTTTATAACAAAGACTAAGTGGGCTGAGCCCAAGTTGACCAGAGTCCTAACTCAAACCAACTGAGCCCATGTGCTCATTATTTTCCAAATTGGTCTTAGTCCCAAACACGACGACTGATTTTTTGACAGATATTTAATCTGCAAATTGGTTCAAGAGTACATCTCCCCACACCTTTGATATATGTCGTTGTAATTCTTCAACGTCTTTAGAGAGGTGGCGGGTCCTAATAACCAACAATGCTATGGACCGCAACGTCCTTAAACTAGCTCTGGACTGAAACGTTCTTAAACTAACAATGGACCGTAACGTCCTTAAACTAAATAATGGAGCCCAAATGCTCTTTCGTTGAGCTGAAATGATCCCAAAATCCCGTTGAGTAGATCTTAGTCTAAAATCAGACTCACGTATCCTCAACAAACATTTAAGTTGATCTTAATCCTAAACGAGCTTAACGATCCTTAAACTAAACACATATCTAAGAATATAGGGATTTGGACTAATCCACGCCCTACGGGCGACAACACAAATTAGTCTCCGTATACAATCCATGGGCAACCAAAAATAAAACAAACACACACTACACGAAGTGACCTTCTGGAGCAGGAGAAAGTGGTTACCGCTGTGCGGTAACATAATTAACTGCAGGGGCTTGCGTCTGCAGGGAAAAGCGTCCCCACAATCAAAAACCTCTCGTAAACGAAGGGGAATCTGACGAAATTTGCTACAACGGCAGCATCCATCCAGACCTCCGATACACGATGCCATAAATCAACTTGGCATCTTCGGAGAGATGGACGAATAAATCCAAATAGCATCTGCCCTCAAATTCAAGCAAGACATCTGTCTTCCCAGCTTTCAGCGGTAAACAGATTCTAGCACACCCAGTGGGACCTTTTCTTCTTTCCACTCCACACTCCGTGTGTCGTGTTTTTCCGCGATCAAATAATCGCGATATATGTTTGTGGTTGCCCTTGGGTTATGGGATACTGAAGCCGGCGTTGCGTCTCTATGAAGAATGGTGTTTGCTTCCACCCTAACAACTCAGGCTCTGTCATATCTGGTGGAGTCAAGTATGGGCCACTTGCAGCCTTAAATCTCTGCAATCCGGCTCTTCAAGAAATCAACAGGTTTCTTTTTTGGTCGATACTTCCACCTCCCACCCTCGGTGCCTCAACACCGATGGAGGAGGCCCAGAGGAAGTCTGTCTTCCACAGGCTGGTTTCCCAAGCTGCAGCTTTACCGACGGAATCAGTCCTCAAACAACTAGCACCTGCCAAGGATCAAGGTCGACGCAGGGGGCAGAATATTCAAGCTCTCAAAGGAAACAGGGAGAAGGCTCGGCAAAATCCTGAGGCTAATCAAATCACGGCCGTAAGAAACGGTCGACGTCGATATCGGCATCATACAGAATGAGCTGGGGGCAGTTCTCCATATGGTCATATTTCAACCCTAATAGTGAATGTTGTTGTTCCAACCAGGAACAGATTCAAACTGTTACGAAGGGTCAAACAAAATTCTCCCACCGCAATATTGAAGAAATCTCCGTAGCCCATGGAGATCCCATGAGAGCAGAAACCAGTTCGCTCCCTATAACTTTCCTCATCTATATATAAGGTGTGGAAGCAGGTGAAGGACTCAATCGTCGTCTGCGGCTCTTCCTTTAAACGTCACCCAAATTCTAACAAATCCCCTTTCAAATACAAGGAGACTCATCCCTGGGCGGTTCCTACTACAATGGTTCCTCCTAAAACCAAAGCGACATTTCACAAAAAAAGGAGGCCTAATAAAGCTCAAGTGCCCGAAGCAAACTCCAAAGGCCAAAACTCCAAGCACCCCAAGCCTGGGAGCATAGTAGTTCACATAGTCTTTGTGGTGAATTCCAAAGACGAAGTTTAAGCTTCTACTAATCACCGACCTCAAACTCGGTTCCTGACAAAAGTTCAACTGCAACGTGAAAAGATGCAAGAGATGCTCGCTTAGGCGGCAGCAAACGCTAATCCATCACCTAGGGAAAATCCCTAGGACGCACCAGATAGATGACTTCCCAGTGCCTGTTACCGAGCTTATGATCGATAACACGTCCACTCACGAGGTCTTCTCCTTCATAGATGGATCCTCAAGATACAACCAAATCTAAATACATCCTGAAGACCAAAAGTACGCCGCTTTCCGGACTCCGTTGGGGATATTTTGCTACAAAGTAATGCCCTTCAGTCTGAAGAATGCTGGCTCCACCTACCAGAGGGCCAGAAGATCTTCGATGACCTCATACACGAGATTATCAAATGTTATATCGACGATATTGTGGTGAAAAGAAAATCGTGCGAGGAGCACTGGGGCATCTAAAAATAGTATTCCAGCGCCTTCGGAAGTACAACCTGAAGATGAACCCTCTGAAATGCGTGTTTGGAGTCTCCTCAGGCAAACTCCTAGGATTCATCATACGACACTGTGGCATCAAAATAGACCCATCAAAGATCAAGGCGATTATGGAAATGCCCGCGCCAAGAACTCTCAAGCAACTGCGGTCTTTCTAAGCGAAGCTCGTGTATATCCGACGGTTCGTAACCATCTAATGAAGAAGGGGACCCCATTCATTTGGGATCGTAAATGCCAAAGTGCACTAGACGAAATCAAGCAATTCTGCAGAACTCGCCAGCACTGACCGCTCCAGTCAAGGGAAAGCCCTTCATCCTGTACACAACAGCCCTTGAAGGTTCTTTAGGCACGTTATGGGCACAGGAGAACGATCAGGGAAAAAGGCGAGCACTCTACTATTTGAGTCGAGTTCTTCTAGGGGCAGAAAACAACTATTCCCCCATTGAAAAGCATTGCCTGGAACTGATCTTCGCGATAACGAAGCTCAGGCACTACGCCTTGGCATATGAGGTCCATCTCATATCAAAGGTAGATCCTTTCAAATATTTGATGTCAAAAGAAATACTAACAGGAAGGCTTGCCAATTGGGCCCTCCTCTTGATGGAGTTCTCAATAACATATCGACCTCTCAAGGCAGTGAAAGGCCAGGCCATCGCCGACTTTCTCACAGAGCATCCGATACCCACCGACTCTCCCTTAAACTGTGAGTTAACGGATGAACACGCGTTTGACGCAATAGATAGAGAGAAAGAAGGGAGTGATACTCGATGGGAACTCTACTTCGATGGGTCATCGTCTATGAAGAGGCGGAAGCAAAGCACCCCCGTAATCAAAGCCGGAGTAGGCCTTATCTTTGTGACTCCACAAGGAGGGATAATGCATTTTGCTCTTTCCTTAACGGAGCCAAGAACTAACAACGAAGAGGAATATGAAGCTTTGATAGCAGGTCTCGAGATCGCCATTGACATGGGAATCGAGAACCTCCTCATATATGGAGACTCCTAGCTGGTCGTTAGCCAAGTAAAGGGCGACTATCAGACGTGCAAGCCAGAGTTGGTAAAATATGGCGAAAGAGTGCCGCAACTGCTGACTTAAATCCCCTCCTTCGTCCTGGAAAGCATACCACAGGCAGAAAATAGCAAGGTAGACGCATTAGCTAATCTTGCTAAGGAACTGGCCAACGAAAATCTCGATGACGTAAGGATCATTGTGCAAAGCCGCAGGATTCTCGCACCAGCAGAAATATCTCTGGAGTCATCTGAAGGAAAGGAAGTGACTGAACAAGAAATCTTCCGGAAAGAGGACGAAGAAAAGACAGAGGATTGGAGAGAAGTCTTTATAGACTACTTCAAATGCCCGAAAACGCATCTTCAAGACATCAGCTCATGAAGCGAGCTCTGTCTTTCGCCTTAGTCAATAACACTCTATACAAGAGATCATTTTATTGTCTGTGGCTAAGATGTCTTGGACCAGAAGAATCAAGGAGAGTCGTCCAAGAAACTCATGACAGACTCTGTGGTTCTCATCAAGCTGGGCCAAAGATGAAGCTGAAGATCAAAAGAATGGGTTACTATTGGCCCACGATGATTCAGGACTGTCTTGAATATACGAAGCAGTGTCACTCGAGCCAAATTCACGGGGATTTCATCCACCAGCATCCGAATCCGCTACACCGAACATTGGCTAGCTGGCCATTCGAAATGTGGGGAACCGATATAATCGGGCCTATCGAAGCAGCATCAGCTAAGGGACATCGATTTATATTAGCAACAACCGATTACTTCTCCAAGTGGGCAGAAGCCGTGCCGTTAAGGGATGTGAAAACAGAGAACATTCTCCATTTCTTTAAGACACATGTCATCTACCGGTTCGGCACTTCGCGACGAATCATCTCGGATAATGGGCCGGCCTACAGAAGCCATAAGTTCAGCCGCTTCGCACAGCAACATAATATAGACTGGAGATACTCTTTAGTTTATAATTCCCGAGCTAACGGTCTAGCTGAGGCTTTCAACAAGATCTTGACGAAGATCATAAAGAAGACGGTGTCCAGAAACAGAAAGAACTGGCACGAAAGACTGCATGAAACTCTTTGAGCTTATCAGACCACGTTCAAAATAGCCACGAATACAACGCCATTCGCGTTGGTATTCGGAACGGAAGCGGTTCTCCCCTTAGAGATAGAACTACCCTCTTTACGAGTAGCGGTCCGGCATGAGCTGACGGATGAAGAAAATGCCCATCTTCGGCTTGAGGAGCTCGATGCCCTTGATGAAACTTATCTCATAGCACAACAAAACCTAGAAGCTTACAAAGTAAGGATGACGTGCTCATATGAAAGACTAACTAGGCCGAGTGGATTCCGCCAAGGTGAACTCGTGCTAGTTGTCAAAAGACCTATGATCTCGAACCGTGACAAACAGAGGATATTCGAGCTGAACTATGAAGGCCCATACTTCATAGACAAGGTCTATCAAGGTGGTGCCTATTTGCTCATGGATATGCATGGCGGAAGACCTTTCCGGCCAAATAAACGGTCGGTTCCTCAAGAAATACTACCCCTGACAAGTCACAACTCAGGTTAACGATAGATGACAACGCTCGTGTCCGCTCGCTATCTTCCTGAGTCAAGAATTTGCAAGTAGTATCCGGCCAAACTTCGCCTCGAAACCGAAACGGACCGCAACGTCCTTAAACTATAACGGACCGCAATGTCCCTAAACTAACAACGGACCGCAAGGTCCTTAAACTAGCTATAGACTGAGATGTCCCTAAACTAACAATGGACCGTAATGTCCTTAAACTAAGTGCGTCGCTTTAAACGCAGCGACAATGGAACTCAAGTACATGAGTCCCAGCGGTGAGGATTGCAACTCAAATCCCACCGGCAAACAGATGGGTCACGTGCAGCGAAACTATTCTCGAGAGTTTCATCGTGAAAAAAAATGTTACGTCTACAAGCGAAATGGGCACGGATGAAAACCCGAAAGGGCTCCATGAGTAAAAACAACAGGATTGCCGGCGAGTTTTTGAAAACCCGCAAGGGCGTAGACTCGAAAAAAAATTCATGCACACTTGCAAGGTCCTCTCAACCTTGTAAAGAGAAAATACCTGCGTGAGATCCTTACGACTCACAAAAGGGAGCAACATACTTAGGGATCCCTACGATTCCTAAGGAGAAATTGCACTTATGAGATCCTCACGACTCATAAGGAGAATCCCCCTATAAGACCCTCATGGCTCATAGGATTCGAAAGCCTTAAGTTACAGGGATCTGAACCTGTTCTTAAGCCATCACATTTCCCAAGTTGTCCTATACACGGTCAACATCGATCCCTTGTATACAATCCATGGGCACAAATAAACGTTCCCTCACCCAGTTCCGCCCATGGCGTGAAATTTCCCCATTCGGTGAACAACACTTATAGGTCCTCTCAACCTGCAAGGAGAAAACAATCTTGTGAGATCCTTACGACTCACAAGAGAAAATATCACTTAGCAATCCTCATGACTCTTAAGGAGGAAATACACCTACGAGATCCTTATGACTTGTAGGGAGAAATACCTTTATGAGACCCTTACGGCTCATGAAGTCAAAATCCTTAGTCGGCAGGATCCTAACCTTGTTTGCTAAGCTACCTTTATTCAAATCAGCAAAGGCAAATGATGATTCGCTCATGGCAACATTCCAGTGGTAGCGATGCTGATGCCTGAATCGGTATCAAATTCCAAGTTCTTTCATGGCAAATGATGATTTGCTCCTGGCAATACTCCAGTCGCAGCGATGCTGATGCTAAGATTGATATCAGATCTCAAGTTCCAAACTCGCAATAAAAATCAGCGAGCTAAAAGTGCATATGAAATAGCCGAAATGTTTGGGCAACTCGCAATAAAAAGCAGCGAGTAAAATATATGCAGATAAAATAGCCGAAATGTTTGGGCAACTCGCAATAAAAAGCAGCGAGTAAAAAAAATAGCCGAAATGATTGGGCACCGCGACAAATAGCCGAAATGATTAGGCAATCGCGACTTTCGCGATATAAAAAGCTGAAATGATAGAGCATCGCGGAAAGAAATAAAAAAAGATGAAATGAAACTTTTGTCCTGCATGTGAGATCACATCTCTGATCCCTGTATACAATCCATGGGCACAAATGAAAGAGGAACTATATTGCCCCACCGGGCTTCAACAAAGGGAAGCCAATTCTCGATGGCAACATCTATAGCCTAGAGATCAACAACGACGTGCTTCCTCCCTACAGCAGGATGCAGACAAAGTGGAGCCATGGCGGAGTCCCTAGTTCTAAGTCTCGACGACAACATCTACAACCTAGAGACTATCCCAGAGTCATGGCAAAGTCCCTAGTTCCAGGTCTCGACGGTTCATAGACAACTTAGAGATCAACGACGTTTCTTATCACTCTAACCGGATGCAGACGCAGCGTCAACAAAGCAGAGCCATGGCAGAGTCCCTAGTTCCAGGTCTCGACGGTTCACAGACAACCTAGAATCAGCAGCGGCGCTCTTTCTCAACTCCAGCGAGATGCAGATGCAACATCAACAACTGACCCCAGGGTTAAAACAACGGAGCCATGGAAAAGTCCCTACTTCCAAGTCTCGACGGTTCACAGACAACCTAGAGACAATCTCGACATTAGTCGCAATATTGTAGACACAATGTCAACAAACGAAGCAAAGGAAGATTCCTGGCTTCAAGGTCTTGACGGCAACTCAAATGAGACCTGAAATGACTATCGAAGATCATCCCACACCAGCGTGGAGTGGTCATAACTCGTCAGGGCTCCCAAACTGATCCTAAGATCAAGTAAAAAGTGGCATGGAATATCCCTAACGCTTACTCTTTCGACGGTAATATCACCTGGAAGATTACTTGAAGACGTCATGTCCAACCCCCGAAGGGATCAGAGACATGAAAGTCGCGGGGCTACTCGAATAGCAAGATTGCGTATCGAGGAATATATCGGCCAACGCGACGGTACGACGGGTAAAAAACCCTAGTACCACAGACCCTAGCGGACTTCTATTAGAAGGAGTTAACTGTGACGTTAGGACATCCTTGCGAGAACTTCTCAATTTGTCTCGACTCGTGGGGAAAATAATGTTCCTACAAGAACTTCTCGACTCGTCTCAACTCATAGGGAAAAGCCTTAGGCGACGGGGATAAGGACCTGTTTCCTAAGCACTGGGGCCCTGCAAATCGGTCCAAGATGGACTATTGCATACTATCCATGGGCTACACTCTCCAATGTCGGATATCGACAAGGAAGGAGAAAACCACTTACGAGTCCTCTCGACTTGTAAGGGGGGAAAATTCTCTTGTAAGATCCTTACGACTCTCAAGAGAAAACGCACTTAGGAATTCTCACGACTCCTAAGGAGAAAATACACCTGCAGGATCCTCTTGACTCGTAGGGAGAAAAGTCTTTATGAGACCCTCATAGCTCATAAAGTTGAAAAGCCTTAGGCGGAAGATCCAAACCTGTTTGCTGAGCCATCGCTGCCCTACAAGGAAATCAAGATGGACTATCTACGGGCCACATTTGAAAAAGTTACATGCCTATATGAAATAAAATCTTTCTTTTAATCATGAATTCAAGTGAATACAAGATACAGTTCATGAGTTCATGAAGGAATCAAAATGAATACATGTTATTCGTAAATTACAAGTTTACAGTCAATACAAAAGGGGGAAGGTACAAAGGTGGTTATTAAGGAGGAGGCGTCTTCAATAAATCGGCAAGTCGCTCCCACGCTCCTTTCATTCCCTTCTCGCGATCAACCACCGCGGCCAACTCCGCTTCAACTTGAGTCCGCTGCCACAAACAGAATGAAAGCCGTTCATCGGTTCCCAGCATAGCAGCTTCGCAGTTCTGCATGACCCGCTCGGTGAAGTCAAGTGTCCGCCTTAGCGCCAACCCATCCGAAATACATCTCTGGAGGTTGCCAAAAATAGCTTTTAGCTGTGCAACATTAGCTTCGATCTGGGCACGTAATCGGACAGACTCGCTAGAGGCCACCTCATGTTCCTTTCATCTCAGGGTCGCCTCTTGTTCAAAATAGCGAATGAAAGGAACACTATGCTCGACCCATGCAACTCGCTGAGTGTTCAAAGCCAAAACCTTAGGAGCGAGAAGTTTGAGCTCAATCTCATGCAGGCAAGCCTCGATTTTTCTGCAGTAATCAACCCAAGAGCCGACAAGATCTTCATCATGGAAGTTCACGAGTGTCGCCAGCATTGGGTTAACTTCAACAGCAAAAATCTGTAGCTGATGTGAGGGCCTTGGTGTCAAGATCTTCGACGAATTCGCTCAACATTCGACGGCTGTTTGCGGTGCCCTTGGAAGATATGCGTTTGGCAAATGGCCCCGCGGGCATCGGAATGCGGGACTTGAAGGGAGCGGGAGCCAGTGCAATTGCTGCAAAATGAATTACGGTCAAATGCCGACTCATGAAATGAAGGAAACACATGAGCGATGAAGTTTATTATACTAGCTATGACAGGCGGCAGGACGGGGAGTTTCGGAGGCACGACTATTCTTTCACCCCCTCCTTCGACCCGTGACGCTATATGAAGAACAATTAGCAACAACATATCTATTCGTAAGAGAAAGAAAGAGACGTCTGTCTTCCCGGATTTCGGCGGTAAATAAGAGGCAGTGAGCGATAGGAGGGGTTTCGTCTCTCCCGGTATTAGGAGTTGATGTTGCGCTATGCTAGATTGGCTATAACAGCAAGTCCCTAGTCATGGCTGATGATATTTACTGGTAAGTGTTATCAGTGGTTTCTCAAAAAGTTATAGGCCGCATATCGACATGACTTATTAAGTTATTGAGGTCTGACGATTCCACCCCTATACTCGATATGCGACATATCAGACGAAGAGACCGGACTGTACGGTAAGTGTTGTTTATAGGCTTTATGGGAGTTTGGACAAGCTTGCTTGTTGATTTTCTATTCGTTCAATAATTGGGTAGCCGTTACATCAAGGTAGTACCAATGACGGCTTGTGGGTATCTGATGTGATCATTACCTACTGCTGGCGTATTGACAAGTCTTTAGAGTCCCATACAGAGGTTTCCTAGCTCAAGCGAAACGAAGTAGAGCATATATGTAGATATGTGCGGGAGCATGATTAAATACAAGTATGTGATACCATATTCTAATATCGCGATATTTGATATCGGTTAGGTTATATGTGATATAACCGGATTATTGAATTAAGTGTTGATTCAATGATTTGATTTATGTATATATATTTGATATTGGCTGGTTATATATGATATGACTAAATTATTGAATCAAGTGTTGATTTAATATCTAATATTGAATATTAACCGGTTGTATGTAATATAACCGAATTATTGAATCAAGTGTTGATTTAATAATGTGATATATATATATATATATATATATATATATATATGATATTAATCGGTTATATATGATTTAACCAGATTATTGAATCAAGTGTTGATTTAATAATTTGATATATATTTATATATTTAATATATATATATATATATATTAACTAATATATATGCTCACTTAAGATTTTCTTCTCTTGTAATATATATATTTGTGTGTGTGTGTATTGTTTACCGCCGAAAACAAAGACGAACCGGGATGGATCGTCTTGCCTGAATTTGGGGGCAGATGCTATTTGGATATATCCATCTCCGAAAATACCAAGTTGATTTATGGCAAAATATATCAGAGGTTTGGACGGATGAGGCCGTTGTAGCGGACTTCGTCAGATTTCCCCTCGTTTTATGAGGGGTTTTTGATTGTGGGGATGTTCTTCTCTGCAGGCATAAGCCCCTGCAGTTAATTACATTACCGCATTGCATAACCACTTTCTCCTGCTCCGGCAGTTCACTTCATGTCGTGTGTATGTTTTGTTTTGGTTTTGGTTGCCCGTGGATTGTATACGGAGACTAAATTATGTCGTCGCCCATAAGGTGCGGTGTCACGCCCCAACCCCAATACAAAGAGTATTGTCCGCTCTGGCCGAAACCACACGGTTTTATCCTTCGAGACGAACCGAACCCGACCAGGGGCCACTTCCCAGGAGGTCACCCATCCCAGAACTTCCCTGGCTCGAGCACTCTTAACTATGGAGTTCTCAAGCTCATGTAGTGCCGGTTCACTTAAAAGGCGCCTCTATAGGTGAACCAGCACTACAGGAGCTTGAGAACTCCGTAGTTAAGCGTGCTCAAGCCAGGGAAGTTCTGGGATGGGTGACCTCCTAGGAAGTGGCCCCTGCTCGGGTCCGGTTCGTCTCGAAGGACAAAACCGTGCGGTTTCGGCCAGAGCGGACAATACTCTTTGTATTGGGGGTGGGGCGTGACACGCGGATTAGTCCAAATCTGTTTATTTTTATATTTGGGCTTGATTTTATTTAAGGACCGTTAATCTAATTTAAGATTAAGATCATCTTAAATATATATGAGTATTTGGGGCTCAGTTTGTTTTTAACTAAGGATACGTTAGTCCAATTTGAGACTAAAATCAACTTAGCAAGATTTTGAGGATCATTTTTATTTCAGATCCAATAACAGAGCATTTGGGTTCGGCTGCAGGAAAGACTTCAGAGACTTAGCCAATTTGGGGGCTTGGTATGCTTAGTCTTTTATTTTATTTTTAAAATTGCTAGGCACTTATTTGGGCTCTGTTTGTTCACCCCTTTTTCCTTTCATGCTGAAATGCTAACTTATTTGACCTATGACGCTCACATATATGACATGTAAAGCATTTAGTCATGGGTGTCGCCCAATGAGCGCTGAGCACTCAGCTCTTCTGGCTGTTTGCGGAGTGCTGTGCACTTTTGTTCAGCGCCCACGTGATGAGCATGTGCGGTGCTGGCCTTCTGTTTTAGGTGCCCGTGTGTCTTTCACGTGAGGTGCTGGCGCTGTTAAAGGGGACGCCTACGTGGGAAGCACCTCGCTAATCTTTTTCCCTTTTTAGAGATTAAATCTCTGTTAATATTTTCAAAGAGGTTAAACCTCTATCAATGGTTCTTTGACCATTAACGCTCGCTAAAATCACTATATTTGAGGATTTAGGTTGAGATTTTAAAGAACTAAGTTCCCAATTTAAAGGAACTAAGTTCCTGGAGTATTATGGACTCCATATTCTTCATGTCCAACCTTATTCTTTCCTGAATTTTTGATTCTCAAGAACAAAATCTTCCCGATGAGAATTAAATTCTCAACTTGTGGAAGACTTGTCTTGTAGATCTCAGATCCGGAGAAAGAACTAAGTTTTTTGAGAAGGGTTAAACCCTTAAATATGTTAGGTAAAAGTGCTGTTTTTTATCTCTTCTTCTTTTTCTTTATCTAGGGTTTTTAGGAGGAGGAAAGTCTTCTTCTTTCTCGAGAATTGAATTCTCTGTTGTTTTTGAATCTTTCTGTAGTCTATGTATGTCTCTCCCTCTCTGTGCGTCCTTCTATCTCCCCTTTTTGAGACTTAAAGTCATAGGTCCTTTATATAGGAAAGGCAAATTGTTGATAAGTTTTAAGAAAATCTCTCATTGAGAGATTCCAATTAATTTAATTGGTCTCAAAATCAATCTGGGAAATTTTATCCACCATTGGATTTTTTATCCAAGAACTTCTGTTTTTACAGAATATTAATTTTGGTTTTTAACAAGATTGGAAAAATATTTTCCCTATACAGAGTTTATTCTGTAAGTGTAACACCTTAGAATGCGATTAGTGTAATTAAGCGATAATGCGGATTTTTAGTAAAAAGTTTACCAAAATAGTTTTCACATATTTTATAAAAATTAATTAATATTCTATTATTATTTATTTCGGGCTTAACCTAAGGTTAATTAGGGTTAACCATGCTTATGGAGCCACGGCACCTTAACCCTATTCCTTTAAGTTATATGTATTTATTTAAATTAGTTAGTTTTAAATTAAAGGGTTTAAAATTTAGGGTTGACTTGAAAGAGAGAGAGAGAGAGTTGACAATGGCATAATGAGGCATGGGGCAAGCATGGCTTGCATTTAATGAGAAGAGCGAAGGGGACATGGCTCTCTTTAACCTCACCCCCTCATTTCACTTCACCACTCTCATACCCTCACTCTCTTCATCACTCACACTCTCTTATTCTCAATTATTTTCTTCATCTCATTTTCTCCTCTTCCCTCAAACTGAAACCCTAACCAAAACCATCACAAACCTAAGCAAAATCACCACTACAACACAATAAAATTCTTCACAAGTCAAGATAAAGCCACTAAGATCAACTGGACCATGGAAAGCTAGGGTTTTTAAGCAAGAGCGGATAGGTAATGACCCCTAACTGTTAATTAGGTTGTTGTTTTGTTGTGTTGCTTAGTAGATGTTGTTTAGAACACTAAAGATATAGTTTTGTGCACACATCGTATTTTTAGTGTCATTTTAAAGTGTCTTTGATCTGCTGTCACCACGAATTTTCACTGTAAAATCTAGCAATTTAGTAGTGTTGTACTAGAGGCCCTAGTGTTCACCTGGAAACCCGAACCCAATACCCCATGTTTTGGCCGGAGACACTTGGGGAAATTCCGGCGAGCTCAGTTTGTATGGGGACTTGGGAGTTGGGATTTTTAGGGTAACTGTCTGTAGGTGTTTTGGGGTGTTTGGTACTGCTTGGTTTTTAGGTTCTGACTGTACTCAAAATCTGGGATCAATTTTTTAGTTTATAGTGTTTCGACTAAGTGCGATACGATTGATCCGACGTAGTTTAAGTGTTTCGGGTAGCTTGCTGTCGTGGGTTTGTTTTGATGATGTCGCTACACACGTTAGCCGCTAAGCGAACCCTTTTGTAGTTTAAGAGAACCGATTCTTTAATTGGTATTGCGTTCGTTTATTATTGGGTAGTTTGCTAAATCCACGCGTTATTGTGTTGTGTGTTAATAGGATCTCAGGCGGGGACTTCGGACGCTATGAAGAAAGGGAAGCAGGTGGTTGGATTTACCTAGCTTGAGATCATCGGTGAGTAGATTTAACGTCTACGGAAAAATCGCCCGTATGTCGTTAAGCGTCAGGGATAGATATTATATTATCGTCTCATGTTTATATGCATATATGTTGATTGTGCATGAGCATCATTGCATACCATTACTTGTTGTGCCTTGACTTAGTACCTAGTGGACACTGCACCATTACTGACGGTTCATATTGCACGAGCACTAAATTGTATGCTACACCCACACCGTCGGTAATTGCCATGACACGCATAACCTATACACATATGTGGTATTGTATTCATTATTGACATTGAGACGTTGATTCTTATTCTATTGCGCATATGAAATGCATCGTGCATACATAGCTACATGTACACTTTTATATGATGTTGCATTTATTTTGGAGAAATTGGGAACCACATGATATATTTAAAAAATTGGATTCATTTAAATGAGCGGTTTTCCCTTGATATGCTCATTTTATTGTTTTATGTTGCATACGTCATATTTCATTATTTTACGCATTGAGATACGGATTTCATGTGATTTATGGATTTGGGAACCGTGGTGATATTTCAAGAAAGTATGCATTATTTTGAAAACCCGGTTTCTTTTGATATGATATTTCGATGCGTCCACCTTGAGTTTTCTCGGTTCTGAGACTTGTGTTAAAAACCCGATTCGAGGAGCTGGATGATCCATTTGCGGGTTCATGGTGGACCCTATATGGTACCCAGGGCAAGAAAGGGATGTTGTGCAGTAGACGATGAGCCTGGCAGAGAGGCTACTACCTACCAGTAACTGGTTGGTCCTGGCGGTTATCCGGAGGATATCGACCGGAGTCGTTAGATAGATATGGGCCGATCCGGTCTGACGCAGCCCGTGGGCCTATCCGGACTGACGGAGCCCGAGTTATGTAGATTTACGTGTCGATGTTGGACATGGGGTTTCATGATGTTTCGAGTGCCGATGTTGGGCACTCAGTTTCCATGAGATTTACAGGTATGAGGGCCGATCAGAGTGACGGCGCCTGAGGTATTGGGATTTGGGGTGTCGTTGATGGACACCAATTTTTCCACGATGATGATTCATTGATGATGATATATTTTATCCCATACTCAGTAGTTATTTGATATGCATTGTTTCATGCAGTAGTAGTACCATGATGGTGTACCTTGATCATGATTGTTGCATATCCATATTACCATTCTTATGCTATCAAATTGCAAGTGATAGATTATCGCTGTACGTGCATACCTGCGATTATCTGTATGATATTACTTACTATTCACGAGTTGGCAACTCACCCTCATTGTGCCACTGTGTTTTGCAGGCTTGACCCTCAGAGTAATCGTGGCAGGGCTCTTTATTGTATCTTTTTCAGCGGATACCACAATGGTTGGCTGTGAGCCTTTTTGCTGTAGATGAGTTTGCGGTTATCTATTTATATTCATTGTATATCTCATTGTATCTAGTATTCTCCATCTACCACTTAGAGACGAGTTGTGAGAACGATATTGTATATTTTATGACTCTGAATGTCGTGCTCGTGTGAGCCGGCCTTTATCATGTAGTTTTACCTCTTTATGTTGTTTTTCATTGACATTGTCTATTTCTTCGCTACAGCGTTGTATATATATGCTTGTGGTGGTTGTTTCCGCCTTTGGGCGTGATTTGCTCCCGTTTGGAGATGCTTTATTTATATTCTATGTTTGTACCTGTTTTGAGGCTAGTTTTTATAAAGGAGCTGCTGCTGAAATTTTTAAGAAAATAAACTTAAGCTTTAAGGTTTTTACTTGAGATTTCCAAATGTTTTTAACAAAGTTTTTATCACTTACTTCTTTGATGGTTTAGATTTCTGGGTTTTCGGCTTAATTAAATTGTGTTACGCCTGTTAACGTCACGTGGTTTAAGTGCCGGTCACGTGCCTAAATTTTGGGTCGTGACAAAATTGATATCAAAGCTCTAGGTTTTACCTTTCAGAATGTATGATGACCTTGGTATGATAGAGTAGGTGGCTTAAGCAGAGTGACGTTGCGTGTGTATGTTCCGCGGCATACTTACGACACGGTACTCCACCTAAGTGACCTTAGGACTTGTTGGTTGAAATTCCTTCCGTGATTATATGCATCCTTATGATTCGATTTCTATGTTCTTATAGAATCCTATTTGCATTTCCAGCCATTATGCCGCCGAAGACTACGAGGGCGCAGAAAGTGGCCGCGAGAGCCGAGGTCATGGTAGGCTCTTCGGAGACGAGAAATGACCAGGGCGGTACGCCCGTTCTACAGGAGCAGGTTGATCCACCTTCACTAGATCGTATTACTAGGCTAGAGGCTGGTATGCAGAATTTGCGCCAGATGATGAGGTCATTAGTTGAGGCCAATCGAGCACAGAGATAGGAGGTTTTCCCACCTGTTACAGGGGCCGCGATGGTGTCTACTGTTCCGGCAGTCGTACCTATAGCTACGGAGGTTATCACTGTATCATTATCTGAGTTCATGAGGTTGATGCCTCCGGTTTTCACCGGCACTGATGCAGCTGAGGATCCCCAGTCGTTTATCGATCGGATGGCTAGGATCTGTCGTTCGTTGAGATGCTCCGACGTGAGATGGGTATAGTGTATGAGTTTTCTTCTAGAGGGTCTTGCCCAGAATTAGTGCGAGTCTTTAGAGAGGGGCAGAGCCGTAGGTCTTTCTCCTATGACCTGGGCTGAGTTTGTGACGGATTTTCTTGCCCGTTTTCTTCCACAGAGCGTCAGGGATGCTTGAGCTCACAGTTTTGAGTCGTTACGCCCGATTCCGGGTATGACGGTGGCAGAGTACGATGTCCAGTTTACCCTGCTATCTGCGTATGCTCCATATTTGGTGGACACTGAGGAGATGCGGATCAAGAGATTTGTACGAGGCCTGCTAACCCAGTTGTTCCTCGCTACAGCGCCCAGCATTGTGACACATATGCAGCCGCAGTAGACTCAGCCCTACTGGTTAAGGAGCGTCTTTCCGAGATGTTGGTCGTTCTGGAACCGAAGAGGGTTCGTACTGGTGTATCAGCCCGAAGATAGATGTTTAGACTCCGCGACAGATTTCTTTCAGGTCGTGGAAGTAGCAGAGGCTTGGGACGAGGCCAGTTGTTTAACTCTTATTCCCAGGAGGGTCAGCAGTCATCGTCTGGATGTTTCCGGTGCGGAAGTTTTTGTCATCGCGTCAGGGATTGTATTGAGCCACGTGAGGACGAGGCAGCCGTACCATATGTTACCTTACCACCTTCTCCACCTCAGAGAGCATTACCTCTTACGCCAGTTGTTGCTCCGCGTCAGACTTATGCTCAGAGAGGTCATGGTCACGGAGGGTTTGTTCAGAAAGGACGGGGTGGCAGAGGTGGAGGACAGCCAGTTGCCGGTAGAAGGCAGGCTCGAGTGTTTGCTTTGACTCATCACGACGCGCAGGCGTCCAATGCAGTGGTTTCAGGTACTGTTTCAGTATGTACCTTCGATGGACATGTTTTGTTTGATCCGGGATCTACGCACTTGTATGTTTCTACACACTTCATGCCGAGATTGGGCCGAGAGTCGTGTTTTCTAGATCAGCCGCTTGTTGTAACTACTCCTGTTAGTGAGTCGTTTGTTGCGCGACACGTGTTTCGGTCGTGTGTCGTCCGTATTGGAGATAGAGATTCGTCCGTCGATTTGATCCTTCTTGAGATGTTGTACTTCGACGTTCTCCTTGGTATGGACCGGTTAGCTACTTGCTACTCGTTTGTGGACTACCGCGAGAAAATAGCCAGGTTTTGTTTTCCCGGTGAGTCGGCTCTTGTTGTGCAGAGGGACCGTAGTGTCGTCCTTCATAGTTTGATTTCATCCCTTTATGCTAGTCGGCTTTTGAGGAGAGGATGTCGGGGATTCTTAGCTTTCATTCGTGATACCAGAACCACGGTAGATTCATTGGACCAGGTTCCTATCATAAGAGAGTTTCCCGATGTATTTCTCGATGAGTTGCCTGGATTGCCGCCAGAGCGTGAGATTGAGTTTTGAATTGATTTGATCCCCGTTACGGGGCCTATTTCTATACCGCCTTACCGGATGACCCGGCGGAGCTTAAGGAGCAGCTGCAAGAGTTGCTTTATAGGGGACTTATACGTCTGAGTGTTACGCCTTGGGGAGCTCCTGTTCTGTTCGTCAAGAAGAAGGACGGCAGTTTGAGGTTGTGCATTGATTATCGTCAATTGAACCGAGTTACAGTGCGGAATAAGTATCCATTACCTCGCATTGACGATTTATTTGATCAGCTCCAGGATGCGGGACATTTTTCCAAGATTGATTTGAGATCGGGTTATCATCAGTTGCGGGTTCGGAATGATGACATTCTGAAGAATGCTTTTCGTACGCACTACGGGCATTATGAGTTTTTGGTGATATCGTTCGGACTCACTAATGCCCCTGCAGCGTTCATGGATTTGATGAACCGGATTTTCAGGCCGTTCCTTGACCAGTTTATTATTATGTTTATTGATGACATCCAAGAGTCGAGAGGAGCATGAGCAGCACTTGAGAATTGCTTTGCAGACATTGATGTTTGCTAAATTCTCGAAGTGTGCATTTTAGCTTGATAATGTTGACTTCTTGGGTCATGTGGTTACGGGAGACGGTATTCGTATAGACCCGAGGAAGATCGAGGCCGTACAGTTTTGGCCCAGACCTGTATCAGTGACAGAGGTCCATAGCTTTTTGGGCTTAGCCGGTTATTACTGCCGTTTCGTGCAGGACTTCTCAAGTATCGCTGCACCGCTGACCGGACTGACCAGGAAAGGGGTTCCTTTTCTTTGGACTGAGGCATACGAGCTGAGTTTTCAGCAGTTCAAGACACGGTTGACGACTGCACCAGTCTTATCTTTGCCTTTTGGATCGGGCGGCTTTGTCGTTTACTGTGATGCTTCTCGAGTGGGGCTCGGTTGTGTATTGTTGCAGAATGATAGAGTTATCTCTTATGCTTCCCAGCAGTTGAAGAAGCACGAGCAGAATTATCCCACTCATGATCTTGAGATGTCCGCGGTGGTCTTTGCGCTTAAGATTTGGAGACACTACTTGTACGGGGAGTCGTGTCAGATTTTCACAGACCACCAGAGCTTAAAATACATCTTCCAGCAGCGGGATCTAAATTTGAGAGAGCGCCTTGGATGGAGCTTGTGAAGGATTATGATTGTGAGATCCTTTATCACCCGAGCAAGGCGAATGTGGTAGCTGATATTTTGAGTCGTAGGCCCGGGGGTAGCTTGTTGCAGTTGAGAGCTGTTCAGAGACAGTCTTTTGCAGATTGGCAGATCTTGTGCGACAGTAGAGTACAGTTTGAGTTCACTTCTACTAGGGGACAGCTTGCTCATGTCCGCGCCCGTCCACTTCTACTTGATCGTATTCACGAGGCACAGCCCGACGATACCCGTTTGTCTGAGATTCTTGAGCATGTTCGGCAGGGTAGAGATTCGGAGTTCTTGATTGATGACCAGAGTGTGCTATGTTTTGGGACTCGTTTATGTGTACCTGATACCGATGGGTTGAGACACGAGATCCTAGAGCAGGCACATCAGTCAGCTTATAGTGTTCACCCAGGTTCCACCAAGATGTATCGTGACTTCAGAGATATCTACTGGTGGACAGGGATGAAGAGTGATGTTTTGGATTTCGTTTCGAGATGCCTGACTTGTCAGCAAGTCAAGGCTGAACATCAGAGACCGGCAGGAAAGTTGCAGCCTTTACCCGTTCCGGAGTGGAAATGGGAACAGATCTCTATGGATTTCATTGTGGGTCTACCCAGGTCCAGTCGAGGGTATGACTCCATTTGGGTTATTGTTGACCGGTTGATGAAAGCGGCTCACTTCCTTCCGGTGAATACCACTTTCGGTCATGCTCAGTTGTACGTTGATGAGATTGTACGTTTGCACGGCGTTCCCACATGCATTGTATCCGATAGGGACATCCAGTTCACTAGCCGTCTTTGGCAGAAGCTTCAGGAAAGTTTGGATACCCGATTGAGTTTTAGCACCGCTTTCCATCCGCAGACTGATGTCAGTCAGAGCGGACTATACAGACTCTGGAGGATATGCTTCGTGCGTGCGTGCTTGATTTTGGTGGCAGTTGGGATCGTCACTTGCCATTGATAGAGTTCTCCTACAATAACAGTTATCAGGAGATGATTCAAATGGCGCCTTTTGAGGCTTTGTATGGTAGAAAGTGTCGATCGCCAGTCTGTTGGACCGAACTCAGAGAGAGCAGGATTTTGGGACCCAGCTAGTTCAAGAAACTACAGAGAAAATTAAGTTAATTTAGGATAGAATGAGAACAGCCCAGTGCAGACAGAAGTCTTATGCCGACCGTCGTCATCACAGGCTCGAGTTCGCAGTGGGGGATCATATATTCCTACGGATTTCTCCGATGAAGGGCGTGATGAGATTTGGGAAGAAAGGGAAGCTTAGTCCCAGATTTGTGGTTCCTTTCGAGATCCTTGAGCGAGTTGGTACCGTTGCCTATCGTTTGGCACTTCCACCCAGTTTTCCGGATGTTCACCCCGTGTTCCATATGTCGATACTTTGCAAGTACCTTTATGACCCTTCTAACATGATTCGGCACCAGACCGTTCAGCTAAAACGCGATCTTTCGCCGATGTTATATTTGATCGGCAGGTGAAGAAACTTCGGTCAAAAGTATTGCCATCTGTGAAGGTCTTTTGGCATGGCCCGAATAGTGAAGAGGTCACTTGGGAGGCCGAGAGCGAGATGCGGAAGAAATTCTCTCATCTCTTTGAAGGTACGCATAGTAAGATTTTTAATTTCGGGGTCGAATTTCTTTAAGGGGGGAAGATTGTAATACCTTAGAATGCGATTAGCGTTAATTAAGGGATAATGCGGATTTTTAGTAAAAAGTTTACCAAAATGGTTTTCACATATTTTATAAAAATTAATTAATATTTTATTATTATTTATTTTGGGCTTGCATACACTTGTGCATGTTAACCAGGGTTAATTAGGGTTAATCATGCTTAAGTAGCCATGGCACCTTAACCTCATTCCTTTAAGTTATATGTATTTATTTAAATTAGTTAGTTTTAAATTAAAGGGTTTAAAATTTTAGGGTTAACTTGAGAGAGAGAGAGAGAGAGAGAGAGAGAGAATTGACAATGGCATAATCAGGCATGGGGCATGCATGGCTTGCATTTAATGAGAAGAGAAAAGGGGGCATGGCTTTCTCTAACCTCACCCCCTCATTTCACTTCACCACTCTCATACCCTCACTCTCTTCATCACTCACACTCTCTCATTCTCAATTATTTTCTTCATCTCATTTTCTCCTCTTCCCTCAAACTGAAACCCTAACCAAAACCATTACAAACCCAAGCAAAATCACCACTACAACTCACTAAAATCCTTCACAAGTCAAGATAAAGCCACTAAGATCAATTGGAGCATGGAAAGCTAGGGTTTTTAAGCAAGAGTGGATAGGTAATGACCCCTAACTGTGGATAGGTAATGACCCCTAACTGTTAATTAGGTTGTTGTTTTGTTGTGTTGCTTAGTAGATGTTGTTTAGAACACTAAAGATATAGTTTTGTGCACATATCGTATTTTTAGTGTCATTTTAAAGTGTCTTTGATCTGCTGTCACCATGAATTTTCACTGTAAAATCTAGCAATTTAGTAGTGTTGTACTAGAGGCCCTGAGTGTTCACCTGAAACCCGAACCCAATACCCCATGTTTTGGCTGGCGACACTTGGGGAAATTCCGGCGAGCTCGGTTTTTATGGGGACTTGGGAGTTGGGATTTTTAGGGTAACTGTCTGTAGGTGTTTTGGGGTGTTTGGTACTGCTTGGTTTTTAGGTTCTGACTGTAGTCAAAATCTGTGATCAATTTTTTAGTTTATAGTGTTTCGACTAAGTGCGATACAATTGAGCCGACGTAGTTTAAGTGTTTCGGGTAGCTTGCTGTCGTGGGTTTGTTTTGATGATGTCGCTACACACGTTAGCCGCTAAGCGAACCCTTTTGTAGTTTAAGAGAACCGATTCTTTAATTGGTATTGCGTTCGTTTATTATTGGGTAGTTTGCTAAATCCACGCGTTATTGTGTTGTGTGTTAATAGGATCTCAGGCGGGGACTTCGGACGCTATAAAGAAAGGGAAGCGGGTGGTTGGATTTACCTAGCTCGAGATCATCGGTGAGTAGATTTAACGTCTATAGGAAAATCGCCCGTAAGTCGTTAAGCGTCAGTGCTAGATATTATATTATCGTCTCATGTTTATATGCATATATGTTGATTGTGCATGAGCATCATTGCATACCATTACTTGTTGTGCCTTGACTTAGTACCTAGTGGACACTGCACCATTACTGACGGTTCATATTGCACGAGCACTAAATTGTATGCTACACCCACACCGTCGGTAATTGCCATGACACGCACAACCTATACACATATGTGGTATTGTATTCGTTATTGACATTGAGACATTGATTCTTATTCTATTGCGCATATGAAATGCATCGTGCATACATAGCTACATGTACACTTTTATATGATGTTGCATTTATTTTGGAGAAATTGGGAACCACATGATATTTTTAAAAAACTGGATTCATTTAAAGGAGCGGTTTTCCCTTGATATGCTCATTTTATTGTTTTATGTTGTATACATCATATTTCATGGATTTACACATTGAGATACGGATTTCATGTGATTTATGGATTTGAGAACCGTGGTGATATTTCAAGAAAGTATGCATTGTTTTGAAAACCCGGTTTCTCTTGATATGATATTTCGATGCGTCCACCATGAGTTTTCTCGGTTCTGAGACTTGTGTTAGAAACCCGATTCGAGGAGCTGGATGATCCATTTGCGGGTTCATGGTGGACCCGATATGGTACCCCGGAGCAAGAAAGGGATGTTGTGCAGTAGACGATGTGACTGGCATAGAGACTACTACCTACCGGTAATTGGTTGGGACCTGGCGGTTATCTGGAGGATACCGACCGGAGTCGTGAGATTGATATGGGCCGATCCGGACTGATGGAGCCCGAGTTATGTGGATTTACGTGTCCATGTTGGACATAGGTTTTCATGATGTTTCGAGTGCCGATTTTGGGCACTTAGGTTCATAAGATTTACAGGTATGAGAGCCGATCAGATTGACGGCGCCTGAGGTATTGGGATTTGGGGTGTCGTTGATGGACACCAATTTTTCCACGATGATAATTCATTGATGATGATATGTTTTATCCCATACTCAGTAGTTATTTGATATGCATTGTTTCATGCAGTTATAGTACCATCATGGTGTACCTTGATCATGATTGTTGCATATCCATATTACCATTCTTATGCTATCAGATTGCAAGTGATAGATTATCGCTGTACGTGCATACCTGCGATTATCTGTATGATGTTACTTACTATTCACGGGTTGGCAACTCACCATCGTTGTGCCAATGTGTTTTGCAGGCTTGACCCTCAGAATAGTCGTGGCAGGGCTCTTTATTGTATCATTTTCAGCGGATACCACTACGGTTGGCTGTGAGCCTTTTTGCTGTAGGTGGGTTTGCAGTTATCCATTTATTTTCATTGTATATCTCATTGTATCTAGTACTCTCCATCTACCACTTTCATGTATTGACTTAGAGATGAGTTGTGAGGACGATATTGTATATTTTATGACTCTGGGTGTCGTACTCGTGTGAGCCGGCCTTTATCATGTAGTTTTATCTCTTTATGTTGTTTTTCATTGATATTGTCTATTTCTTCGCTACGGCGTTGTATATAAATATTTGTGGTGGTTGTTTCTGCCTTTGGGCGTGATTTGCTCCCATTTAGGGATACTTTATTTATATTCTATGTTTGTAACCGTTTCGAGGCTAGTTTTTATAAAGGAGCTGCTGCCGAAATTTTTAAGAAAATAAACTTAAGCTTTAAGGTTTCTACTTGAGATTTCCAAATGTTTTTAACAAAGTTTTTATCACTTACTTCTTTGATGGTTTAGATTTCTGGGTTTTCGGCTTAATTAAATTGTGTTACGCCTGTTGACGTCACGTGGTTTAAGTGCCGGTCACGTGCCTAAATTTTCGGTCGTGACAAAATTGATATCAAAGCTCTAGGTTTTACCTTTCGGAATGTATGATGACCTTGGTATAATAGAGTAGGTGGCTTAAGCAGAGTGACGTTGCGTGTGTATGTTCCGCGGCATACTTACGACACGGTACTCCACCTAAGTGACCTTAGGACTTGTTGGTTGAAATTCCTTCTGTGATTATATACATCCTTATGATTCGATTTCTATGTTCTTATAGAATCTTATTTTCATTTCCAGCCATTATGCCGCCGAAAACTACGAGGGTGCAGAGAGTGGCCGCAAGAGCCGAGGTCAGGGTAGGCTCTTCGGAGACGAGGACTGACCAGGGCGGTACACTCGTTCTACAGGAGCAGGTTGATCCACCTTCACTAGATCATATTACTAGGCTAGAGGCCGGTATGCAGAATTTGCGCCAGATGATGGGGTCGTTAGTTGAGGCCAGTCGAGTGCAGAGATAGGAGGTTGTCCCACCTGTTACGATGGTGTCTACTTTTCCGGCAGTCGTACCTGCAGCTACGGAGGTTAACACTGTATCATTATCTGAGTTCATGAGGTTGAAGCCTCCGGTTTTCACCGGCACTGATGCAGCTGAGGATCCCCGGTCGTTTATCGATCGGATGGCCAGGATCTGTCGTTCGTTGAGAGTTCACGAGTTTTCATCTAGAGGGTCTTGCCCAGAGTTGGTGCGAGTCTTTAGAGAGGGGCAGAGCCACAGGTCTTTCTCCTATAACCTGGGCTGAGTTTGTGACGGTTTTTCTTGCCCGTTTTCTTCTACAGAGCGTCAGGGATGCTTGAGCTCGCAGTTTTGAGTCGTTACGCCGGCTACCGGGTATGACGGTGGCAGAGTACGATGTCCAATTTACGCAGCTATCTGTGTATGCTTCATATTTGGTGGACGCTGAGGAGATGTGGATCAAGAGATTTGTGTTAGTTCTGCTTACCCAGTTGTTCCTCGCTATCAGCACCCAGCATTGTGACACATATGCAGCCGCTGTGGACTCAGCCCTACTGGTTAAGGAGCGTCTTTCCGAGACGTCGGTCGTTCCGGAACCGAAGAGGGTTCGTAATGGTGTATCAGCCCGAAGATAGATGTTTAGACTCCGCGACAGATTTCGTTCAGGTCGTGGAAGTAGCAGAGGCTTGGGACGATGCCAGTTTTTTAGCTCTTATTCCCAGGAGGGTCAGCAGTCAT
The DNA here is from genome assembly GCA_030015575.1 of Agapanthus africanus. Lineage (NCBI taxonomy): Eukaryota > Viridiplantae > Streptophyta > Magnoliopsida > Asparagales > Amaryllidaceae > Agapanthus > Agapanthus africanus. The sequence goes on from CM057337.1 coordinate 82,104,158, forward strand.
CGTCTGGATGTTTCCGGTGCAGGAGTTTTTGTCATCGCGTCAGGGATTGTACTGAGCCACGTGAGGATGAGGCAGCCGTACCACATGTTACCTTACCACCTTCTCCACCTCAGAGAGCATTACCTCTTACGCCAATTGTTGCTCCGCGTCAGACTTATGCTCAGAGAGGTCATGGTCTCGGAGGGTTTGTTCAGAAAGGAAGGGGTGGCAGAGGCGGAGGACAGCCAGTTGCCGGTAGAAGGCAGGCTCGAGTGTTTGCTTTGACTCATCAGGACGCGCAAGCATCCAATGCAGTGGTTTCAGGTACTGTTTCAGTATGTTCCTTCGATGCACATGTTTTGTTTGATCCGGGATCTACGCACTTGTATGTTTCTACACACTCCGTGCTGAGATTGGGCCGAGAGTCGTGTTTTCTAGATCAGCCGCTTGTTGTGACTACTCCTGTTGGTGAGTCGTTTGTTGCGCGATACGTGTTTCGGTTGTGTGCCGTCCGTATTAGAGATAGAGATTCGTCCGTCGACTTGATCCTTCTTGAGATGTTGGACTTTGACGTTCTCCTTGGCATGGACTGGTTAGCTACTTGCTACGCGTTTGTGGACTGCCGCGAGAAGATAGCCAGGTTTTGTTTTCCCAGTGAGTCAGCTCTTGTTGTGCAGGGGGACCGTAGTGCCGTCCTTCATAGTTTGATTTCATCCCTTTATGCTAGTCGGCTTTTAAGGAGGGGATGTCGGGGATTCTTAGCTTTCATTCGTGATACCGGAACCACGGTAAATTCATTGGACCAGGTTCCTATCGTGAGAGAGTTTCTCGAAGTATTTCTCAATGAGTTGCCTGGATTGCCGCCAGAGCGTGAAATTGAGTTTTGCATTGATTTGATCCCCGTCACGGGGCCTATTTCTATACTGCCTTACCGGATGACCCGGCGGAGCTTAAGGATCAGCAGCAAGAGTTGCTTTATAGGGGACTTATACGTCTGAGTGTTTCGCCTTGGGGAGCTCCTGTTCTGTTCGTCAAGAAGAAGGACGGCAGTTTGAGGTTGTGCATTGATTATCGTCAATTGAACCGAGTTACAGTGCGGAATAAGTATCCATTATCTCGCAATGACAATTTGTTTGACCAGCTCCAGGGTGCGGGACATTTTTCCAAGATTGATTTGAGATCGGGTTATCATCAGTTGCGGGTTCGGAATGATGACATTCTGAAGACTGCTTTTCGTACGCACTACGGGCATTATGAATTTTTGGTGATGTCGTTCGAACTTATTAATGCCCCAGCAGCGTTCATGAATTTGATGAACCGGATTTTCATGTCGTTCCTTGACCAGTTTATTATTATGTTTATTGATGACATTCTGATTTATTCCAATAGTCGAGAGGAGCATGAGCAGCACTTGAGTATTGCTTTGCAGACATTAATGTTTGCTAAATTCTCGAAGTGTGCCTTCTGGCTTGATAATGTTGACTTCTTGGGTCATGTGGTTACGGGAGACAGTATTCGTATGGACCCGAGGAAGATCGAGGCCGTACAGCTTTGGCCCAGACCTGTATCAGTGACAGAGGTCTATAGCCTTTTGGGCTTAGCCGGTTATTACTGCCGTTTCGTGCAGGACTTCTCAAGTATCGCTGCACCGCTGACCAGACTGACCAGGAAGGGGGTTCCTTTTCCTTGGACTGAGGCATGTGAGCTGAGATTTCAGCAGTTGAAGACTCGGTTGACGACTGTACCAGTCTTATCTTTGCCTTTTGGATCGGGCGGCTTTGTCGTTTACTGTGATGCTTCTCGAGTGGGGCTCGGTTGTGTATTGATGCAGAATGATAGAGTTATCTCTTATGCTTCCCTGCAGTTGAAGAAGCACGAGCAGAATTATCCCACTCATGATCTGGAGATGTCCACGTTGGTCTTTGCGCTTAAGATTTGGAGACACTACTTGTACGGGGAGTCGTGTCAGATTTTCACAGACCACCAGAGCTTAAAATACATCTTCCAGCGGTGGGATCTAAATTTGAGACCGCGCCGTTGGATGGAGCTTGTGAAGGATTATGATTATGAGATCCTTTATCACCCGAGTAAGGCGAATGTGGTAGCTGATGCTTTGAGTCGTTGGCCCGGGGTTAGCTTGTCCCAGTTGAGCGCAGTTCAGAGACAGTCTTCTGCAGATTGGCAGATCTTGTGCGATAGTAGAGTACAGTTTGAGTTCACTTCCACTGGGGGACAGCTTGCTTATGTCCGCGTCTTGTTGGATATAGTGCCCTCAAAGTCAATTATTGGATCGCAGGTACGTGATTGCAATGATTGAGACAGGACCTATACCGATATGACAGTGTTGCTCGAGATGATAGTATGCTATCCGGTTTGTCTTTATCATCGTATACATGCTTTAGTTCGCTATTGCATGTTGATAGAGCGCATAGGATTCTTGCTTGACTGCCAGCAGTATGATGGCGATCATATACGTGGGAGCTGGGGTCTGTAAGCACATCCTTGAAGTGTCTCTAGTCGCGGGAGTTTAGAGACAGGGCATCGATACTCCACAGTAGACTAGTGTATACAGTCGAGACCCCAACGAGGGGCGGTGGCCTGTCTCACAAGCCATTGGTGTCAGTTGGTTCACCTAAGATGTATACAGGTGCTTATTGGGTTATGAATACACCGGACAAGAATCGCCGGGAACCTGCTAGTTGGTATTATACCTAGCGTCAGATAGCAGTTCCCAGGTGACCTGTGTACAGGTTAGTTCATCGACCTGAGGTCGTCATTTGTCTCGTGTGAATTCCCACTGTGCTTTGATTTCTACCCTACCACGGATCAAAGGAGTCGTGCAAATAGGTCTTTTTTGGGTACAGTCCCGGTCACATGGAGGCAAGTGAGCGGATCGGCAGGGGATTCGTCTCTCCCGGTATTGGGGGTGAGATCGCGCTGTGTCTAGGAGAGTCATTACACAAAGCCCTCGGCCGAGGCAGGAGATTTACTGGTAGGTACTCCAGTAGTATCTCAGGGTGTTCTGGGCTACTCTCTGACACGACTTATACCGCTATTGGGGGTCTGACATTACCAGCCCCTAGGCCGATATGCGATACTCATAGACGAACGGACCGGACTGTATGTATATTGTCACTGTTAGGCTCAATGGGGTTTATGGATGAGTTCGCTCGTCGGCTTCCCTTCCAATCAATACATAGACAACCGTTACGTACAGCTAGTACCTCTGACGTGTTAGAGGTTATACCCAGTGTCAGTGTGTTTATGAGTCATTAGAGTCCCCCACAGACAATTTCCCAAGTTCGGGAGAAATATTGTAAAGGCCGTATAGTTTTATGGCAGGGTTCAGAAAATGCACGTGCGTTTACGCACGTGTCATATTTCGGGCAGATAATACTGGTGGGCTTTGGTTTAAGCCGGATCCGAGTATTTTACTGTGTAGATATAATATCTTTGTCTCAGTTGCATTTGTATTCGGTCGTAATACAAATGCGGGTATGTTTATACTGATACGGGGTTCTCCTGAAATTCGTTTCGGGATCACTTTTGGAAGTTGCCAGTTTCCAGTTTTCTATCGCCCGTATTTAACATTCGGTTAAATGCGGATTTATCTTTTCTTCTTGAGGGTGAGTCATGAGATGAGTCATGAGTGGAAGCTTCTTGATATGGTGACTAGGATTAGTGACTCATGGATGCATTAAATGTTTTAGTGACTAGGTTAATGTTCATTGGTTTGCATTTAATGTTTTTTGTGACTCATTCTTTTCATTAAGTGAGATGATAAGCTTCATGATTATGGTCACCAACCCTTGCTCCTACACTCACCTCCCTCATTCTATATATGTGGCCGGCCATTCATTTTGGGAATGGATGGTTGCTTGATAAAAGATTTATGATAGCTTTGGGATTCATGGAAATTAGATAGAAACATTTCTCATTTCATTCCAATCCTAAAAGGCAACTTCATTAATCGTTCATCTATAGCTTTGGATGTAACGAGACAAAGTATTCTACTCATTCTCTACATCATCTTGGTCGTCTCTTTTAGCAAACTTGACGACCGAGTTGCCTCGGTTCAGAGGCGGGAGCCCGTTTAAAGATCCATCGACGTGGTGCCACCTGGACGAGAAGACTGGAGATTCAGGAGATCGGAGCAGCCGCAATAAAGCGTGGGATGATGGTTGAAGACCGAAGGACTCGGATCGTTTGGTATAACATTTCTACCCACTTTGTAGTTTGTTAGTTTAGCTTTAATGGCAGATCCGGGTTATAGTACACGATAGCGCCAGTTGTAAAAAGTTTTTGTTCCGCATTTAGCGTCTGTTAGATGGCCGGGGCGCTACCGTGAACTTACAGTGGTATCAGAGCCTCACCATTAAACTTTACTAACTTGTGCTAATACGTTTAAAACGTCGATCGAACGGATTTTCGAAAACTACAATTTTTCTGTACAATGTTTCTGTCGATTTTAAATCTGGTCTAAAAATTATTTTGAGCATTACAGAAAATTGTGCAGGTTTTTCTAAGAAAACTGGTGAAATTTGATCACGTGATCCCACAGAACGGCCGCGGATCCGTGGCCAAAACCAGGGTTTGGCCGCGGATCCGCCGCACTTTTGTGGGGACAGTGGGCCAAATTTCTACAGTATGTTCTACAAGGCAAATTGTGGCTTTTGGAATATTTCTTTTGGGCCTATATTTTGTTACTATACGGCAGATGTACGTGGGGCCCACTTCGGGAAGTTTTGTCGATCGAAATTTTAAACTTGTTAGTTTACAGTATTTACATTATATCTCCGACCGGGAATGTTATTTGAGCGGTAAATTGCGTCTAATTGCTATAGTCCTTTTAGACGGATTTGCGAACGTGACATTCGCGTTGATGTTCTGTGTTGTGCTGTGATGTTGCGGATATGCCGTGGTGGATAGCAGTGTGCAATGGAAGTGCTGTTTGGATTTATTTGTACATTTGATATTGCGGGGCGAGTGTCCAACATGTGGATTGCCGTCACTGCCTGTTTGTATAATATTCTTTTGGGGCACGACCGGGCTGAGGTTGATGTACCCGTTGTACATATTTTTATTTCTGTACTAGGATTACCCCGCGACGGAGTGCACGGATAGCCAGGTTCTGGAGGGCAACGGGTCCGTATCTCATGGCTTTGAGAGGCAGAAAGACCTCACTCTAGTATTGGCAGACTATTCGCCGCACTCGTAGAGGGTACAGGTTGACCCAAGGAGGGGTGCACAAGTTACCGGATTCCGTGAAGTGCCGAGTGGTCCATTCATTTTGCTGTAGGGGGCTGCCTCGCTTCAGGTTTTGGCGGGTAACTTGCCGCACCCGTAGGGGTCTAGGTTTCATTGCACAGGCTATCCACACGACCAGGGGAACGTCGGGTTTCAGTAGCGGCTCTGTGAAACCCGGGGATCCCAGATTATCTGTATTGTTCTGTGATGCTTATTACTTTTCTGTAATATTGCATATTATCACGCCTGGAGCGATTATTGTATATTGGTATATATACTATTAGATGTTGTATATGTTTTACACCCGCGCTAGTCCAGCCCCCGCTCTGTCGTTAGTTAAGTAACCTAACGGGTGATGACGGGACCCAGTGGCAAATGCGGATGGCATATACGTACATTATATTTTCGTTCTTTTCTGGTGTGATTGATTGATGGGACTGCGTTGATTTTTATCAATGCAAGAAAAACAAACCTATATTTGATGTTGTTGGAACAAATTTTAAAAGGTGTTATTACAAAGATGTTTCCTTTTGTTTTGCATAGCGGTATTTAGTTAGAATATCCTGCACCTCATTCGACGAGGCAAGGGCCGAGATCCCTTCACCGGGAGTGACCACTTGGGCAGAAGTTTGCGTCAGGATAATAACTTTACTATAGTCGATTACAAGTTGCTTTGCATCGCGGTATTCAGTTGGAATATCCTGCACCTCATTCCACGAGGAAAGAGCCGAGATCCCTTCACCGGGAGTGACCTCTTTAGCAAAAGGTTTTCGCCACTATATTTTTATAAAAAGCTATCAGGTTCCTTCAACGAGATCAAGTTCATTACGTTAAAGGTTTTTCGCCAAAAACCAGCCGTAGCCCTCCGTCATTTCTTTTGGGTATTCAGTAGTATTCAAGCTATGTATTTTGGCCAAAGTCAAGGCATAGTGTTTGGTAGCTGCTGGGTATTCATTTGTTGCATAGATAGATGAGTTGGTTTGGGACAGACGTTCTGCCATTTTGGCCAAAGTCAAGGGCATGTGCGGGTGGGTTCAAATTGACCTAGATAGTGACGGGTAGAACTTAGCATGTGACTTATGACATTTTGACCAAAGCCAAGGTCATAAGAGCATAGGGGAAAAATCACATCGGGAGTTTCAAACATAAAGAAACTTGCCAAGTATGCGCATACCTTCTAGAGTGTGATAAATTGAGTGGCTTCCATCAAGTTATCATGCGATGAGAGTTGGATCTCGATTCTCACTGATGGGTTAGTTTACTCTTCGGGTGATCCCGACTAATTCTTCTTTCAGGTTTGGAGGAGAATTTGAGATTACAGTGGGAGGTTTCCTGATTAGATAATGTGATAACCATTCTGATCTAGGTTAGAGTGCACGCAGAGTGTTTCTTTTCTCTCTCTCTCTCTTTGGCAGCGACCTTTGACAGACCCTAGACTATGACTTAGTGACCAAGTTGACCGAACCTTCTTAAAATACTGGCTTTTGGATTGTATATAGTTGCATAAGTCATTGCCGCTCCTTCTTTTACCCTTTGCGTTTCTCAGAACACCCCGTATTACTACGGACATCCACTTCCATTGGATAGATCTATCGTATGGTTATATACGAACTCGAAGGGACTTCTTCGAGGATGGATCCAGGTTCACGAGAAATAGAATTGGTTTATTCAGTTATCTTTTATTATCACCTTCTCTCAGGTTGCGAGGGCTCCTTAGTTTAGGAGAGTACACCTATTACGCTTATTGGATAGTTTTCTTCCAAACCATAGGCAGGTGCCGAAAGGTAGGGAATGAAGAAAACCAATTAGCCTAAGTAGGGTGTACAGAAGGTAATAGCTAAAGACAAAATAAAGAGATTAGAAAGAGGGCAAAGTAAATTGTGACTGTTATCATTCACGACCAAAACACGTACTTCATCGCCACTCCTATTTCACCTTTGCTTTTTTCCCCAGTTCGGAAGAAATAGAATAAGGTATTATTCAGTTGTCTTTTATCATCACCTTCTCTCAAATTGCGAGTACTCCTAGGATTAGGAGAGTACACCCATTATGCTTACTGGATAGTCTTCTTCCAAACCCTAGGCTGGTACCGAACGGTAGGGAAGGAAGAAAACCATTTACCCTAACGTTGGTGTACAGAAGGTAATGAATAAAGACAAATAAAGAGATTTGAAGAGATAGCAATGAAATATACGGTTAAATTCATGAATTGGAAAATGGAAGAGGCATTACTAGGAATACCAGAATACCCCTATGAAACATTTTTGATGTTTCAGTGCATTGTTAAAAGAAAACTAATTTCCCGATTAGATACTTACTCCAGGGTATGTATTTACCAGGTATGATTCTCACATCTGTATGGTTTTACAGATGATGAGTGGGAGTAAGTTATTGGGAATTAGGTGATCATCCTCATTATATCGGAATTCGTTGTAATTGGTGATATTTGAGGAAATCGCCTGGGTACAGTTTTCAACCTACGACGCGCAGGTTATGAGTTATTCAACTCAGCGGACTTATACAGAGTATTGTATGTTGTCCAGTGTCCATCAGGACAAAGGGGTTGGTCCTCGTACTATGTTCTATTTACTTGTGACTTCTCTAGTTTTAGACAAGTGTTTCGTAGAAATACAATGTCTAAGTTTTGAGAAGTTGTGGGTATAGGAATAAAGTAGAGAACCAGGTGTCGCAAGTATCAGGATTCTTCAAAGAGATCGAAGATTTAGATTCTTGTGATTAGTATTCTGATGATAGTAGTGGTTTTGAAAAACTTGTTTCTCTTTCAGGTTACTCATAATTGGATGGATTCCTAAGTTGAGTAATGCTGAGTAGCCTCTCTCCATTAAGTTGATATGCACTGGAGACAGCTGCATGATTTGAATCTGGTTCCAATTAAATTAGCGCCTCTATTTCTATATTGTATATAGAATGATTCATATCTTAACGATGTTAAGATATGGGGCGTTGTCCAGCTTATACTTAAAACCAGACACTGGATAACTCAAGGCACGTTTCTGTAATGGCAGTTTGTGGGTTGACCCTGGCTTTGACGAAGGTTGAAATTTCTACCATCTGGAAGATCAATAGTGATATTGTTCTAGACTCGCCACAGTTTTATTAAAATGGACTTTTTCAGAAAACAATAGTAGGAGTATGGTAGAACTGGAAGTGATTCCAGAACCGCAAACGATTACAGAAAATTTAATAGAACCTATATATTTAATCAGGTTTGACATTCCAATATCCACTCCGCAGATATGGTGGGTAACCTCAGACACCCGAGAGGTACTCCGGTACCCTCAAGGACGGTGACAGGGAGGTTCTTGTTTACCCAGACTTGACACTATTGTTGTTCCAGACTATGGGACCTGGCAGGAGGATAAGTATAGCGTCATTCTAAACTAGCTTTAGAAGTGCACGTATATATTATTCTGCCAGAGGGTTGTCGTAGTCAGTGGGAGCAACGGAAGAATAGTGGGCAAGTAGCTTATGTATATTTATAGGCTTGAGCAAATATAGCGGAGATTAGATCATCTAATTTTGATGAGAAAGTCATGGCTTTGACTTCATCAGAATAGGGGATGGATCTGTTGAGAAGGTAGTAGGGTATGATGTCCTGGTATTTGGATGACATACACAGAGTAGGAAGTAAAATTCCTATATTACGATCGGTTGTACTTTGGTCGTCACACAGTTATTTCTTCACAAAGGATATGGATATAATATCTGACATTCTGGTTACTAGATCTATGGTTTTAGATCTAGATTTGGGTAGTTTCCCAATATGGGTACTTTGACAATATTCTAATAGTATTTTACAATAGATGACTCCTGGCATGGTGGTGTACCTGCAGGTGATGGAGTCACCCTCTCTAAAGGTGTATTAGAGACTAAAGGAAAGGGGGAAGTGCATGATTGGCAGATCGCTTGCTTAGGCAATTGAGTCAATCGTGAGATGTCAAGTACCACACCAGATGTTGTTTTTGTACTAAATGCAATAAGTTTGTATTAATCCAATCCTGGAGAAACATAAGGAAGCAGTTTTAGAACATAAGTGAATGTTCTAAGGAATTGACAACGGCAGCCTCCTTCGGGAGACGGTTATCATTCCAGGCTTCAAAGGTGACACGGATGACAGAGTGATTGTCAGAGTTATAGTTTTCCCTATGATGAGGGACAGTATTATAGACAGGAAGTCCAAGAGGATACTGTGGGAGGCATGGTGCTAGATACTGATTAGGTTCAGTGATCACAAACAGTCTAATAAGTTTGGATTTGGAGTTCATTTATGAACTAGGTCCCATAAGATATCCAGACGTATTCTAAGACAGGTATTGCTCAATTCGGGAGATGGCTTTCTCCGCGAACTTGAGATTAAGAGAGACATAGAAAGAAACATCAGGGCGGATACACTCACTGAGGCTGTTTCTCGAACACAAGAGTTTTACAAACTAGCTTTGTGAAACTGATTAGTAGAGGAGTTGGATGTTCGGTATCACACGGGCTGTGAGTATGCGACATCGCAATAATTAGCCTTAAGTGCAAGTGGGAGATTGTTGGATATAGTGCCCTCAAAATCAATTATTGGATCGCGGGTACGTGATTGCAATGATTGAGACAGGACCTATACCGATATGACAGTCTTGCTCTAGATGATAGTATGCTATCTGGTTTATCTTTATCATCGTATACATGCTTTAGTTCGCTATTGCATGTTGATAGAGCCCATAAGATTCTTGCTTGACTTCCAGCAGTATGATGGCGATCATATACGTAGGAGCTGGGGTCTGTAAGCACATCCTTAAAGTATCCCTAGTCGCGGGAGTTTCGAGACAGGGCATCGATACTCCAGAGTAGACTAGTGTATACAGTCGAGACCCCGACGAAGGGCGGTGGCCGGCCTCATAAGCCATTGGTGTCAGTTAGTTCACCTAAGATGTATACAGGTGCTCATTGGGTTATAAGTACACCGGACAGGACTCGCCGGGAACCTGCTAGTTGGTATTATACCTAGCGTCAGATAGCAGTTCCCAGGTGACATGTGTACAGGTTAGTTCATCGACCTAAGGTCGTCATTTGTCTCGTGTGAGTTCCCATTGTGCTTTGATTTCTACCCTACCACAGCTCAAAGGAGTCGTGCAAACAGGTTTTTTTTGGGTACAGTCCCGAGCCACATGGAGGCAAGTGAGCGGATCGACAGGGGATTCGTCTCTCCCGGTATTAGGGGTAAGATCGCACTGTGTCTAGGAGAGTCATTAGACAAAGCCCTCGGCCGAGGCAAGAGATTTACTGGTAGGTACTCCAGTAGTATCTCATGGTGTTCTGGGCTACTCTCTGACACGACTTATACCGCTATTGGGGGTCTGATGTTACCAGCCCCTAGGCCGATATGCAATACTCATAGACGAACGGACCGGACTGTATGTATATTGTCACTGTTAGGCTCAGTGGGGTTTATGGATGAGTTCGCTCATCGGCTTCCCTTCTAATCAATACATAGCCAACCGTTACGTACAGCTAGTACCTCTGACGTGCTAGAGGTTATACCCAGTGTCAGTGTATTTATGAGTCATTAGAGTCCCCCACAGACAGTTTCTCAAGTTCAGGCGAAACGTTGTAGAGGCCGTATGGTTTTATGGCAGGGTTCGGAAAATGCACGTGTCATATTTCGGGCAGATAATACTGGTGGGCTTTGGTTTAAGCCGGATCCGAGTATTATACTGTGTAGATATAATATCTTTGTCTCAGTTGCATTTGTATTCGGTCATAATACAAATGCCGGTATATTTATACTGATACGGGGTTATCATGAAATTCGTTCCGGGATCACTTTTGGAAGTTGCCAGTTTCCAGTTTTCTATCACCCGTATTTAACATTCGGTTAAATGCGGATTTATTTTTTCTTCTTGAGGGTGAGTCATGAGTGGAAGCTTCTTGATATGGTGACTAAGATTAGTGACTCATGGATGCATTAAATGTTTTAGTGACTAGGTTAATGTTCATTGATTTGCATTTATGTTTTTTGTGACTCATTCTTTTCATTAAGTGAGATGATAATCTTCATGGTTATGGTCACCAACCCTTGCTCCTACACTCACCTCCCTCATTCTATATATGTGGCCGGCCATACATTTTGGGAATGGATGGTTGCTTGATAAAAGATTTATGATAGCTTTGGGATTCATGGAAATTAGATAGAATTTCTCATTTCATTCCAATCCAAAAAGGCAATTTCATTAACCGTTCATCCATAGCTTTGGATGTAACGAGACAAAGTGTTCTACTCATTCTCTACATCATCTTGGTCGTCTCTTTTAGCAAACTTGACGACCGAGTTGCCTCGGTTCAGAGGCGGGAGCCCGTTTAAAGATCCGTCGACGTGGTGCCACCTGGACGAGAAGACTGGAGATTCAGGAGATCGGAGCAGCCGCAACAAAGTGTGGGATGATGGTTGAAGACCGAAAGACTCGGATCGTTCGGTATAACATTTCTACCCACTTTGTAGTTTGTTAGTTTAGCTTTAATGGCAGATCCGGGTTATAGTACACGATAGCACCTGTTGTAAAAAGTTTTTGTTCCGTATTTGGCGTCTGTTAGACGGCCGGGGCACTACCATGGACTTACACGCCCGTCCACTTCTACTTGATCGTATTCATAAGGCACAGCCCGACGATACCCATTTGTCTGAGATTCTTGAGCATGTTCGGCAGGGTAGAGATTCGGAGTTCTTGATTGATGACCAGAGTGTGCTACGTTTTGGGACTCGTTTATGTGTACCTGATACCGAAGGGTTGAGACACGAGATCCTAGAGCAGTCACATCAGTCAGCTTATAGTGTTCACCCAGGTTCCACCAAGATGTATCATGACTTAAGAGATATCTACTGGTGGACAGGGATGAAGAGTGATGTTTCGTATTTCGTTTCGAGGTGCCTAACTTGTCGGCAAGTCAAGGCTGAGCATCAGAGACCGGCAGGAGAGTTGTAGCCTTTACCCGTTCCGGGGTGGAAATAGGAACAGATCTCTATGGATTTCATTATGGGTCTACCCAGGTCCAGTCGAGGGTATCACTCCATTTGGGTGATTGTTGACCGGTTGACGAAAGCGGCTCACTTCCTTCCAGTGAAGACCACTTTCGGTTATACCCAGTATGCTCAGTTGTACGTTGATGAGATTGTGCGTTTGCATGGCGTTCCCATATGCATTGTATCCGATAGGGACATCCAGTTCACTAGTCGTCTTTGGCAGAAGCTTCAGGAAGGTTTGGATACCCGATTGAGTTTTAGCACCGATTTCCATCCGCAGACTGATGTCAGTCAGAGCGAACTATACAGACTCGGGAGGATATACTTCGTGCGTGCGTGCTTGATTTTGGTAGCAGTTGGGATCGTCACTTGCAATTGATAGAGTTCTTCTACAATAACAGTTATCAGGAGATGATTTAGATGGCGCCTTTTGAGGCTTTGTATGGTAGATAGTGTTGATCGTCAGTCTGTTGGACCGAACTCAGCGAGAGCAGGATTTTGGGACCCCGGCTAGTTCAAGAAACTACGGAGAAAATTTAGTTGATTTAGGATAGAATGAGAACAGCCCTGTGCAGACAGAAGTCTTATGTCGACCGTCATCATCGCAGGCTCGAGTTCGCAGTGGGGGATCATGTATTCCTACGGATTTCTCCGATGAAGGGCGTGATGAGATTTGGGAAGAAAGGGAAGCATAGTCCCAAATTTGTGGTTCCTTTCGAGATCCTTGAGCGAGTTGGTACCGTTGCCTATCGTTTGGCACTTCCACCCAGTTTTCCGGATGTTCACCCCGTATTCCATGTGTCGATACTTCGCAAGTACCTTCATGACCCTTCTCACATGATTCGGCACCATACCGTTCAGCTAAAACGCAATCTTTCGCCGGTGTTATATTAGATTGAAAGGTGAAGAAATTTCGGTCAAAAGTATTGCCATCTGTGAAGGTCTTTTGGCGTGGCCCGAATAGTGAAGATGTCACTTGAGAGGCCGATAGCAAGATGCGGAAGAAATTCCCTCATCTCTTTGAAGGTACGCATAGTAAGATTTTTAATTTCGAGGTCGAATTTCTTTAAGGGGAGAAGATTGTAATACCTTAGAATTCGATTGCTGTTAATTAACCGATAATGCGGATTTTCAGTAAAAAGTTTACCAAAATAGTTTTCACATATTTTATAAAAATTAATTGATATTTTATTATTTATTTATTTTGGGCTTGCACACACTTGTGCATGTTAACCTAGGGTTAATTAGGGTTAACCATGCTTAAGTAGCCATGGCACCTTAACCTCATTCCTTTAAATTATATGTATTTATTTAAATTAGTTAGTTTTAAATTAAAGGGTTTAAAATTTTAGGGTTGACTTGAGAGAGAGAGAGAGAGAGAGAGAGAGTGTTGACAATGGCATAATGAGGCATGGGGCAAGTATGGCTTGCATTTAATAAGAAGAGAGAAGGGGGCATGGCTTTCTCTAACCTCACCCCCTCATTTCACTTCACCACTCTTACACCCTCACTCTCTTCATCACTCATACTCTCTCATTCTCAATTATTTTCTTCATCTCATTTTCTTCTCTTCCCTCAAACTGAAACCCTAACCAAAACCATCAGAAACCCACGCAAAATCACCACTACAACTCAATAAAACCCTTCACAAGTCAAGATAAAGCCACTAAGATCAATTAGAGCATGGAAAGCTAGGGTTTTTTAGCAAGAGTGGATAGGTAATGACCCCTAACTGTTAATTAGGTTGTTGTTTTGTTGTGTTGCTTAGTAGATGTTGTTTAGAACACTAAAAATATAGTTTTGTGCACATATTGTATTTTTAGTGTCATTTTAGAGTGTCTGTGATCTGCTGTCACCATGAATTTTCACTGTAAAATCTAGCAATTTAGTAGTGTTGTACTATAGGCCCTGAGTGTTCTCCTAAAACCCGAACCCAATACCGCCTGTTTTGTCCGGTGATACTTGGGGAAATTCCAGCGAGCTCGGTTTTTATAGGGACTGGGGAATTGGGATTTTTCGGGTAACTTTCTGTAGGTGTTTTGGGGTGTTTGGTACTGCTTGATTTTTAGGTTCTGACTGTAGTCAAAATCTAGGATCAATTTGTTAGTTTATAGTGTTTCGACTAAGTGTGATATGATTGATCCGACGTAGTTTAAGTGTTTCGGGTAGCTTGCTGTCGTGGGTTTGTTTTGATGATGTCGCTACACATGTTAGCCACTAAGCGAACCCTTTTATAGCTTAAGGGAACCAATTCGTTAATTGGCGTTGCGTTCATTTATTATTGGGTAGCTTACTAAATCCATGCGTTATTGTGTTGTGTGTTAATAGGATCGTAGGCGGGAACTTCGGACGCTATGAAGAAAGAGAAGCAGGTGGTTGGATTTACCTAGCTCGAGATTATCGGTGAGTAGATTTAATATTTACGGGGAAATCGCCCGTATGGCGTTAAGTGTTAGGGCTAGATATGATATTATTGCTGCATGTTTATTTGCATATATGTTGATTGTGCATGAGCATCATTTCATACCATTACTTGTTGTGCCTTGACTTAGTACCTAGTGGACACTGCACCATTACTAACGGTTCATTTTGCATGAGCACTAAATTGCATGCTACATCCACACCGTCGGTAATTGCCATGACACGCACAACCTATATACATATGTGGTAGTGCATTCATTATTGACATTGAGACGTTGATTCTTGTTCTATTGCGATATAAAATGCATCGTGCATACATAGCTACATGTACACCTTTATATGATATTGCATTTGATTTTGGAGAAATTGGGAACCGCATGATATATTTAAAAAACTGGATTCATTTAAAGGAGCGATTTTCCCTTGATATGCTCATATTATTGTTTTATGTTGCATACATCATATTTCATGGATTTACGCATTGAGATACGGATTTCATGTGATATATAGATTTGAGAACCGTGGTAATATTTCAAGAAAGTATACATTGTTTTGAAAACCCAGTTTCTCTTGATATGATATTTTGATGCATCCACCATGAGTTTTCTCGGTTCTGAGACTTGTATTAGAAACCCGATTCGAGAAGCTGGATGATCCGTTTATGGGTTCATGATGGACCCGGTATGGTACCTCGGGGCAAGAAATGGATGTTGTGCAGTAGACGATGAGCCTGGAAGAGGGACTACTATCTACCGGTGATTGGTTGGACCTGGCGGTTATCCGGAGGATACCGACCGGAGTCGTGAGATGGATATGGGTCGATCCGGACTGACGGAGCCCGAGTTATGTGGATTTACGTGTCGATATTGGACATGGGTTTTTATGATGTTTCGAGTGCCGATGTTGGGCACCCAGATTCCATGAGATTTACAGATATGAGGGCCGATCAAAGTGACGGCTCCTGAGGTATTAGAATTTGGGGTATCGTTGATGGACACCGGTTTTTCCACGATGATGATATGTTTTATCCCATACTCAGTAGTTATTTGATATGCATTGTTTCATGTAGTAGTAGTACCCTGATGGTGTACCTTAATCATGATTGTTGCATATCCATATTACCATTCTTATGCTATCAGATTATATATGATAGATTATCGTTGTACGTGCATACCTGTGATTATCAGTATGATGTTACTTACTTTTCATGAGTTGGCAACTCACCCCTGTTGTGCCACAGTGTTTTGTAGGCTTGACCCTCAGATTAGTCGCGGCAGGGCTCTTTATTGTATCTTTTTCAGCGGATACCGCTACGGTTGGCTGTGAGCCTTTTTGTTGTAGGTGGGTTTGCGATTATCCGTTTATGTTCATTGTATATCTCATTGTATCTAGTACTCTCCATCTACCACTTTCATGTATTGACTTAGAGATGAGTTGTGAGGACGATATTGTATATTTTGTGACTCTGAATGTCGTGCACGTGTGAGCCGGCCTTTATCATGTAGTTTACCTCTTAATGCTGTTTTGCATTGATATTGTCTATTTTTTCGCTACGGCGTCGTATATATATGCTTGTGGTGGTTGTTTCCGCCTTTGGGCTTGATTTGCTTTCGTTTGGAGATGCTTTATTTATATCCTATATTTGTACCCGTTTCGAGGCTAGTTTTTACAAAGGAGGTGCTGCCGAAATTTTTAAGAAAATGAACTTAAGTTTAAAGGTTTTTACTTGAGATTTCCAAATGTTTTTAACCAAATTTTTATCACTTACTTCTTTGATGGTTTAGATTTCTGGGTTTTCGGCTTACTTAAATTGCGTTACGCCTGTTGACGTCACGTGGTTTATGTGCCGGTCACGGATCTAAATTTTGGGTCGTGGCAGTAAGATGGTGATTTTTTAATCACCATTGGACTTTTAATCCAAGAGTTCTCTGTTTTTATAGAGAGCGATCTTTCTTATTTAGAAAGATTGAGGGAATAAAATTTTATTCTACCATTAGACCTTTGATCCAATTGAGAGTATCTTCCTTATTTTAGAAAGATTTGTGCAGTGTTTTCTCCAAACAGAATTTAATTTTGTATTTTGATAATTTATCATTCCCGTTGGATTTTTGATCCGACGGCTCTGTTTAACAGAGAGTATAATTTAATTCTACTTGGGCAACGGCGCTCAAGTGTTGTACACGCGGGTGCCATTTAAGACTTTAATTCTAAAGATGGGTATTCCTGTGCTTTGCACATTGGCGACGCGTGAGGAGCATGTGCGGCGCCATTTAAGAGTTTAACTCTTATTTAATAGATTTTTTGGTGCTTTGCACATTGGCCCCCGTGTGAAGAGCTCATGCGGGGTCACCATAGTTTTTAATACTGGCGTTGGTGCCCTCATGGAGAGCATATGAGGCACTGCCTCATTTAATTCAAACAGAGCTTTGCTCTTTTATTATGTTAAATATTGGGGAAACAAATTCCCCACCGTTGCTCTCATGTGGCTACGCATAGGTGAAACGGTGTTACCTTTTCTACCGTTCGATCTCCTGGGGAGTTGAACCGTCCTTTCATATCTTATAAATAGGGTCTTTGGCTCTTAAGAAGACTACCGTTTCATCATCTTTTTTCTTCTTTCTTGAGAATTTAATTCTCTTTTCAGAGCTTAGATCTCTGTCCAAAGAAACTCTTAGAGTTTAAATTCTGTTTAAGAAAATTGGTAAGGATTATGACCATTTTTCTCTTAAAATAGACTCTTTTTTGTTTTTGATTTTTGACCCATTAGAGCTTTGCTCTTCTCTTCGAATGATCTCTTAGAGATCTAAAAACATTATTTAGGTAGACCGTAGGTCTCGGAGATCTTAGGGTTTTACCCTATTACTGACTCTGATTTTTGAAGGTTATTTGGAATTTAATTCCATTTCCTGAGTGGATTTCTAGGATTTTATCCCATTATCAGAGGAATTAATTCCGGGTTGTTCTACAGAGCTTAGCTCTGAGAAAAATTCTTTTTTAAGAAGTTCTTTTGGGAATTTTTATTCCTTTTTTTTAGATTTGAATTTGCTGCAAAACTCGTTTTCAACAGAGTTGAACTCCATAGGTCAATGAGATTTTTCATTAAATGAGAATCATTTTGGATTCTTACAATGAATTCCCTCCTCTTCATTGATGGGGACGTTACCTTAATTTTGTAAGGTCCATTATAATGATTTTAGTATTTTGATTGGTAACCCTTTACTGGTTTTTCTTTCAGATACTATGGCTTCTCGTCTGTATGATCTTGAAGAGATCATCTCATATGAGGACATTCTCGTTCAATGCCGCTGTCAGGGCCAGGAGTTTACTGACGCTCAATATGCAGAGGTGATGCGTCGCTTCGACGATTACAATGGTCGATTGCTCCCCCGCCGTTCTGCCCTTTTGAAGATTATCGTGGGATCGATTTGGGAAGCAATTACTGGTCTTGACGAGGCTTTTCCACTCGAGGCGCTTGATGATGCTGAAGACAAGGTGCATTCAGTATATCTGATGAGACTGATCTCAAAGAAGCGAAGGGTTGAACTTGTCGATATTTTGCATCGCTTCTTCGAACAGATGGCGATAATATCTGCCTACCAGAGGATGGACGACATTAGTGAGGATCCCGACGTTGCATTCGTGAGAAAATGCATAAGAAAATGGCCAAAGAGGCCGAAAGCACTTTACTCGGACTGGCTTCCAAGTTTCTGAATTTGAATCCGGAATTCAATGTTTTTCCGTCGTAAACACTTTTTTTATCATCGCCAATGTATAAATTTCTTCGAAGTATGAATGAAAAAATTCCTTTTTTCTCTTTATGTCAATGCTCATATGTGTCTTACATGAAGTGTTGTTATACATATATAGAAACTATTGCTGGCGCTCATATGTCATGCGTGTGAGGCGCTGCTAAGGATTTTAATCATGAACTAGCATCGGCGCTCACACGTTATGCATGTAAGGCGCCCTCTAATCCTAGAAAGAATCAATGAAGGTGCCCACGTGTCATGCACGTGAGACGCTGCTGATGGAGTCGTTTCACCTCTTTGCTCTGATTCCCATTGAAAGTATGTCTTAGCACCACTACTAGGTTTTAAGAAGCATCGAGTAAACAATTATAAAAATCTAGTGTGCTAATGCATGCCATCCTAGAATCGAACTAGAGAATTAGGGTTTAAAAGCTAGTAAACAAATTTTACACTAAGTGAAAAGGGGATTTAATCTATGTAGACCGGTCCTTCACTTCTAAAGCTCCAAGTAGTAGTCCCTAGAACTCTTCGTAGGCTCCACTTGGCGAAAGAAACGAGCTTGCTTAAGGATCTTCGAGGCCGAAGATGATCGACTTTGAAGAATCTCTAACTCAAGCTACCTCTTTACTAATTAAAGAATTAGTGAAGGAAACAATCTATACTAAAAGGCTAATTTGGTATAGATTGATGAAATAGGAATTTTGCTCACTTTAAAATTCTTTTTCTTTTTATCTTTTTCACTCTAGAATTTTCAAGAGAAGGAAGAAGATAAAGCTTGTGTAGAACTAAGGTGAGGAAGATATCTCAAAGATATATGTAGAGACTTAACCATGGGATAAGAATAATGGTTAAGTTATAAAATATCTAAAGTAAAAAAAATTAGTAGAATGAGTCATGGCTTCTACATGCTTCTACAAGCATCCCAGCCATGCATATTTTCCACTTAATTTTGTATTTACTTTAAATAATAAAACCTAACATTATTCTTAGCTTGGTGTGAATCTCATACACCCATGTCCCTTGTATCATCTTGCATGACACAATAGTATATGTAATATATATACACACAAATATATATATATATATATATATATATCACATAATTATATATATATATATATCAACATATATATATATACATCAAGAGAAGAAATTCTTTAGTGAGCTAATATTAGTTAATATATATTAATATATCAAATATATAATTATATGTCAAATTATTAAATCAAAACTTGATTCAATAATCCGGCTATATCATATATAACCGACTAATATCATTTATATGTATATCAATTTATCGAATATACACTTGATTCAATAAACCGGTTATATCACATATAGCCGACCGATATTATATATCGCAATATTAGAATATGGTATCACATACACGTATTTAATCAAGGTCCCACACATATCACATATGCGCCCTACTTCGTTTCGCTTGAGCTTGGAAACCTCTGTGTGGGACTCTAAAGACTCGTCAATACGCTAACAGTAAGTAATGATCACATCAGTTACCCACAAGCCGTCAGCGATACTAGCTGGACGTAACGGCTACCCAGGTATTGAGCGAATAGAAGATCAAGAAGCAAGCTTGCCCAAACTCCCATGAATCCTATAAGTAACAATACCGTACAGTCCGGTCTCTTCGTCTGATTTGTCGCATATCGAGTCTAGGGGTGGAAACGTCAGACCCCGGTAACTTGATAAGTCATGCCGATGTATGGTTTATAATGGTTCGAGAAACTACTGATAACACTTACCAGTAAATCTCATCAGCCCTGCCCAGAGACTTGCTATTATAGCCAATCGAGCATAGCGCAACATCAACTCCCAATTCCAAGAGAGACGAAACCCCTCTTATCGCTCATTGCCTCCATGTGACTCAGGACTGTACCCAAAATCCACCTGTTTGCACGACTCCTTTGAGCCGTGGTAGGGAGGAAATCAAAGCACAGTGGGAACCACACAACACTCTATGACAATCTCGGGTCTACAGACTAACTTGTACCAGTGTCACCAGAGAACTGCTATCTGACGATAGGTATAGTACCATCTAGGATTTCTCGGCGAGTCATGTTCGGTGTACCCATTCTCTATGAGCACATGTGTACAATATCTGATGTCAAACACCAATGGCTATGGGATCAACCATCACCCCATATAGGGTCAAGAAACGTAGACACTAGTCTACTCTGGAATATCGATACCCTGTCTCGATGCTCTCTCGACTAGGAACAATTAAAGGATGTACTTATGGACTTCCCTAGCCCTACTAGTATGATCTGCATCATAGTCCTGGTAGTCAAGTACATATCCTAAGGGCTTTATCAACATATATAAAAGAGATAGTATAATAATATAAGTGTACATATTAAGATAAAGAGCAACCAGATATCATACTATCTTGTCGAGCAAGAAAGTCCTATATGTGTGTGTGTGTGTCCAAGCATCCACTATAATATACAATCATGTACAATAATGGCCTCTAGGGCATACATATGACAAACAATCTCCCACTTGCACTAAGGCCAGTTGTTGTAGTATCGCATAACCAACATCCCAAAAGTCTCTCAAATTGCGTCTGGGGGAGGGCCTTCGTGAATGGATCCGCTGTGTTGTTCTTTATGTCAACTCTCCTGATCTCGATCTCCCGGCGATCTACTATCTCCCAGATCAGGTGATACCGCCTAAGAATATGTCTAGATCACTGATGAGACCGGGGTTTCTTGGACAAAACTACAGCTCCATTGTTATCACAATACAAGAGTATTGGATGCTCAATGGATGGAACTACACTAAGTTCAGCTATGACCTTCTTCATCCAGACAGCCTCTTTGTCGGCATCGTTGACAGCGATGTATTCAGCCTCCATCATCGAGTCTGCCACGGTATCTTGCTTGGAAATCTTCCAACATACCGCCCCTCCATTAAGAGTGAAGACAAAACTTGAGACCGAATTACTGTCGTCCTTATCACTCTGGAAGCTCGAATTGGTAAAGGACTCCACCTGGAATTCTTCGTTACCATACACCAAGAATATTTCTTTAATCGTTCTCAAGTACTAAAGAATGTTCTTCACAGTTGTCCAGTGATTTTCCCTAGAATCTGATTGATACCTGCTTACCACACTAAGTGCGTAAGCTATATCCGGTCTGGTACATAACATCGCATACATGATAGACCCGACTGCCGAAGCATAGGGTATCCCTTGCATGCGGGTCCTCTCCAAATTAGTCTTGGGAGACATCTCTTTGGAGAGAGTGATTTCTGAGCAAGTAGGTAAATTACCACGCTTAGAATCTTCCATACTAAACCCTTTTAGTATGGTGTCAATGTACCTGGATTGGGACAATCCCAACATCCGTTTAGATCTATCTCTATAGATCTTAATCCCCAGAATGCAGGAGGCATCACCTAGATTTTTCATAGAGAATTTGTGTGATAAGAAGAGATTGACCGAGTATAGCATAGGAACATCATTTTCTATCAAGAGTATATCATCCACGTACAATACGAGGAAGACAGTCTTACTCTCTCCAACCTTCTTGTATATACAAGGTTCATCTACGCTTTTGATGAAGTCAAACTCTTTGACCGCTATATCAAAACAGATGTTCCAGCTCCCCGATGCCTGCTTTAATCCGTAGATTGATTTAAGCAGCTTTCACACGCTTCTGCTGCTCCCACTGTCTATGAAGCCCTCTGGCTGCGTCATGTACACGCTCTCTTCTAAATCACCATTTAAAAAAACGGTCTTGATGTCCATCTGTCAGATTTCATAGTCGTGGTATGCAACGATAGCAAGTAGCATCCGGATGGACTTAAGCATAGCTACAGGAGAAAAGGTTTCATCATAATCGACACCTAGTCGTTGACGAAAACCTTTTGCTATGTGTCTAGCTTTGAAAGTCGCAACTTTTCCATCTACACCAAGTTTCTTCTAGAAGATCCACTTGCTCCCAATAGGTTTTACCTCTTTAGGAGCAACTTTCCAAGTCCATACTTTGTTGGTGTACATGGATTCCATCTCAGATCACATAGCATCCAGCTATTTCACAGAGTTTCCATTTGTGATGGCCTGCTCGAAACTAGTTGGGTCATCATCTTCCATGATGCGATTCTCACTCCCACCGTATATGAGAAAACCGTAGTATATCTCATGTGGATGAGGAACCCTACTAGATCTGCGGGGTGGCTGAGGTTCATCGGGGACTATCGAATTCTCTAGTTCCACTAAATCATCAGTTGTAGTTTGTATAGCTGGAACTTCTTCCAATTCTACCTGATTGCCACTAATTTCTTTTACAAGAAATTCCTTTTCTAAAAAGGTGGCATGCTGAGCAATAAACACCTTTTGTTCCTCACTGTGGTAGAATAGATATCCATGTGAATTCTTTGGATATCCCACAAACTTGCAAAGAACTGATCGTGCCTCAAGTTTTTCCGGATTCTGTTTTTTTAACATAGGCCGGAAAACCCCATATCTTAACTCGTTTAAGATATGGTCTCTTTCAACTTCATATCCCATTTAGTGTTTTAGGCACTGATTTTGATGGAACTTGAATCAATAAATATGCAGCTGTCTCAAGTGCATAACCCTAAAAGGAAATAGGTAACTCAGCAACGCTCATCATAGAGCGCACCATATCTAATAGGATGTGATTTCTCCGCTCCGAAACTCCATTGTACTGTGATGTATACGGAGAAGTAAGCTGAGAGAGAATCTCATTCTCTTTTAAATAGTCACAAAATTCCGTGCTCAAGTATTCTCTTCCCCGATCAGATTGAAAGACTTTAATACTTTTACCCGTTTGGTTCTCGACTTCGCACTTATATTCCTTGAATTTCTCAAAAGCTTCAGATTTGTGTTTCAACAAGAACATATGTCCGAATCTTGAGAGACCATCAGTGAATGTAATAAAGTTCGAGGAACCATTCCTAGCATGTGTAGACATAGGACCGCATACATCACTATGTATCAGTGCCAAGAGTTCGGTAGCTCGTTCTCCGTGTCCAGTAAACGGAGTTTTGGTCATCTTTCCTTTGAGACAAGACTGGCAAGTTTCATTAGATGTAAATTCGAATGGATTCAAATATCCATCTTTATGCAATTTAGCTAGTCTTGCCGCATTGATATGACCTAATCTACAATGCCACAAGAAGGCTTCTTTCATTTCTGAACCCTTCCTCTTGCGTGTGTTCTGTATTCTTAGAATTGTGATTTGATTTAGAACGTATATACCGTTATATAATGTTCCAAACCCAATCAATACTTGATTTTTGAAAATGTTCATAATATTATCCTTTAATGCAAAGTTATATCCTTCATTATATAATAAAGAGACTGATATAATATTGCATATCAAGTTCGGTATGTAATAACAGTCGTTCAGAATCAATGTATTACTACTTGGTAATACTAGGTAATATTCGCCAATTGCTTTGGCAGCAACAGTTGCTCCGTTCCTTACTCCGATAGACTTATCACCTCTTCCCAGTTCTCTACATTTCTTTAGCCTATGTACCAAATTACAAATGTGGGATCCCGATCCGGTATCAACACCTAGGACGTAGAGCAAACTTAGAAACATTTCTCGGTTACGAGCACACCCGAAGAAAATGCATCAGTATGCTCTTTCTTCGTTCGGGTGGCATAGGAATCCTGACATTCCCCTATTTCCTGCTCAGACTTATGACAGTCATAAAGTAGAGCAGAACCAATGTTCCCCAGCTCAGTATAATAAGTAGGTTCGGTCAATACATTCATATTATTATCTTGATTAAGGCGTGTCATGGTCGCTACCTGGAGAAAGAGAAGAAAACACTTTAGTATGTGCCCTTACAACATTAGATTTGTTATTATCTTATCTAATCAGGATGGCTCCTACTATTTTTATCAAATCTTCCTTCAAACCCTAAAAGGTAAGATTAGCTGGGATTAATTACACCTTACAAGTTCGCCAATCGGTCAGCTAAGCAGGTATTGGTACTCCAAGGGAGTCTTCCCATGCTTTCGCATAGAACTAATTAAATAACCTCATTTCCGCAGGGGCATAACCCCGTTAACACTTTTTTTAGATACCTACTGGATCGACTAATTGTAAAGTGGAAAACTCTCCCAGGAGTAACATTTACTCGCAGTGGGTATCGGGATCCAACTATCTCTTAGAAGGTATGCAATCTCATTGTAAATTGTCAACACTTGAAATTCCCAATATCTGTTTTTGCCCCTAGCATCCTATGACCTTGACGGAGGCCAACAAACCATAGTCCGCTAGTCAAGTTCAACCCATTTATTTCCTGATTGAATTAAACCCACCCGTATGACCCTTGACGGAGGCTAACAAAGCCATACCACTACCCTAATCCAATCGCATCATATAGTTGCAGATAAGCACTAATTAGTTACCGCACACTACGCCTTGAAGAAAACCAACAAACGTAGCACGAATACTAAATAGTTCTTATCTGAAATGACGGAGGGCTACGACAGGTTTTTAAGAAAAAATTTTGCGTAATGAACTTGATATCGTTGTAGAACCGAGTGATTTGAAAAGGAGTGGTTAAGCTCCGCTTTTAAAATCAAATGTTTTCAAAATAAACCGAGTGGGTTGTAACTGTTGGAGATAGTGCCCTCAGAGTCAATTATTGGATCACAGGCACGTGATTGCAATGATTGAGGGAGGACCTATCCCGGTACGACAATCTTACTCGAGGTGATAGTATGCTATCTGGTTTTCCTTTATCATCGTGTACTGCTTTAGGTGACCTGACAGGCCGCTATTGCACGTTGATAGAGCCCGTAGGATTCTTGCTTGACTGCCAGCAGTATGAGGGCGATCATATAAGTGAGAGCTGGAGTCTATAAGCACATCCTTAAAAGGTCCCTAGTCGTAGGAGTTTCGAGACAGGGCATCGATTCTCCAGAGTAGACTAGTGTATACAGTCGAGACCCCGACGAGGGGCGGTGGCCGGTCTCGCAAGCCACTGGTGTCAGTTGGTTCACCTAAGATGTATACAGGTGCTCATTGGGTTATGAGTACACCGGACAGGACTCGCCGGGAACATGCTAGTTGGTCTTATACCTGACGTCAGATAGCAGTTCCCAGGTGACATGTGTACATGTTAGTTCATCGACCTGGGGATCGTCATTTGTCTCGTGTGAGTTCCCACTGTGCTTTGATTACTACCCTACCACGGCTCAAAGGAGTCGTGCAAACAGGTTTTAGTTGGGTACAGTCCCGAGCCACATAGAGGCAGTGAGCGGATCTTCGGGGGTTTCGTCTCTCCCGGTATTGGGGGTGAGGTCGCGCTGTGTCTAGGAGAGCCATTACACGAAGTCCTTGGCCAACGCAGGAGATTTACTGGTAGGTATTCCAGTAGTATCTCAGGGTGTTCTGGGCTACGCTCCGACACGACTTGTACCGCTTTTGGGGGTCTGACTTTTACCCACCCCCTAGGCCCGACATGCGATGCTCATAGACGAACGGACCGGACTGTACGGATATTGTCACTGACAGGCTCAGTAGGGTGTCAGGATGAGTTCGCTCATCGACGTCCCTTTTGGTCAATAGCTGGTGGCCCGTTACGTATTGGCTTATACCTCTGACGTGCTAGTGGTTAAATCCACAGCCATAGTATTGACGAGTCTTTAGAGTCCACCACACATTCTGTTACTCAGCTTTCGGGCGAAACGCTGTAGAGGCCGTATGGAGATATGGCAGGGTCCGATCAGATACGTGCGGTATTGCACGGATCAGGGTCGGACGGTTTGTACTAGAGGCCGTATAGATATATGGCACGGTTCGATCAGATACGTGCGGTATTGCACGGATCAGGATCGAACGGTTTTTACTAGCCGGCTTTGGTTTAAGCCGGATCCTAGTTTAGTACAGTGTAGATTTTATCTCATTGCATTTGTATCCGGTCGGAATACAGATGCGGGTGTGTATGCACAGTATCGGGGTTTTCCTGTAATTTATTACGGGACCAGTTTTCTGGAGTTGCCAGTTTGCATTCCGTTCCGGCCGGTTTTCCTTTGTTCTTTCCCGGCCGGACTTTTCCGATGGAGAGGGTTATTTGCAAATTTGCAAATAACACTTTGTGGAGGGTTTTATTGCAAAAGTATTGATTATGATATCTTTCATCCATGATGCATTTATTGTGAAGAGAAAGGATTTGATTTGGATGTGAGTTTTGTGATCATTATGTTTGTTTGTGGTCACCCTTGCTTTTCTCCTACAATCACCTCCCTTCATGCTTGATTAATCCCTCCACCATTCTCATATCATCAAGGGCCGGCCACAAATTTGAGAGAGGAGAGAAAATGAGAGGTTTCATTTTTGGTGAAAGAAATTAATCATCCATCTCATTTTCATTGCTACAAAAATCCCCAAGTTCATATCTTGTTAATTCCTCCATCAAGGCAACATAACCCCAAAGAGACAAGCATCATCTACACTACATTCTACAGCACTTCTTGGGCATGTCAACTTGCCAGCTTCATGCCCGAGTTGCCTCGGTATAGAGGCGGGAGCCCGTAAAAGAAACAGGCGATGTGGTGCCCTTCCGGCGAGGAGGCGACGACCGGAGTTTCCGCGAGGAGATCGGAGTGGAGATGAAGACCGGAGGACTCGGATCAGTCGGTATATCTCTTCCCTATCTTGTTTTTGCTAGATCTAGTTTAATGGCCCGATCCGGGGTTTAGTGCGCGGTGGTGCCGGTTTGCTAAGTTCGCAAAATTAAAGTTTATCACCGTTTCCGCATTTGGCCGTCGGATTGACGACCGGGGCGCCGCCGTGCACTTACAGTAACATTTGCCAGCTTTTGCTAAAGAGGTCACTCCCGGTGAGGGGATCTTGGCTCTTTCCTCATCGAATGAGGTACTGGATATTCATCAAGGAACACCACTATGCAAAGCAAGAACTAAAGCTACCTTTTTGAAAATTTTGATTTTACAATTTTTAGATTTCTTTCTTTTTCATTAATCTCATTAATGACGTCCCATCATTTATGTTTCCTAAACATCACAGAAGAAACAAAAATAGAACGTATGCTTATACCATCCGCATTCGCCACGGGCCCCATCAGGCACCGTTAGGTTACTTAACTAACGACAGAGCGGGGGCAGGACTAGCGCGGGTGCAAAACATAAGCAACGTTTGTTATATATCATATATATAATATAAATCATTTGTCTCATGCAGTTATATGATCACATCACAGAACAAAGCAGCAGAAGTCAACATATGAAATATAGGATATACTAGGAGGTCCGTGTTTTAAATTAAGCCAGCAAAAAACACGGATTCCACGGTCGTAATGAATAGCCAAACCCATATCCCTAGACCCCTATGAGAGCGGCAAGAAACCCCGCTAATTCTAGAGTTAGGAAATCCGGTCTCGACTCCTCGAGATGGCCTCCCACTGGACTCTAAAACCCGGTTACTTGTGCTCCCCTCCTTGAGTCTATCTTAATGCGGAAAAGTAAATAATATACATCAAAGGTGACATCATCCTCAACCCGGAAGTGTCCTAATAAAATAATATTACATACAATTTTTGCTGGCTATAGTGCCATCAAGTCAATTATTGAATCGTAGGTACGCCATTGCGATGATTGAGGGAGGACCTATACGGATAGAACAGTCTTACTCAAGATGATAGTATGCTATCTGGTTTTTTTTATCATCATGTACATGCTTTATGTGGTATTACATATCAATATTACATGTTGATAGAGCCCATAGGATTCTTACTTGACTACCAGCATTATGATGGTGATCATATATATCGGAGCTGGATGGTCTATAAGCACATCCTTAAATGTCCCTAGTCGTGGGAGTTTCGAGATAGGGCATCGATACTCTAAAGTAAACTAGTGTATACTGATTGAGACCCCGACGAAGGGCGGTGGCCAGGTTTCATAAGCCATTGGTGTCAGTTTGTTCACCTAAGATGTATACAGGTGCTCATTGGGTTATGAGTACACCGGACGGACTCGCCGGGAACATACTAGTTGGTATTATACCTATTGTCAGATAGCAATTCCCTGGTGACATATGTACAGGTTAGTCTATCGACCTGAGATCGTCATTTGTCTCGTATGAGTTCCCATTGTGCTTTGATTACTACCCTACCACGGCTCAAAGGGGTCGTGCAAACAGGTTTTAGTTGGGTACAGTCCTGAACCATATGGAGACAGTGAGCGGATCGTCGGGGATTCATCTCCCCCGGTATTGGGGGCTGATGTCGCGCAGTGTACGGGTGGCCAACACCAGAAATCCTTGGCCAAGTTAATCGATAATTACTGATTTGGATCGGTAGTTTCTCAATTGGTGATGGGCTTCATACCGACACGAAATGTCGCGTTATTAAGGGGTCTGACTTTATCCGCCCTCATAGACTCGATATGCGATACTCTTAGACGAACAGACCGGACTGGACGGATATTGTCACGGACAGGCTCAGTAGGGGTTCGGATGAGTTTGCTCGTCGGCCTCCTTTCGCTCAATACCTGGGTAGCCGTTACGTACAGCTAGTGCCGCTGACGTGCATGTGGTTAAACCCATTGCCAGCGTATTGACGAGCCTTTAGAGTCCCACACAGAGCGTTTCCCTGCTTTTGGCGAAACGATGTAGAGGCCGTATGGTTTTACGGCAGGGTTCGATCATATACGTGCACTTGTGCACATATCAGGATTCGGACGGATAATACTAGTGGCTTTGGTTTAAGCCGGATTCTAGTATTATATTGTTGAATTATTTTCATCTCATTGTATTTGTATTTTTCAGAATACGGATAAGAGTATGTGTATACGAATCAGGGGTATTCTTGTAATTTATTACAAGGTGCTTCTAAAAGATACCACCTCATTTAGTTTTAACCATTTAGGATTAAATGGTTAATGAGGTGGAGAGAATGAGGTGTTTATTGCATTTATTATAGCGTGGCTTTGTAGTGACTTATGGTTATTATTCAAGCATGCTTGTTTTTTGTTTGTTGTGAGATATTTTGAAGTCTTGAGATATTTTGTTGACTTGAGATATTTTGGAGACTTGAGATATTTATGAGAGGCTTCAATAATACTCACAACAACACACAACAAAAACACGTAGCCATTTTTCTTGAGTTGCTTCACACTCTCATCCTCAAGCTTCCTCTTCTACCTCCACCCTTCAAGTCTAATGAGTTGAGAAACCTAGGGTGTTATGAGACAAATTAATCTATCACCACACTCTACATCCTTTAGACTATCTAGTTTATCGATCTAGGTACCATAGTTACCTCGGCTATTAAGGTAGGAGCTCGGAATACAAATCCTCATGCGGATCATCTTCGATGGAAGGATACCGGAGATCAAGCTTGATCATGGAGGCCTCTAGGAGCTTGGGATGATGGTTAAAGACCAAAGGACACGGATCATTCGGTATAACCACTAGTAAAATAGGGGGTTGCCCCTACGGATGGAATTATCCGTTGGGGCAGATTTTACTTGGCCCTACGGATTACTCCGTAGGGCTAAAAGGTTGCCCCTACGGGCACTGACGTTCAAGAATAAAAAAATTAATTCTTAATTTGGTGTTTGCCCCTACGGTGGTGCAAACAAAGGACCTACGGATATATCCGTAGGGGCAAGTAAATATCGATTTAAAACAAAGCCAGATCGAAAAGCCTACGCTCATTTTCTCTCTCTCCCACAAACGCGCGCGAAAAACCCTAAATCGCCACCGTCGCGTCGCCACCGTCGTCGCCACCGCCGATTTCGTCGCCACCCTCGTCGCCACCGCCGGTTTCGTCGCCACCGTCGTCGCCACCGCCGGTTTCTTCGCCAATTCGACGCCGTCGTCGCTCCAAGTAACCAGCGCACCTGTTCAGGTATAATCTCGAGGTAAATTAAAGCATTTTTGGATTATTCATGGCTGGGTCTGGGTTACGCGCGCGAGAGTTGGGTTTGGGCAGGGGCGCGGTGGCGGTCGGGGTCGGGGTCGGGGTCGGGGTAGGGTTAGGGTTGGGGTTCGGCTGCTGCTGGGGTGGGGCTGGGGTTAGGGTTACGGTGGGGCTGGGGTTAGGGTTACGGTGGGGCTGGGGTAGGGTTACGGTGGGCTGGGGTTAGGGTTGGGGCTAGGGTTAGGGTTACTGTGGGGCTGGGGTAGGGTTACGGTGGACTGGGGTTAGGGTTGGGGCTAGGGTTAGGGTTACTGTGGGGCTGGGGTTAGGGTTATGAGAGGCATGTCAGCATATTTATGTGTAATAATTGAGAGGATCAAGCTAAGTTCTATGCAAGCAGTCCCTCAGAATACATAGAAAGCTAGCCTTACATTTTAAATTAACATATTCCATAGTTGTCTTAATGGTAAGGCAGATACCCATATTGTGTAAGAGCTGACATTAATACAACCATAGGGAGCTGACTGATTACATCTCATGTGGCATTAAAATCTATAAATGGACATACGAGATAATGCAAAGAAAGAGCAATAGATCAAGACTCAATCAACTTTCCTATGCTTTATGATTTCAGCGGATAGCTCAAGTTTAGTTTCAACTTTATATTCTTATTTTTCTCTCTTTTTTCTTTAGTGCTTCTTCCTCCATTTCTTTGAAGAGTCTCTCACAGCGAAATACACTCCATTTTTTCTTAATGGGATAGAATCCTACCCCCGACAGCCGGAACACATACATACAAACGCATAATTAGAGAGCGACTCGAGATGTTCGGGTTAAAACCAATATATGATACTCGATGATGATATGAAACCTTCATATTCCCATCGATACCCGTATATGAAACTAAAGCGCCACTTAGTCCCCGTCTATCGGTTAACATACGTGCGATGCTCGTCGTGACCTAGAACTATACGAAGGTTGTTAAATATCGGACAGTATAGCTCGATACTAACAACCGTCGTATAGTCTGCGCGACGAGAAAATTCAATCGTATGGTAACCCATAGATTTGTCCCGTGTGGACAAGTTAAGAATGTATAAAGCAAACGCCTTCATTCACTTGTGTTTTCATCCGTTTCGAGATATTTCGTCGGTACCTTTCCGCTGGTTCTCCGTGTACAAAGATAGATTAGATGTCCATTTCAACGTTGTTTCACAGCTTTGAAATGATTATATATTCTATTACAGTGTACTCGGAGAACAGCGGGGAGGTGATGCCGAAATTTACTCGAAACGGTTGAAAGCACAAGTGATGGGCGTTCGCTCTATACATTCTTAATGGGATAGAAGCCTACCCCCGACAGCCGGAACACATACATAAAAACGCATAATCAGATAGCGACTCGAGATGTTCGGGTTAAAACCAATATATGATACTCGATGATGATATGAAACCTTCATATTCCCATCGATACCCGTATATGAAACTAAAGCGCCACTTAGTCCCCGTCTATCGGTTAACATACGTGCGATGCTCGTCGTGACCTAGAACTATACGAAGGTTGTTAAATATCGGACAGTATAGCTCGATACTAACAACCGTCGTATAGTCTGCGCGACAAGAAAATTCAATCGTATGGTAACCCATAGATTTGTCCCGTGTGGACAAGTTAAGAATGTATAAAGCAAACGCCTTCATTCACTTGTGTTTTCATCCGTTTCGAGATATTTCGTCGGTACCTTTCCGCTGGTTCTCCGTGTACAAAGATAGATTAGATGTTCATTTCAACGTTGTTTCACAGCTTTGAAATGATTATCTATTCTATTACAGTGTACTCGGAGAACAGCGGGGAGGTGCTGCCGAAATTTACTCGAAACGGTTGAAAGCACAAGTGATGGGCGTTCGCTCTATACATTCTTAATGGGATAGAAGCCTACCCCCGACAGCCGGAACACATACATACAAACGCATAATCAGATAGCGACTCGAGATGTTCGGGTTAAAACCAATATATGATACTCGATGATGATATGAAACCTTCATATTCCCATCGATACCCGTATATGAAACTAAAGCGCCACTTAGTCCCCGTCTATCGGTTAACATACGTGCGATGCTCGTCGTGACCTAGAACTATACGAAAGTTGTTAAATATCGGACAGTATAGCTCGATACTAACAACCGTCGTATAGTCTGCGCGACGAGAAAATTCAATCGTATGGTAACCCATAGATTTGTCCCGTGTGGACAAGTTAAGAATGTATAAAGCAAACGCCTTCATTCACTTGTGTTTTCATCCGTTTCGAGATATTTCGTCGGTACCTTTCCGCTGGTTCTCCGTGTACAAAGATAGATTAGATGTTCATTTCAACGTTGTTTCACAGCTTTGAAATGATTATCTATTCTATTATAGTGTACTCGGAGAACAGCGGGGAGGTGCTGCCGAAATTTACTCGAAACGGTTGAAAGCACAAGTGATGGGCGTTCGCTCTATACATTCTTAATGGGATAGAAGCCTACCCCCGACAGCCGGAACACATACATACAAACGCATAATCAGAGAGCGACTCGAGATGTTCGGGTTAAAACCAATATATGATACTCGATGATGATATGAAACCTTCATATTCCCATCGATACCCGTATATGAAACTAAAGCGCCACTTAGTCCCCGTCTATCGGTTAACATACGTGCGATGCTCGTCGTGACCTAGAACTATACGAAGGTTGTTAAATATCGGACAGTATAGCTCGATACTAACAACCGTCGTATAGTCTGCGCGACGAGAAAATTCAATCGTATGGTAACCCATAGATTTGTCCCGTGTGGACAAGTTAAGAATGTATAAAGCAAACGCCTTCATTCACTTGTGTTTTCATCCGTTTCGAGATATTTCGTCGGTACCTTTCCGCTGGTTCTCCGTGTACAAAGATAGATTAGATGTTCATTTCAACGTTGTTTCACAGCTTTGAAATGATTATCTATTCTATTACAGTGTACTCGGAGAACAGCGGGGAGGTGCTGCCGAAATTTACTCGAAACGGTTGAAAGCGCAAGTGATGGGCGTTCGCTCTATACATTCTTAATGGGATAGAAGCCTACCCCCGACAGCCGGAACACATACATACAAACGCATAATCAGAGAGCGACTCGAGATGTTCGGGTTAAAACCAATATATGATACTCGATGATGATATGAAACCTTCATATTCCCATCGATACCCGTATATGAAACTAAAGCGCCACTTAGTCCCCGTCTATCGGTTAACATACGTGCGATGCTCGTCGTGACCTAGAACTATACGAAGGTTGTTAAATATCGGACAGTATAGCTCGATACTAACAACCGTCGTATAGTCTGCGCGACGAGAAAATTCAATCGTATGGTAACCCATAGATTTGTCCCGTGTGGACAAGTTAAGAATGTATAAAGCAAACGCCTTCATTCACTTGTGTTTTCATCCGTTTCGAGATATTTCGTCGGTACCTTTCCGCTGGTTCTCCGTGTACAAAGATAGATTAGATGTTCATTTCAACGTTGTTTCACAGCTTTGAAATGATTATCTATTCTATTACAGTGTACTCGGAGAACAGCGGGGAGGTGCTGCCGAAATTTACTCGAAACGGTTGAAAGCACAAGTGATGGGCGTTCGCTCTATACATTCTTAATGGGATAGAAGCCTACCCCCGACAGCCGGAACACATACATACAAACGCATAATCAGAGAGCGACTCGAGATGTTCGGGTTAAAACCAATATATGATACTCGATGATGATATGAAACCTTCATATTCCCATCGATACCCGTATATGAAACTAAAGCGCCACTTAGTCCCCGTCTATCGGTTAACATACGTGCGATGCTCGTCGTGACCTAGAACTATACGAAGGTTGTTAAATATCGGACAGTATAGCTCGATACTAACAACCGTCGTATAGTCTGCGCGACGAGAAAATTCAATCGTATGGTAACCCATAGATTTGTCCCGTGTGGACAAGTTAAGAATGTATAAAGCAAACGCCTTCATTCACTTGTGTTTTCATCCGTTTCGAGATATTTCGTCGGTACTTTTCCGCTGGTTCTCCGTGTACAAAGATAGATTAGATGTTCATTTCAACGTTGTTTCACAGCTTTGAAATGATTATCTATTCTATTACAGTGTACTCGGAGAACAGCGGGGAGGTGCTGCCGAAATTTACTCGAAACGGTTGAAAGCACAAGTGATGGGCGTTCGCTCTATACATTCTTAATGGGATAGAAGCCTACCCCCGACAGCCGGAACACATACATACAAACGCATAATCAGAGAGCGACTCGAGATGTTCGGGTTAAAACCAATATATGATAATATGAAACCTTCATATTCCCATCGATACCCATATATGAAACTAATTAAAAGCGCCACTTAGTCCCCGTCTATCGGTCAACATAACGTGCGATAATTTATTCTTTTCAACGACAAACGCACACACAAAGCATATACATGGATTTTCTCCTTTGTCAGTAACTATCCCGTTCTTATATTTCTCAATATAGTCAGCATAACCTACAATTTATATGTTATTCAGTCTAACGTGGCCCATGAGTACGTCAGAGTTAAGGACTGGATGTATGTGGATTGGAAACAACGTATGCAACCTAAGTTTGTCGCAGGGGTTGCTGCTTTCCTTGAATTTGCACGAGCACATAATAAGATCATAATAGAGAAGATTCTATGTCCGTGCGATAGATGTGGCAATAAGTACTGGCAGAAGGTAGAATTGGCAGAGCTTCATATTGTAAAACATGGGTTTACTAGACTTTATTCAATTTGGAAATATCACGGGGAAGGAGAAGAATGCAGTACTGCGGTAGAAGAAGGAGAACACGATAATGCGGCAGGAGAAGAAGAAGAATTCGGTAATACGGCAGGATACGGAAATTTATTTCCATCAGAAGAAATGGAGGATATGGTAGAGGCTGCCCTAGGTGAATCTATTCGTACCAAAGATGACATTCCTTCCGGTCAAGGACCGCGTGCGGATAAATATGAAAATTTCATGAATGATGCTAGGAAACCAATTTATGAGAATGCGAAGTATTCCACCCTCTCATGGTTCGTCCAACTTTTCCAAATTAAGTGCCTAAATGGATGGAGCAACAAGTCATTCACAATGCTTCTTTCGTTCTTGAAAGATTCTATGCCTCCGGAAAATAATGTGCCCGAAAGCTGGTACGAAGCCCAGAAAATGATGTCTGATTTGGGTCTAAAGTGCGAGAAGATTCAAGCATGTCCTAAAAATTGCGTGTTGTACCGGAAAGAGAATTCAGATTTGAAAGAGTGTCCAACATGCGGAGAGGCCAGGTATAAGCCGAAAGATTCTGATAAGAAGCCTGATATACCTGTGAAGATAGCACGATATTTTCCCATAACACAGAGGCTACAGAGGCTATTCAGGTGCAAGAAAACAGCTGAGGCAATGATTTGGCATCATCGTGCTCCTCCAAGCGAAAATGGAAAAATGAGCCATCCAAGAGATTCACCGGCATGGAAGGATTTCGATAGGAGGCACGCAATATTCAGTAGCGATCCCCGCAATGTCCGGCTCGGACTGGCTGCCGATGGCTTCTGCCCATTCAACTATATGGCTGGAAGTCACAGTACATGGCCCGTTGTAATGATAATTTATAATCTGTCGCCTTGGTTGGCTATGGACCAATCATACTTTATGATGCCTCTTCTTATCGACGGACCAAACTCACCGGGGAACAATATCGACGTCTATCTCCGGCCTCTGATTGAGGAGCTGAAAACTTTGTTTATTGATGGTGTAGAGACATATGATTCAAACACAAATACAACCTTCATACTGCGTGCGGCTTTAATGTGGACAATTAATGACTTTCCTGCATATGGAATGCTTTCAGGTTGGTCCGTACATGGTCACAAAGCATGTCCTCATTGCCATGAACACACAACATCAAAATTTTTGAATTTTAGCAGGAAGGTTTGTTATTGCGGCCATCGACGTTTTCTGCCTCCAGACCACCCCTACAGGTTAGACACGGTTCACTTTGATGGTCATCAGGAGCTTCTTGGGCCTCCATCCCCATTGTCCGGAGAGGACGTGACTGCTAAATGGGATGGTTACAATAATGTGACCTTCGGGATGGATTCGACGAGACAGGTCAAACCACAATATTGGAACAAGTTAAGCATTTTCTTCGAGCTTCCGTACTGGTCTACAACTTCAGTGCGTCATTGTCTAGACGTCATGCATATAGAGAAGGGAGTATCAGAGCACATACTTAACTTGCTTCTGTGTAAAGACGGGAAATCGAAAGACAACATGAATGCCCGGATGGATCTACAAGAGTGGGGAATAAGAAGTGAACTGCACCCTAAACCGGTAGCGGGTAAACCGGGCAAGTTTGTACTTCCCAATGCCGCTTATCATATGTCACAACCGGAGAAGAAAAGATTCCTGCAGGTGTTGCATGATTTGAAAGTCCCCACAGGTTTCTCAGGATCATTCAGCAAGAAAATAAAAATTGTGAAGGGCAAGATCGATGGGCTGAAAAGTCATGACCACCATGTTATCGTGGAGCACCTTCTTCCATTAGCCCTCAGGACTTCTCTCCCCGACTCGGTTGGTCTAGTAATCAACGACCTATGTTGTTTTTTCAGGGAGTTGTGTGCTAAAACGCTGGAGGTTGCGACGCTGGATAAACTAGAAAATTCTATTGCGTTGATACTTTGCAAGTTTGAGCGTATTTTCCCACCGTCATTCTTCGATATCATAATACACTTGACGGTTCATCTTGCAACTGAGGCGAAGTTAGCCGGACCGGTACAATATCGATGGATGTATCCCGTCGAGAGGTACGTGTAATTTTTCGTTTCGCGCAATTTATAAATTTATTTTTGTCATGTATGCCCGTGTTTATTTATTCAACATATTCTCATTAGGTACCTTTACACTCTTAATAAGTATATACGCAATAAAAATCGACCAGAGGGTTCTATCATGCAAGGTTATCTTCTTGATGAAGCAACCACATTTTGTTCCCGCTATCTGGACGAGAACATTGAGACAATGCTTAACCGACCACGAAGAATTCAAGACGGGCCATATGGTAAAGCCGAGTATAAGAGGGTAGACACTATGTTTATCAACAAGATATACCGGTTTATCTTGCTTAATTGCGTATGTCTTGAACAAATTAGAGAGTAAGTTCTTTTGGATTAATTGTTATATCTGTGTTTGTGTGTGTATGAAATGACATAATATTAATGTCACAATTATTTATCGAAAACAGAACTCATTTTAACGAGGTACGTGAGGGGCATCCTGATTGGAACGAAGAGCGTTTGGAAAAATACCATCAGGATAATTTTTGTGATTGGGTCACAGAGCATGTAAGTTATTCGAATTACATTTTATTGCTATCAGTTTTAATCTAAACTTGTATCGTTATGTATTTATCGTAAAATTTGTTTTGTTAGATCCACGATCCGAACTTGTCTGCATCATTTGAGAGTGATTCAAGATGTTTAGCTCAATTTCCTAGTATGGAGGTTGCACATTACAAAGGATTTGGTGTCCTTGGATACAAATTCGAAGTTAAGGACATAGAAACATCTAGAATCACCCAGAATAGTGGTATTGCGACGGTAGGATCGGACGGTGTGATTTACTATGGGTACTTAAATTGTATACTCGGCATCCACTATCCCGGACGATCAGAACCCTTTTATATATTCCACTGTACTTGGTACGATCCGCGAACCGATACAGACAGGTGGAGAAGCAGTCTTGGGACTTGGAAAGATGAATATGGATTGACCAGTGTGAACACACTTCGATTTTACGGTCAAGACGATCCGTTTATCTTTCCGAACCAAGCGTTCCAAATATACTACTCACAGTGTTTGAAGCATCCGGGGTGGAGTGTTGTATGCCGATGGAAACCTAGAGATGTCTACGATGTCCCAGAATACGAGGACAGCGATGAGGACGAAGAAGAGAGAAGGCTTAAAGTGCTCCGACCGTCTGTTTCGAAGGACGGGTTGTCTTCGACCGATCATGAAGTTACGTGGGTTAGAAATGACATCGACGATGAAATCCAAGTAGATATGTATGATGCGCCCACGAAACGAAAAAGGTTATCAGTAATGTTATATTATTACTTAACATTTTACGCTCTAGATCATATATAGTCAATACTTTTAATGATTTTCTAATGCGTCCACGAACCGTTTATCTAGATTGGATGACGATGTCGGGAGCAGCGAGGGGCGGCAGGAGCTCCAGCCGCGGCAGAGGCAGAGGCAGAGGCAGAGCGGTTCTGCCGCCCGGAGAGCTCCGTAGGGAGCTTCAGAGGGCCGGTCTTGCACCCAGATCGGAGACCCCTTCGGATGCCTCCTTCCGTGTGGATTTTGCCACACCTCCAGGTATACTGCACGCATATCCATTTTCAATTTAATATTACAGATATTCATGCCTGTTTATGTCAAAATTACTTATATTGTCAATGTTTGATTGTCTAGTTGTTGGTGATGCGTCCACATCTGGGACAGAGGCCACCCCCGCTCCTCCAGGTATGTTTATATATCATATAGTGTATGTATATTGATTTAGAATGCTATATCATAAATATACACATTCCTTTTGCTTTTACTTAGCAATTTTTATTATTGTCTAGCTGTAGGTGGTGACACCACCGCACCTGCGGGTATGTTTATATGTCCTATAGTGCATGCATATTGATTTAGAACGTTATATTATTGATCTACACATTCTTTTTGCAATTACTTATCAAATCTATTTTTAATTGTCTAGTTGTTGGTCCTGCGTCCACATCTGGGACAGAGGCCACCCCCGCTCCTCCAGGTATGTTTATATATCATATAGTGTATGTATATTGATTTAGAATGCTATATCATAAATATACACATTCCTTTTGCTCTTACTTAGCAATTTTTATTATTGTCTAGCTGTAGGTGGTGACACCACCGCACCTGCGGGTATGTTTATATGTCCTATAGTTCATGCATATTGATTTAGAACGTTATATTATTGATCTACACATTCTTTTTGCAATTACTTATAAAATCTATTTTTAATTGTCTAATTATAGGTGGTGCGTCCACACCTTCCACAGGGGCCACTCCTGCCGCTTCCGTACCCTCCGCATCGTCTGCAGGTTAGTATGAATAAATTTAAAATATTTATTTATTTTACATATGCTCTATAGAATAAATATGAACTTCATGGAGATTTAGCGTCGATGTTTATTTTATAGTTGGAGGGGATGCGTCCGGGTCCGGGACCCCGGTTGTTCCTCACCGGAGGAACTATCGTCCCGCTCGTGCTGCTGCTCGGGCCCAGGCTCGTGCGTTATTCACCGGAGGTATATATCACACTTGAATTTTTGTTTAACCTTGATTTCTTAATACAACTTTGTCTTATTATTGATTGTCTTGATATTTCGTGCAGACGCAGGGCCTCTCCATCCCCAGAGGGGGACTCGAGGCCCGAATCAGTCCCATAGGCTGAGGCCTAATAGAGCTAGGGGGGAGGCAGCATTCCCCCTATTTTTTACCCTTGACTATCGCTATACCGGTCCTCATGCCGAGAGGTTCGGCCGGTATTTGGGGGACGAGAGCCGGATCGTGAAGAACTATCCACTTCACGTTGAGTGGGGCGAGCAGCACCAGCGCTCATTCGCCCTCTTCTTTGAACAGGCTCGGGTATGTATTAATATATATTTTCATTTGATCTATCCAATATATTTATTATTAACACTTGCAATCTAATAACAATGTTTTTTTTTGTATTTTCAGTTGGATTACGATTTTCAGCCTGTAGCCGACCCTGATCACTCGGGGAGGGTGCTCGACCTTCATGCTCTATACAATGGCCTGATGAAGAACATGCAGGCCAAGGTCCGATACAACAGGAATGAGCTGAAGGCCGACTGCTACTCCCTGTGGATAGCGACCCCCGAGGCAGAGAGAGCGGCCCTCCTATCTACTCCGGCGTTTGCGAGAGTCGACGTAGAGACATGGCCTCTATTGTGCGCTTATTTCGACTCCGAACGCAAACAAGTATGTATTTTAAATTTAATTCATTATTTATGATATAATTTATTTCTTTGTGTTTCTTAATTAGAAAACTAAATGTTAATGCGTTGTGCAGAAACAGGCCGCTCAGAATACGGAGAACAGGAAGTCGGCGAAGAGGGGTCGCCCCACTTACACTGGTGGCTCGAGGAACATTACTCGAGCCATGGAGTTATCGGTAAATTAAGAGTTATTCTCTAATATTCTGCAATATTAAGAGTTATTCTCTAATATTTCTAATATTAAGAGTTACTTTCTAATATTGCAGACATCTCGGACCGTGGCGTCAGGTGGTACACCGAGCGTGCTGTCCGCATATCTTGCCGTCCACGGCACCTCGACAGATCCCGCCACGGGCGAGCTTCGATGTCCCGACGTCGCTACCCAGGAGTACTGCGTAAGTGTTAATATTTTTTCTACCCAAATTTGAAATTTTAGTTTTGGAAGGTTCAAGTTTAAATTTTATACTTATACTTTACTGCTTAATGTGGGTGTAGGAGCGGGTGGTTGAGCAGGCCCAGGCCTCGGGGATCGATTTTACCGGACAGAACGATCCGAGGCTGCTGACCCCAGTTCTGGACGCCGCACACGGAGGGCACCACGGAGGTTGGGAGAGAGGCCGGGGATTGGGCCCTAGCAGGGCCCATATGAGGTTGGACTCCACCCCGGCGGTTACTTCCTCCGTCTCCAGTGGCCGGCATGTCCATCAGGAACTGGATAGCTTGAGGGCCACCGTTCAGGAGTTGAAGGAGATGCTGGTATGTATACTACTTTATAGTAAAATATCATTTCATATTATATACATATCAACATATCCATAATTAGTACGTAGGTTGAGCTTATTTGGTTTTAGACTTAAGTCTGATTAATCATACATACATATGTAATTAAAATAAACAACGCTTTTCCAAACTAGATATCCAAACAGGGTTTCGAAATAACTTAATAATGAAACGAATTCGAATAATACACAGTTCTTACACGCTTCTTACACACGTTATGTCCAGACGCGACAGGGTAGATCGGCCGAGCCTCCACATGCATCTCCTTCGGCTGCGGCTCCGCAAGCCACTACATCGGCTGCGGTTCCGCAGACAGCTCCTGTAGCTCCACCGCCCACTCAGACTCCCGCAGCCGCGGCTCCGCAAACGACTACCTCGACGGCGGCTGTGCAGACCACATCGCCAGCTCCACATGCCGATCAGACTCCCTTATATGCAGCATTGCAGAGTGTATTGACCGATGAGCAGGCGCGCGTTATTCTAACGTTATTCGGAGGTGGAGCTGGACCGAACTAGGGTAGCTTTTTGGTTCTTATTTTTTGAAACATGTATTTATATCACATTGTACTACATTTTGAAACGATATTGATATTGGTTTGTATTTATATCATATTCAGTTTTTGGGTTTCTTTTGTATATTATATATATGCGTGAGATGTGATTATGAATACTGCAATATATGATTTGATTGATGTATATAGTATTGTGCACAGGGCGGCAAAAAATATAGCAGCCCATTTTTTAAAAAAAAATACAGACAATATGTACCTACGGCTTAAGCCGCAGGTACATACCCTAACCCTACGG
The DNA here is from genome assembly GCA_030015575.1 of Agapanthus africanus. Classification (NCBI taxonomy): domain Eukaryota; kingdom Viridiplantae; phylum Streptophyta; class Magnoliopsida; order Asparagales; family Amaryllidaceae; genus Agapanthus; species Agapanthus africanus. The sequence continues at coordinate 82,146,167 of CM057337.1, forward strand.
GTATATCCGTAGGGGCAAACTATCAGGAAACCTGATATTTTCCCACCTGATATCAGTGCAGGGTGTTGGGGTTGTCCCTACGGATATGTCCGTAAGGGCCAGTGTTTATCCCCTACGAATTTATCCGTAGGGGAAAATATCAGGTTTCCTGATATTTTCCCACCTGATATCAGTCCAGGGTGTTGGGAGTAGCCCCTACGGACTTAACCGTAGGAACTACTTTATATCCCCTACGGATGTAGCCGTAGGGATCTAAAAGGGACCTACGGGTATATCCGTAGGTATATACAATATATTAAAAAAAAAATTACATATATGATTTTATTACCCCTACGGGGTACTCCGTAGGGGCTATAACACCTACTGATATATCCGTAGGGGCTTAAATTTGTCCGTAGGGGCACGTTCAGGGCCTCAACTTGCACCTGCGGCCTTTGCACCTACGGGGTCTTTTTTCGCCCCTACGTAGATATCCGTAGGGGCAGTGGGTTGCCCCTACCGATAAATCCGTAGGGGCAACCCTTATTTGTAGTAGTGAACTTTCTAAACTCCTATATTTAGTTTGCTAGTTTAGGGTTCATGGTAGATCCGGGTAGCGGGTTGTGTTAGCGCCAGTTTTGAAAAATTTTGTTCCGCAATCGGCCATGGTTTGATGGCCAGGGCACTTGCATAACACAACATGGCATCAGAGCCAGGTTATAAACCCTAAACTAGCTAGTTTTTACGTACTTAAAAGATCGATCAAGAAAAATTCCCGAAATCACGATTTCAAAATACATGTTTCTGCCGATTTTTCAAACTGTTCAAAAAATTATTTCCAGCGTATTAAAAATTCTTGCTGGGTTTTTTAGAAGCCCAGAAGAAAATTGGGGACATGAACCAATAATTAGGCAGCGGAACCGTGGCAGAACATGCATGTTTGCCGCGGTTGCATAGCCGGAATGTTGCTTCTGTTCACAAATTTTCTTTAGGTGTTCTAAGGTTTAGAAATGTGATTTCTGGGATATTTTGTTTCTGGCCCAGATTTGTTTGAGTACTAGATTGCACTTGGGGCCAATACGAAAAGTTTTTTGTCGATCGAAATTTTAAATGCGTAAGTTTTCAATACATACATTACTATCTGCAATCATGAATGTCATTAAAGCGGTATAACTCGTCTAACTGCTATATGTTCTTTTAGACGAGTTTGCGAACATGACATTCACGTTGATGTTATGTGTTGTGCTGTGGTTGTGGTTGGATTGTCATGGTGGATAGCCAGTGGTGCAAAGGTAGAACAGTTCAGATTCATTTATATATTTGATAATGCAGGGCGAGAGTCCGACATGTGGACTGCCGTATCTGCCAGTTTGTATATTATTTGTTTGGGGCACAACGGGTTGAGGTCGATTTCACCCTTGTACATATTTCTTTTATTTTCTGTACTAGGATTACCCCAAGGCGGAGTGCACGAATATCTGGGTTCTAGAAGGAAATGGGTCCGCATCTCATAGCATTGAGATGGAGGGGACCTTACTCTAGAATTGGGGGCCTATTCGCCGCACTCATAGGGGGTATAGGTTAACCCACGGAGGGGTGCCCAAGTTATCAGATTCTGTGAAGTGTTAGGTGGCCCACTCACGTTGTTGATTGGGGTTGCCTCACTTCTGGGATTGGCGGGTAACTTGCCGCACTCATAGGAGTCTAGGTTATCATTGCACAGGCTATCCACACGACAGGGAACGTCGAGTCTCATTTGCGGCTCAAATGAAACCTAAGACTCCAGGCTTATCCACCACTCTGTGTTGTTGGCTGAGATTCTATGATATTGCTTTATATCATACCTGGGATGAATGTTATATATATATATATATATATATATATATAATAGTAGATGTTGTATATGTTTTGCACCCGTGCTAGTCCAGCCCAGCTCTGCCGTTAGTTAAGTAACCTAAAGGGTGATGACGGGGTCCAGTGGTGAATGCAGATGGCATATACATACTTTTTATTTTCGTTCCTTTCTGTGGTGTGATATGTTGAATTGATGGGACTGCGTTGATTCTGATCAATGCAAGGAAAACAAACCTATATGATGTTGTTAGAACCAAGTTTTTTTAAAACTGACATTATAGACGTTCTATTTTGCTTTACACAGCGGTATTCGGTTATGAATATACACCTCATTCGACGAGGCAAGAGCCGAGATCCCTTCATCGAGAGTGAACTCTTGAGCAAAACTTTGCGTCGGTGTAATAACTTCACTATAGTCGATTCATTTTCTTTGCATCGTGGTATTCAGTTTGGAATATCCTGCACCTCATTCGATGAGGAAAGAGCCGAGATCCATTCATCGGGAGTGACTTCATTAGCAAAAAGTTTGCGCCACTATATATTTGTAGAACCACTCAGATCAAGTGTTGATTCGATAAGTTGTTACATTTGACATTAGTCGGTTATATGTGATATAGCCGGATTATTAAATCAAGTGTTGATTTAATAATTTAATGTAGAATTATATATTTGATATATTAAATTACATTAACTAATATTAGCTCACTTAAGCATTTCTCTTTCTCACTTTTGATACATTAATATATATGTGATATATGTTAACTGTATTGTTTTCTTTCTTAGCACACAAAATATATATGTGATATATATTAGTGTGACATGCTAGGTTACACATGCAACATGGATGTATGAGACTCACACCATGCTAGGTTTAATGTTAAGGTTTATATTTATTTATTAAGTAATTCAAAATGGTGGAAATTGTCATGGCTTGGAGCTTGGATGAAGCTTGTAGAACATTGACTAAGTCCACTTGTTTTGTCATGCTTAAGATATTTATTAACCTAACCATTATCCTACACCATGGTTTAGTCTCTACAAAGGTTAGTGTATGTCATATACTCACCATGGTTGCATTTCTAACCTCATGAGTTTCATTCATCATCTTCTTCCTCATTTGAGAAAAAGCTTGCTAGTTTTTTCTAAGTGATGAAATAATGCGAGAAAAAGAAATCTAAAGAGAGCCCAATTCCTATTTAATCATCCTCTACTATTAGCCATTTAGTTTAGGGTGTTTGCTTCACTAATCTACCATTAGTGAAGAGGTAGCATGAGCTTGAGTCTCCTCGACGTAGATCATCTTCGGCCTCGAAGACTTCGAGCAAGTTTGTATCTTTCACCTTGTGGAGCCTCTCAAGTGTTCGGGAGATTCTTACTCGCGGCGAAAGGACTTCTACACAGAGCATTTGAAGTGAAGGACCGGTCTACAAAGGTTGTATTCCGCATTCACTTAGTTATAAAGTTGTTTACATATCGTTTTGTTTAATTCTAGTTAAGATTTTAGGGTTAGGGTTATTCAGAACGGCAAAAATTTGAAAATGGCATGGACGATGACTCCCGAAACCTTGCTGCCTTGCTAAGTAACCCTACAGTGGTATCAGATCCAAGCTAGAGGTTTAATCGATGTTTGTTAGATTACAAAACCGAAACTACTCCGAAACTTGAAACCCTAAAATCCGCTTTCTGTCGAATTTTAAATGGCCTGTAAAAATTTTTTTAGCAACTGCAGAATGTTGTATGAGATATGACATGAACACAGAGAAAATTTGAAGGGGTTTGCTCGGTTTTTGGCCGAGCAGATGAAGGAAATTTCCGAGGAGGCCGGCCCTATTTTTTCCAATGTTCCAGGGTCTGGATTTTGGTGTTTCAGGTGTTGCTAGTTTTTGCTAAATTTGCATGTGATGTTAACTTTCTGCAAAGACAATTTGGAGTGTTTCGTAGTCGTAATTCTAACATGTATTTGGGTTATTTAGACGACGTTAAAAAGTTTGAACAGATATCAATAACTCATATTTTCCCTCCCTAGAAATTTTCCGAGAGTTGGATTTTTCCGAGTTTAAAATTTTCAGAAAATCATGCAAACGATTATGTGGACCCTCTAGAAGAACGATACCCAAACTTGACTTTTTGGATCGCGGAACCGTGGTCATACCCTATGGTTTGCGGCAGTTCCGTGGCGACATGAGTGAGGCATGAGTTGGCCCTTCTACGGATGGTTCATAGGAGCTGTGGCATGTTCTGGGTACTTTTTGAACTCCGCTCAAGTGTTGAGCTCTTTGGGAAAGTTTGGGTGTTTGTTTATTCGATCGAAAAGTTTAACATCGTCTAGCTATCTATGATTGTGATACAATATTTGGAATCCACATAATTAGTTATGTGATAACTAGTTTGAATTTTATAAATCTAGCAAGTAGGTCTCATTTGATCGGTTGCCACGGAATTTTGATGTGGATCAAAAGTCCGTTGCAATCACGTAGTGTACGCGGATACTTGCCGGGTAACCTTACCAGATAGCCACACCTCATAGCCCCGACCAAGTGACTGTAGGAGAACCCCGTCGCCAAAAGCATTCGTTCGGGTGCTCGCGGTCACGGTGTTCCGCCTTAGTGCACTTTGTCAACGGCATCGGGGGTACGGCCGTCTACTAAAGTTTCCGACGAGCATTCGATCAGGTTATCGGGAATCTTGTTGAATTACCCGACTGGTTATTGAAATTTTTTTTCAATATCGAGACTAAAATGCAGGGTTTATAATTGTTAGTCATGTGATGTCTAAGGAATTCATTTGGTTGGACATGAAATCCAAAGTATGTGATACATTGGGTTTATGATGTCTAAGGTGGTTGCGGATTCCAATTGTTGTAGTTTTTCACTTTCTTTTCTGCGACCGTAAGTGTAATATGTGGTGTATCGCCGGTTTCGTTACTATATGTCAACGATAATTGGGATATGCATATACTTACGTTGATGACATGTGATGTTATGTGTTGCTGTGATATGTTATATTGGATCGTCGTGTTCTGAATAGCCGGGGTTTTTTATGTGAGATAAGAGTTTTTCATTTTCATTCATGTAAAAGCTTATATGTAATATTCTTTTATTGGGGCACTTTCAGGTTGAGGATGATGTCACCATTGATTTATATTATTTACTTTTCCGTATTATGATAGACCCAAGGAGGGGAGCACAAGTAACCGGGTTCTAGGGTCCAGTGGGAGACCATCTCGAGAAGTCGAGACCGGGTCTCCTAACTCTAGAACTGGTAGGGTTGCTTGCCGCTCTCGTAGGGATCTAGGGATGTGGGTTTTTCTATTCATCGCGACCATGGAATCCGTGTTTTATGCTGGCTTAATTTAAACACGAAATTCCTAGTATATCCAATATTTCATATGTGTTCTTCTGCTGTTGATATTCTATGATGTGATCACTTGATATGTTCTGAGACAAATGCTTATATTATATATATGATATATAATAACTATTGATACTTTCGTTTCTTCTGTGATACTTAGGAAGCATAATTGATGGGACTTCATTAATGAGATTAATGAAATAAAAGAAACCTAAAGATGTTGTAGAAACTTGTTTTAAAAACTGGTAGCTCTAGTTCTTGCTTTGCATAACGGTATTCCTTGTAGAATATCCAGCACCTTATTCGATAAGGAAAGAGCCGAGATCCCTTCACCGAGAGTGATCTCTTTAGCGAAACTAGCAGATGCTACAACCCAGTCGGTTTGTCTTTTGATTGCTTCTATAGTTTTTTCTTTGCATAGTGGTATTTCTGAAATATCCTGCACCTTATTTGATAAGGAAAGTGCCGAGATCCCTTCACCGGGAGTGACCTCTTTAGCGAAACTAGTAAAATCCTCAAAAACACTCCTTTTCAAAATCACTCGATTCTACAACGATACCAAGTTCATTACGCTCATGGTTTTCTTAAAAACCTGTGTAGCCCACCGTCATTTCAGATAAGTACTACTTAGTATTCGTGCTGCGGTAGTTTGGCCTGTGTCAAGGCGTAGTGTACGGTAGCTAACTAGTGCTTATCTACTGCATACGATGCGATTGGATTAGGGTATTCGTACGGCGTAGTTTGGCATGCGTCAAGGGTCGTGCGGGTGGGTTTAATTCAATCATGAAATGTACGGGTTGAACTTGACTAGCGGACGATGGGTTGTTTGGCCTACGTCAAGGTCATAGGACGCTAGGGGTAAAAACTATTATCGGGAATTTCAAGTGTTGAAATTTGCAATGAGATTGTATACCTTCTATGAGATAGTTGGATCCCGATACCCACTGCGAGTAAGAGTTACTCCTGGGAGAGTTTTGCACATTACAATTAGCCGATCAAGTAAGTGTCTAGAAAGGTGTTAACGGGGTTACGCCCCTGGGAAAACGAGGTTTATTTTAATTAGGTCCATGCGAAAGCACGGGGAACCTCCCTCAAAGTACCGACACTGGCCTTGCCGAAATATCGGCGAACTTATAGGGTGTAATTAATCCCGGCTCGTCTTACCATTTAGGGTTTGAAGGAAGATTTGATAAAAAATAATGGAAGCCATCCTGATTAGATAAAATAATAACCAAGCTGGTCTTGCAAGAGTGCACGCAGAGTGTTTTCTTCTCTCTCTCTCTCTCCTGGTAGTGACCATGTCACGTCTTAATCAAGATAATAATATGGATGCATTGACCGAACCTGCTTATTATACTGAGCTGGAGAACATTGGTTCCGCTCTATCTTATAATTGTTATAAGTCCGAGCAGGAAATAGGGGAATATCCGGATTCTCATGCCACCCAATTGAAGAAAGTGCATGTTGATGCATCTTCTTCGGGTGTGTTCATTACCGAGAACTGTTTCTCAGTATCCTCTGCGTCCTGGGTATATGATACCGAATCAGGATCCCGCATATGTAATATGTTACATGGGCTACAGATAGGTAGAGAACTGAGAATGGGTGATATATCTCTAAATGTTAGAGAATGATGCAATTGTTGCAGCCAAGTCAGTTGGCAGATATCACCTTGTATTAATACATTGATTCTGAACAAATGCTATTAGATAACGAACCTGATATACAACATTACATCAGTTTCTTTATTAAGTTAAAGAAGGACATAATTCTATATTGGAGGATAATGTTGTACACATTTTCCTGAATCAAGAGTTGATTCGATCAGGCACGTTATATAATAGCACATACGTTCTAAATCAAACCACGGTTTAAAGTATATAGAACACACAAAATAGGAGTGGTTTAGAAATGAACGAATCCTTCTTGAGGTATTGTAGACTAGGTCATATCAATGCGACACGACCAGCTAAGTTACATAAGGATGAATATGAGAATATGTTCGAATTTTCATCTTATGATACTTGCCAGTCTTGTCTCAAAGGTAAAATGATCAATACTCTGTTTACTGGAAACAGAGAAAGAGTTACTGAACTCTTGGGACGGATACATGATGATGTATATAGTCCTATGTCTACAAATGCCAAGGTTGGTTCTTCGTACTTCGTTATATTCACTGATCATCTCTCAGGATTCGGACATATGTTCCTGTTGAAACACAAGTCTGAAACTTTTGATAAATTCAAAGAATATAAGCTTGAAGTTAAGAACCAGACAGGTTGAAGTATTAAAGTCCTTCGATGTGATCGAGGAGGCGAATACTTAGGCATGGAGTTCCTGGATTTTCTAAACGGAGAATAGGATTCTCTCTCAGCTTACTCTTTCGTATACACCACAGCACAATGGTGTATCGGGGCGGAGGTATCGCGCCCTATGAGATATGGTGCGCTCTATGATGAGTACTGCTGAGTTTCCTGTTTCCTTTTGGAGTTATGCACTTGAGAAGATGCATACCTATTGAATGGGGTTCCATCCAAATCACTGCCTACTACTCTATATGAGATATGGAATGGGAAGAGATCATGTCTTAAAAGAGTTAAGATATGGGGTTGTCCGGCCTATGTTGAAAAGTAAAATCCGGATAAGCTCGAGACAAGGTCAGTTCTGTATAAGTTTGTTAGGATATCCTAAACATTTGTGAGAGAATATCTTCTACCACTCTGAGGAGCAAAATGTGTTTTGTTTCTCAGCATGCCACCTTTTTAGAAAAGGAATTTCTTGTGAAGAAATTAGTGGTCATGACGTAAAACTGGAAGGAGTTCCATCTAGACAAACTAGCAGCTGATGATTTGGTGAAACCAAAGGATTCAATAGTCTCCAACGAGCCTCTGCCTCTCTGCAAATCTGGTAGGGGTTCTCATCCACTTAAGAGATACTACAGTCTTCTCGGTGACGGTGGGAGCGAGGATTGCATCATGGTTGATGATAGTCCAACTAGGTTCAGGCAGGCCATCACGAGTGGGGACTCTGTGAAATGGCTGGATGCTATGCGATTAAAGACGGAATCCATGTACACCAACAAAGTATGACTTTGCATGTTGCACCTGAAGGGGTAAAACCCATTAGGAGCAAATGGATCTTGAGAAGATTCTTGGTGTAGATGGAAAAGTTGAGACTTTCAAAACTATGCTTAAGTCCATCAGGATCAATGCAAGCATCGCGGAGTTGGAACATCTGTTTTGATGTGGCAGTCAAAGAGTTTGACTTCATCAAAAAGATAGATGAACCTTGTATACACAAGAAGGTTGTAGAAAGTGAGGTTGTCTTACACGTATTGTACGTAGATAACATACTCTTGATAGGAAATGGTTTCCTATGCTACACTCGGTCAAGCTCCTCTTATCACGAGAATTCACCATGGAAGATCTGCATGATACCTACTACATCTTGTGGATTATGATCTATGATGATAGATCTGAGTGGATATTGGGAGTGTCCCAAATCCAGGTACATTAACACCATACTAAAGGGGTTTAGTATGGAAGATTCTAAGCATAGTGGTTCACCCACTTACTCATGGATCACTCTCTCCAAAAAGAAGTCTCCCAAGACTGATTTGGAGAGAGCTCACGTGCAAGGGATACCCTATGCTTCGGAAGTGGGCTCTATCATGTGTGCGATGTTATGTACCAGACCAGATATAGCTAACTCATTAGATGTAGTGATCAGGAATCAATCGGATCTTGGGAGAATCACTGGACAGCTGTGGAGGACATTCTTAAGTACTTGAGAAGCACTAAAAGAAAATTCTTGATTCCAGCTTCCAGAGTGATAAGTTTGACTGAAAGTCAGTCACAAGCAATGTTTTTACCCTCAGTGGAGGGACGGTATGTTAGAAGAGTTCCAAGCTAGATACCGTGACATACTAGACGATAAAGGCTCAATACATCACTACCAACGATGCTACCAAAGAGGTTATCTGGAAATTTCTTGTTCATGAGATGAACAAGGTTCCTACCGTTGAGCGTCCAATAACTGTTATTGTGTCAACAATAGAGTTGTGAATTTGGCTTAGGAACGCGGGGTACCATCAGCGTTCCAGACATATTCTAAGGCAAGTATCACCTGATCAGGGAGATGGTTGATCTCCCAGGGATCGAGGTCAGGAGAGTTGACGCGAAGGATAACATAGCCGATCCACTCATAAAGGCCTTCCCCTAGAGAGACTTCTATAGGACGTTGAGTATGAGATACTGCAAAAAATGGCCTTAGTGCAAGTGGGAGATTGTTAGTTATATGTATGCTCTAGAGGCCATTACTGTACATGCGATGTATATTGTAGTGGATGCTAGGACATATATAAGAAGGACTTTCTTGCTCGACATGATAGTATGCTATCTAGTTGCTCTTTATCTTAACATATACACTTATTGTCTCTCTATTACATATTGATAAACCCTTAGGATGAGTACTTGACTGCCAGGATTATGATGTGGATCATACTAGTGGGGCAGAGGTAGTCGGCAAGTATATCCTTCAAATGTTCCTAGTCGTAGGAGTATCGAGACATGGCATCGATACTCCAGAGTAGACTAGCGTATGCGCTTCTCGACCTATATGATGGGCGATAGATGATCCCATATCCATTGGTGTTTGACATCAGAGAAAGAATATGGGTGCTCAGTGGAGACTGGGTACACTGAACGGACACACCGAGAACTCCTAGATGGTATTATACCTATCATCGGATAGCAATTCTCTGGTGACACTGGTACAGGTTAGTCTGTCGACCCGAGATTGTCATAGAGTCTTGTGTGGTTCCTACTGTGCTTTGATTTCCACCATACCACAGTCAAGAGATCATGCAAAAAGGTGATTTTTGGGTACAGTCCCGAGTCACATAGAGGAAATGAGCGATAGGAGGGGATTCGTCTCTCCCAGTATTGGGAGTTGATGTTGCGCTATGCTCGATTGGCCATAACAGGAAATCCCAGGCAAGGGTTGCTGAGATTTACTGGTAAATGTTACCAGTAGTTTCTCGAACCGTTATGGACCTTGGATCGGCGTGACTTATCAGGCTATTGGGTTCTGACGTTATACCACCCCCAGGCTGTGATATGCGACATATCTGATGAAGATACCAGACTGTACGGTAGTGTTACTGGTTGGATTCCCAGGAGTATGAGCAGGCTTGCTTGTTGATCTTCTGATCGCTCAATACCCGGGTGGCCGTTACATTTAGCAGACCGCTTACAGCTTGTGGGTGTTTGATATGATCATCACCTACTGCCGGCGTATTGACGAGTCTTTAGAGTCCTACATAGAGATTTCTGTTAGTTATATGTATGCCTTAGAGGCCATTACTATACATACGATGTACATTGTAGTGGATGCTTGGACATATATAGGGAGGACTTTCTTGCTCGACATGATAGTATGTTATCTAGTTGTATTTTATCTTAACATGTACTCTAATTGTCTCAATGTTACATGTTGATAAAGCCCTTAGGATATGTACTCGACTACTGGGACTATGATGAGATCATACTAGTGGGGCCACGGTAGTCGACGAGTACATCTTATAACTGTTCCTAGTCGAGGGTGTATCGAGACAGGGCATCGATGCACCAGAGTAGACTAGCGTATACGCATCTTAACCCATATGATGGGCGATGGATGATCCCATATCCATCGGTGTTTGACATCAAGGATGGTGTACGGGTGCTCAGTAGAGACTGGGTATACTGGACGGACTCGCCGAGAACAACCAGATGGTATTATACCTCACGTCAGATGGCAGTTCTCCGGTGACACTGGTACAGAGTAGTCTGTTGACCCGAGATCGTCATAGAGTCTTGTGTGATTCCCACTGTGCTTTGATTTCCATCATACCACGTCCAAGAGGGCGTGCAAAAAGGTGGCTTTTGGGTACAGTCCCGAATCACATGGAAGCAATAAGTGATATGAGGGGATTCGTCTCTCCCGGTATAGGGAGTTGATGTTGTGCTGTGTTCGATTGGCTATAACTGGAAATCCCTGGCCAAGGTTGCTGAAATTTACCGGTAAGTGTTATCAGTAGTTTCTCGAACTGTTATAGACCTCATATCGACACGACTTATCAAGCTACTGGGGTCTGACGTTTACCACCCCTAGGCGAGATATGCGACATATCAGACGACGAGACCGGACTGTACGGGAGTGTTACTGATTGGATTCACGGGAGAGAGTACAGGCTTGCTTGTTGATCTTCTGAACGCTCAATACCTGGGTGGCTGTTACGTTTAGCTGACCGCTTGCAGTTTGTGGGTGTTTGATATGATCATCACCTACTGCCGGCGTATTGACGATTCTTTAGAGTCCTACACAGAGGTTCCTTGACTCAGGCAAAACGGAGTAGGGGCACATATGTGATATGTGCAGTACCGAGAATAATGCGATATGAGATACCGTATTATATTCTCGCGATATTTGATATCAGCCGGGTCATCGGATCAAGTGTTGATTCGATGAATCGGAAAATGAGATATTAGTCGGTTATATGCGATATAGCCGGATTGTCGGATCAAGTGTTGATTTGATAATTTAATGTATAATAATATATATGATATATTAAATTACATTAACTAATATTAGCTCACTAAAAGATTCTTTTTCTCACTCGGGTAATACATTGATATACATGCGATATATGTTAATTGTATTATTTTATTTTGTTACAATAAATACTATATATGTGATATATAATATTGTAACATGATATGATTACTAATGCAACATGTTTAGTGGAGATTAAACAAGATTAGGGTTTGATTTGGGTTAGTGCATTCATGAACCTTCTAGAAGGTTTCTTTTTGTTTTGTGTTAAGATATTTTGTTATGACTCATTCTTAACCCAACCCAAACCCTAGCCCTAGTTAAATCTCTACAAAGGTTTAGTTAACCATGGTTGCATTATTCATCATTATCTTCTTTTCATTATTCATCACAAAAGGATTCTAATTATTATTCATCTTCTTCTTGCTTGAGTTCTTCATGGAAAAAGCTTTCTAGTTTTTTCTAAGTGATGATTATGTGTGAGAAAAAGATTATAAATGGGAGCAAAAATCCTACTTCATCATCCTCATCTATCCTTTCCATTTAGATGAGGGTGTTCACTTCATTTAGTGAGTGTTAGCTTGTGTTAATGAAACTTCAAGGTAGATAGTCTTTGTTATCGAAGATCGGAAGCAAGACTGCATCTTTCTCTTCGTGGAGCCTCTCGAGAGTCCGCAACACGATGATCGCAGCGAAGGGACCTCAACACGGAGCTTAAGAAGTGAAGGACCGGATCTACAAAGGTTGTAATCCCTCTCACTTAGTGTTAAAGTGTTTAACATGCATGTTTTCGCCTAATCTCTTGTTTAAAGATCTTGTTAAGGGTTGTTCGGCACGGCTAAATTTTTAATCGGGCATGGTTGATACCTCGTAGACCCTTGTGGCAGTGCCCAGCAACCCTACAGTGGTATCAGAGCCAAGCTAGAGTTTTAGGCGAAATCTAGACGAAGTTTAAAGTCCGATCGAACCCGGAAACCCCGATATATACCCTTCTCTGGATTTTTCTAAAATTATGATTTTTTTCTATATTAAAAATGCTCAGAAAAATAAGCAGGAAAAAATAAGAATTACTGTGAAGTACGGACCTCCAATTCGACCACGTGACCGCGGAACCGCGGCCAAACCACGTACGTGGCCGCGGATCCACGGCTGAACAGTGTCATTGGGGCCCGCCACTTCACAGTAATATTTCTGGGTTAATTTGCATTATTCTGGGAATTTCTAATTCCACTCCAGTGTTGAGTTTTCTGGGTTGTATTGGGACCATTGTTTCGATCGGATAATTTAACTTCATCTATGTTTTTTTCCGGATATTTTTTAGAAACTGTTAAAAAGTTCTAACGGATATCAATAACTCACTTTTTTCCCTGTCGGAAAAATTTTCAAAAGTTGGATTTTTTCTCGAGTTTGAAACTTCCGGAAAATCATGCAAGTAACGCGGTGGACCCTCTAGAAGAAAACAAATCTTAACTCGATTATGTGACCGTCTTGAACTGGCTCTAAATCCTAAGGTTTGGGGCAGTACGGCGTGCCACATGTGAGGCATTGGCTTGACCCTTCTATGGCTGGATCATTGGCACTGTAGCATGTGATGGATGTTTTTAAACTAATTTCAAGTGTTGAGAACTATTTGGGAAAACTTGGGTGTTTGATTATTCGATCGGAAATTTTAACTTTTTCTATTTATCGGGAATGTGATACAATATTTGGAATCCACATGTAGTTATGAGATAACTAATTTGAATGTTATAAATCTAGCAGTTCAGTCTCAGATGATCGATTGCCACAGAATTTTGATGTGATCAAAAGTCCGTCGCAATCACGTAGCGTACGCGGATACTCGCCGGGTAAACTTAATAGATAGCCACGCCCCATAGCCCCGACCAAGTGACTGTAGGAGAACCCCGTCGCCGAAATCATCCGTTCGGGTGCTCGCGGCAGAGGTGTTCCGTCTTAGTGCACTTCGTCGACGGCATTTGGGGGTGCGGCCGTCTACTGAAGTTTACGACGAGCATTCGATCAGGATGTCGGGAATCTTGTTGAATTGCCCGACTTGATATTGAAAAGAGTTTTCGATAATTGAGACTAAAATGCGGGGTTTATAATTGTTAGGCATGCGATGTCTAAGGAATTCATTTGGTTAGGCATGCGATGTCTAAGGTGGTTGCGGATTCCAATTGTTGTAGTTTTACACTTTCTTTTCTGTGACCGTAAGCGTAGTATGTGGTGTATCGCCGGCTTCATTGCTATACATCAACGACAATTGGGATACGCATACTTGCTTACGTTGATGATATGTGATATTATGTGTTGCTGTGATATGTTATGTTGGATCGTCGCGTTCTGAATAGCCGGGGGTTTTATGTGAGATGAGAGTTTTTTTTCTTTTTCATTCATGTAAAATTCATTTGTATGTAATATTCTTTTATTGGGGCACTTCCGGCTGAGGATGATGTCGCCATTGTATATTATTTACTTTTCCGCATTAGGTAGACCCAAGGCAGGGAGCACAAGTAATCGGGTTCTAGGGTCCAGTGGGAGACCATCTCGAGGAGTCGAGACCGGGTCTCCTAACCCTAGAATTGGCAGTGTTGCTTGCCGCTCTCGTAGGGGTCTAAAGATGTGGGTTTGGCTATTCATCGCGACCGTGGAATCCGTGTTTTATACAGGCTCGTACTAAAACACGGACGTCCTAGTATATCCAATATTTCATATATGTTCTTCTGCTGCAATGTTCTGTGATGAGATCATATTACTGCCTGAGACGAATGTTTATATTATATATATGAGATATATGTTATATTGCAGATTTAATTTCAAATGATGATGCTTGTGAAGCACAATAAAATTGGGATTTCATTAATGAGATTAATGAAACTAAAAGAAACCTAAGATGTTGTAGAAACTTGTTTAAAAATTGGTAGCTCTAGTTCTTGCTTTGCATAGCGATGTTCCTTGTAGAACATCCAGCACCTCATTCGATAAGGAAAGAGCCGAGATCCCTTCACCGGGAGTGACCTCTTTACCGAAACTAGCAGATGGTACAAACTCGGTTTGTCTTTTGATTGCTTCTATAGTACTTGCTTTGCATAGTGGTATTTATGAAATATCCTACACCTTATTCGATAAGGAAAGAGCCGACGATCCCTTCACCGGGAGTGACCTCTTTAGCAAAACTAGAAAAGGGCTCAGAAACATTCCATTTAAAATCACTCGATTCTACAACGATATCAAGTTCATTACGCAAAGGGTTTTCTTAAAAACCTGTCGTAGCCCTCCGTCATTTCAGATAAGTACTTCATAGTATTCGTACTACGTTTATTGGCTTTCGTCAAGGCGTAGTGTGCGGTGTAGGGGTCCTAGGCACTCTAGTGAGGTCTCCCAAGCCATCAACCATGGCAATTTCAAAAATTATGGTGCCTACAAACCCTAAACTACGGATCGATAACTAGAAGTCTAGGCGAACAAAAACTAGTTAACATTTAACTATTGGGAATACGGAAATACAACCTTTGTAGATCCGGTCCTCCACCTCCACGGCTCCGCAACGAGGTCGTCTCCGCTGTCCAAATCAAAATCCGGGCTCTAGAGTCGGCTTCGTCGGAGAATGGGCAAGCTAGGTCGTCGATGTCCATGCCGAAAATGATCTACGTCGAGGCATCGCTAGATCAAGCTCACAACTTCACCAAGTCATGAAACTTGTGAAGTAAACACACTCTACTACTTGGCAAGAGGTAGAGGATGAAGAAATAGGAGTTGGGTTAACTTTAGAATTGGATTTCTCACTTGTTTGCTCAATTCACCATTGATGGAGGTGAAGCTTTTCTTCTTGAAGTCAAGGAAGAAGAAGAAGAAAGCTTATCCAAAGTTATGATAAGTTAAATGAAAATGAAAAGAAAATGAATTCTTATCATAATTTTAACCATGTTCAAGTGTAGAGAATGAATCATGGTTAGTGGGAATGGTTAGGGTTAAGGATGAGATAAGTATGGTTGACTTTATCAAAGCTTCATGAAGCTTCAACTAAACTCCAAATCTAGCAACCATTCTTTTCTCTTTTCTTTTATTCATTTATCAAAAATAAAAAGGATAATTAAATAAGATAAATGAATAACAAATAAGAAACCCTAACCATTTCATTAACCAAGGTTTAATACTTTACACTTAACCAAAAAGGATGTATCATCAAACATGATACAAGCAAGTGCACAAAATCATATCGCATATGTAATGCGCACACCCGAGTGAGAAAATCCATTTAAAGTGAACCAATACTAGTTAATGCAAAGTAATATATCAAATATATAATTATACATTAAATCATTAAATCAACACTTGATTCAATGATCCGGTCATGTCGCACACAACCGACTAGTATTCAATGTATCGGCTTATCGAATCAACGCTTGAATCGATAACTAGGTTATATCGCATACAACCATTCGATACATTCATCGCGAGAATGGAATACGGTATCCCATACACGTATTATTCTCGGTCCCGCACATATCTCATATGCGCTCCTATTTCGTTTCGCTTGAGCCAGGAAACCTCTGTGTAGGACTCTAAAGACTCGTCAATACGCCGGCAGCGGATGATGATCATATCAAACATCCACAAGCCGCAAGCGGTCTGCTAAACGTAACGGCCATCCGGGTATTGAGCGATCTGAAGATCGACGAGCAAGCCCGCTCACACTCCAGTGAGTCCGACCAGTAACACTACCGTACAGTCCGGTCTGATCGTCTGATATATCGCATATCTTGCCTAGGGGTGGTATACGTCAGACCCCAATAGCTCAATAAGTCGTGTCGATATGAGGTCTATAACTGTTCGAGAAACTGCTGGTAACACTTACCAGTAAATCTCAGCAACCCTGGCCAGGGATTTCCTGTTATAGCCAATCGAACACAGCGCAACATCAACCCCCTATACCGGGAGAGACGAATCCCCTCCTATCGCTCATTGCCTCCATGTGACTCGGGACTGTACCCAAAAACCACCGTTTTGCATGCCCTCTTGGACGTGGTAAGATGGAAATCAAAGCACAGTGGGAACCACACAAGACTCTATGACGATCTCGGGTCAACAGACTACTCTGTACCAGTGTCACCAGAGAACTGCCATCTGACGTGAGGTATAATACCATCTGGGAGTTCTCGGCGAGTCCGTCCAGTGTACCCAGTCTCTACTGAGCACCCGTATATCATCCCTGATGTCAAACACCGATGGATATGGGATCATCCATCGCCCATCTGTATGGGTCGAGAAGGTACACGCTAGTCTACTCTGGTATATCGATGCCCCGTCTCGATACACCCTCGACTAGGGACTTTCAAGGATGTACTTATGGACTACCATGTCCCCACTAGTATGATCCGCATCATAGTCGAGGTAGTCAAGTACAGATCCTAAGGGCTTTACCAACATGTAACAGAGAGACAATCATAATACACGTTAAGGTAAAGTTCAACCAGATAGCATACTATCATGTCGAGCAAGAAAGTCCTCCCTATATATGTCCCAGCATCCACTACAATATACATCATATGTACAGTAATGGCCTCTAGGGCATACATATAACTAACAATCTCCCACTTGCACTAGGGCCATCTGTAGCAGTGGTTGCAGTATCTCATACTCAACCATCCCATGAAAGTCTCTCTCTGGGAACAGGCCTTTGTGAGTGGATCCGCTGTGTTGTCCTCTGAGTCTACTCTCCAAACCTCGATCACCGTGAAGATCATCCATCTCCATGATCAAGTGATACTGCCTTAGAATATGTCTGGATTACTGATGGGACGGGCGTTCCTTGGCATAAGCCACAACTCCATTGTCACACAATGGGAGGAACACAGTTCATCTTATGAACCAATATACACCCAAACAGCCTCTTTGGTAGCATCTTAAGTAGCGATGTATCCAGCCTTTATCGTCTAGTATGTCACGGTATCTAGCTTGGAACTCTTCCAACATACCGTCCCTTCACTGAGGGTATAGACAATGCCTGTGACTGACATTCAGTCGTCTTTATCACCCTGGAACCCTTCCAGTGATTATCCCTTGGATCGATTGATACCATCTCACTACTACTAGTGAGATACCTAACATCCAATTAGATCTATCTCATAGATCCAAAATCCAGGATTTAGTAGGTATCATTTTGATCCTATATGGAGAATCCTAGTGATAATCGGAGATTGATCGAGCGTAGCATAGGAAACTCTTTCCCTATCAAGAGTATGTCATCCACGTACTCTACGAGGATCATCACCATACTCCCTACTACCTTTTTGTATATACAAGGTTCATCTACCATTTTGATGATGTCAAACTCTTTGACTATTTCATCAAAACAGATGTTCCAACTCCGCGATGCCTGCTTTATCATATAAAGCATCTTGTACACGTTTCCGCTGCTCCCACTGTCTACGAAGCCCTCTGGCTGTGTACTTATAGACGCACTCTTCTAAAACATCATTTAGAAAAGCAGTCATGACACCCAACCACCAGATATCGCAGTCATGGTATGTAGCCGTGGCAAGTAGGATCTGGATGGACTTAAGCATAGTCACTTGAAAAAGTTTCTTCATGATCCACGCCTGGTCGATGACGAAAACCTTTAACAAGTCTAGCTTTGAAAGTCTCATCTTTTCCATCTACACCAAGTAATCTTCTCAAGATATACTTGCTCCTGATGGGGATTTAACCCTTCAGATATTGCAACCAAAGTCCATACTTTGTTGGTGTACATGGATTCCATCTCAGATCGCTAAACATCCAACCATTCTTACAGAGTCTCACTCTTGATGGCCAGCTCGAAACTAGTTAGGTCATCATCTCATGATGTAATCCTCGCTCCCACTGTCATAGAGAAACTGAAGTATCTCTCAGGTGGGTGAGGAACCCTACTAGATCGGCGGAGAGGCTGAGGTTCGTTGGTAACTATCGAATCCTTTGGTTCTTTCAAATCATCAGCTGCAGTTTGTATAGCTGGAACACTTCCAGTTTTACATAACAGACCTTGCCTCAAGCTTGTCCGGATTTTGCTTTCAGACATAGGCCGGACAACCCCAAATCTTAACTAGCTTAAGACATGGGCTCTTCCCATACCATATCTCATATGGAGCGGTAGGCAACTGATTTGATTTGAACCCTATTCAATAGGTATGCAGATTCTCAAGCGCACAACTCCCAAAAGGAAAAATGGTAACTCAGTAGTACTCATCATAGAGCACACCTTATCACATAGGGTTGTTAGTGTATATGCCCTAGAGGCCATTACTGTATCATACTAGTTTGTATATTACTTAATGGATGCTTGGGATATTCACCTTGTATATACAATCTTGCTCAAAATAGTAGTATGCTACTTGGTTTGTTTCTACATCAATGTGTACATGTGTTTATTTTTGTATATCGCCTATACACATTAGTAGAGCCCTTAGGATCTTTGCTTGATTACCAGCGATGTGATGGCCGTCACACTAGTGGGGCTGGGTAATCTATAAGCACATCCTTATGCAGGTCCCTGGTCGCAGGACTATCGAGACAGGGCATCGATACTCCGGAGTAGACCAGCGCATGCGCTTCTCATCCCAGTGTGGGAGACGGTCTGTCCCACAGCCGTCAGTACGTCGTACTTGAGATAGTATGCGGGTGCTCGTTAGGTTACGGGTACATTGGACAGGACTCGTCGGGAACTGACTAGTTGGTATTATACCTATCGTCAGTTATCAGTTCCCAGGTGACATGAGTACAGCTTAGTCCGCTGACTTGACACTATCACTTCGCCTCAAGTGTGTTCCCACTGTACTTTGATCACTACCCTACCACGGCTCAAAGGAGTCGTGCAAACAGGTAGTGGTTGGGTGCAGTCCCGAAGCACTTGGAGGCAGTGACGGTTAGACAGGATTCGTCTCTCCCGGTATTGGGGGTTGACATCGCGCTGTGTCTAGGAGAGCCATTACACGAGTAGTCCCTGGCCAGGGCAAACGAGATATACTGGTAGGTTTCCAGTGTTATCTCAGGGTGTTTTGGGCTTCGCTCCGGCACGACTTATACCGCTATTGGGGGACTGACGTTTACCGCTCCCTAGGCCCGCCATGCGATGTATCAGACGAACAGACCGGACTGTACGGAGAATGTCACACTCAGGCTCAGTAGGAGTTCAGATGGGTTTCGCCTCGTCGGTCTTCTTGTCGGCATTACCTGGGGACCGTTACGCACAGCTAGTGCCGCTTGCGGTCTGTGGTTAAACCCACTGCCAGCATAGTGTCGAGTCTTTAGAGTCCCACACAGAAAGCTTTTCGCCTTTAGGCAAAAGAGTAGAGGTCGCATGGTATTGCGACAGGTCGCATGGTTTTGCGACAGGGTTCGGTCACATCCGTGCACTTGTGCACGTACAGTGTCCGGACAGTTTACACTAGCGGGCTTTGGTTTAAGCCAGATCCTAGTGTACCTTATGGGATTGGATTTATCCAGTTTGCATTCGTGTTCCTCGGAACGCGGATGCGGGTGTGTATGCACAGTTGACAGGGAGGCAGAGGCGGCGGATTCTCATTAGGGTTGTTGACCGTTGACTATTTGACTTTATGCTCAACCCTAATGAGAATATGATATGTGATTAACTATTATATTAATTAAGTATTATGGTGATATGGTTGTTGACTTGTTGACTTTCGTTGACTTGTTGACTTTGTTGACTTATTGACTTTTGTTGACTTGTTGACCGGTTGACTAGGCTTGACTAGTTGACCATCATGATAACCATGGTTATCATTTCATGCCAAAGACTTTTTCTTGCTTGCTCATTTGAGTAAAATGAGTGCATGACATGATAAGGTTATGGTTGCTTCTAACCATCACATAAGACTTTTTTGATATGATAAGTTATGATCACTTTGGATTATGAGAGTGTGAAAGACAAAAGAGTTGCTCATTCTTTCTTGCTCATTCTCTCTCTTGCTCTCGAGCTCTCCTCTTGCTCTCGCCCTCAACCTCTTGCTCCCTCTCTTAATCTATGGTTCTCTTGTCTCATAAGTTGAGAATCAAGAACCATAGATAAAATCCCATTCTATTTCTTCTCTACTCATTCTAGTTCACTAGGTTTAGCAAACCAAGTGAACTAGTTTCTTCAAAGAACGAAGAAGGAGCTAAAGGTTGGAGCTTTCAAGTGGATCTATCTTCGGCGTACGGAGACAACGAGAAGGAGCCATCGAACCACCATCAGAGCTTAAAGACGAAGGAGTTCGAGTTTAGGTATAACCATCTCCATCCGAGTAGCTAACTCTCTTTAGCTAAGTATGCTAGTTTTAGTTTAGGTAAAGATCCCGACTTTGCTTAGTCCATGTTGCCCCTTGCGCTAAAAATTTGTTTTTTATACCGTTTCCGCCTCCCCGTAAGAACCGGGGGTCGCAACGTGGACTTACAGTGGTATCAGAGCCTAACTAAACTTAAACTAGCTTGGTAGTAAAGTGTAACGAAGTTCGGAACCGAAAAAATCCAAAAACCTAACTTTTACAAAACCTGAGTTTCTGTTGAAATTTTTTCTGGTCAAAATGAAAAACTTTATACTCCTAAATTCGGCTCAGGGTTTTGTGTGAACACCCATGAAAAACGGTCCACTGTTTCCTTCAAACCGCCGCGCTTCCGCCGCACGAGGTAGGCATGCGCCGCGGAAGCGCCACGGTTTGTCGTCTTCTTTGCATCGTTTTTCGTGCAGTGTGTGTCTGTGTTGGTTTTGGGATTTTTGAAATATATTATATGTGCCCAGATTTTCCAGAAAAGAAATTTCCTTTTGGGGTCCTATAATTCCGTATTTTTTCCGAACTTCACTGCACTTTGACTATGATGGTTATATCTGTGATGTTTGCATGTATTGAACGTCGGCTAATCGCTATAAGTCGATTGGTCGGGGTTATACATGATCTGTAATGTGCTGGAATGTGTATATAAATATGTTGGATTGTCGCGGGTGAATAGCCGGGGGTTGTGAGACGAGAGTTTCTTTTCTTGCAATTCATGTAAATTTGTAAATTGATGTAATAATTATTTGTATGGCCGCACAACCGGGTCGGGGTTGTAGCCGTCATTGTATAATTTCTTTTTACTGTTTTTGCTCCTAGGATAGACCCATGGAGGGGGTGCACAAACTACCGGGTATGCCGAAGTGTCGAGAGGCCTACTCATGGAGATGAGGGAGGTTACTACGCTTCGGGTACTTGGCGGGTAGTTTGCCGCACCCGTAGGGGTCTTGGGTGGGGTTTTGGCTATTCACCGCGACCGTGTAATCTGTTTTTCGTTACAGGCTCGTACGAATTACAGATTCCTAGTATATCCAATGTATTTATCTGTGATCTGAAATGTTTATCATTGCAGTATATCTATATATGATATTATTTAGGCGTTGCTTATGTTTTACAGACGCGCTAGCCCAGCCCCCGCTCTGTCGTTAGTTAAGTAACCTAACGGGTAATGACGGGGCCCCGTGGCGAATGCGAATGGCATAAGCGTACGTCATATTTTGGTTGTTTTCTGCAATGGTAGGATTAAATGATGGGACGCATTAAAAGAACTAATGCAAGAATATCACGCATTAAAAGAACTAATGCAAGATAATAAACCAAGTTAAAGTCGTTGGAACACTTTCGAAAAACCACTCGGTTCTTTTCAAAACGAACTTTTAAAATACGGAGTTTGAGCCACTCCATTTAAAAGCTATCTCGTTCCATCGACCAAATCAAGTTCACTACGTTCACGGTTTTGCCAAAACCATCCGTAGCCCTCCATCATTTCAGTTAAATATTCGGTAGTATTCAAGCTATGTATTTTGACCTCACGCCAAGGCATAGTGATTGGTAGCTGCCGGATATTTATCTGTTGCATAGATAGAATGCGTTGGTTTGAGACAGTCGTACTGCCATTTTGGCCTACGTCAAGGGTATGTACGGGTGGGTTCAAATTAACCTGGATAATGATGGGACGAACTTGACATGTGACTTATGACATTTTGACCTCACGCCAAGGTCATAAGAGCATGGGGCAAAAATCCACATCGGGAGTTTCATAAGTACTGAAACTTGCTAGATTTGCATACCATTTGGAGTGTGATGATTCTGGTAGGATTCCTTCAGTTTCGTCACGCGATGATATTTGGATCCCGATCCTACTGTGAGTATATGCTACTCCTCGGGAAATTTCTCACTTAACGATCAATGCTATAAACCTAGTAGGTGCCTAGAAAGGTGTTAGCGGGGCTACGCCCCCAGGGAAAAGAGGTTCTTTAATTAAGGAACTTTGCGAAAGTGTTGGAAAACCTCCCTCGAAGTACCGACACCGGCCTGGCTGAACGGTTAAGCAAGTATTGTACGGTGGGATTGATCCTGACTAATTCTTCCTTTATGGTTTGAGGAGGGATTCGAGAAACAGTGGGAGCCATCCTGTTTAGACAAACTAAAAACCACTCTAAACTTGCAAGAGCATCATGCTGAGTGTTTCTTCTTCTCTCTCCTAATTGCAGCGACCAATCAACATGACTGGACTTAAGTTACTCCTAGATAAAAACAAACTGACAGGGCCAAACTACAAAGATTGGCTCAGGAATGTCAAGATAGCAATCACTTATGACAAGCTGGGGTATCTTCTAACCACCAAAGCTCCCCCTGTCCCTGGTCCAACTTCCAGCGTCGCGGATAAGGAAATCCGTAAGACTTGGGAGATTGATAGCGCGAAGGCCAAATGCCTCCTGCTTGCCTCGATGGACAACGAACATCAGAGGAGGCATGAGAATATGGACATGGAGTCCATATTGCTCCATACAAAAGAACTGTATGGAGAGCAATCACGTATCGCAAGATACGAAGCGTCGAAAAAGTTATTTTCGACAAGAATGGCCGTCGGATCATCAGTAGCCGAGCACGTGCTAAAGATGATCGGCTTCATTGAGGAGCTCGCTGACCTAGGGATCACATTGGAGAGTGAGCTATATACGGATATAGTTCTCCAGTCCCTTCCTTCCACTTACGCCCAGTTTATACTGAACTTCAACTTACAAGAAAAAGAGGTTGAACTTTCAGAGCTCCTCAACATGCTGAGGAGCGCAGAGGGCACCCTACAGAAAGGTAGGGATACATCCACTTTGTTTGTAGGAGGATCATCTTCTTTTAGGTCCAAGGCGAAAGCCAAGGGAAAGAAGAAGAAGGCCCCCGCCAAACCAAGGGGGCGGTGTTAGTAAAGTGGATACGAAGGGAAAAGGAAAAGCAACAAAGATAGCAGGGAAGCTTGTGGATAAGGAAGAATGCTTCTATTGTCATAAGAAAGGACACTGGAAGAATGATTGCAGGGCCTGGAAGGCCAGAACACAGGAATTGAAGCAGGTTGCAGCTTCAGCTTCAGGTGTGTATGTTATTGAAAACTGTCTTTCAATAAACTCTACTTCCTGGGTATTGGATACCGGATCAGGATCTCATATCTGTAATTCTTTGCAGGCGTTGAGAAACCGTAGGGTTTTGAAGGCAGGTGACATGACCCTCAGAGTTGCAAACGGAGCTAGCATGGATGCTAAAGCCGTGGGGGACTATCACCTGGGAATGTCAGATGGACATGTTTTGGTTTTGCGTAATTGCTTTTTTGTGCCCAACGCAACTTGTAATATCATTTCTGTATCTTTAGTTTCTAAAGAAGGTTATGAATTTGCGTTTGTAAGTAATGTTGTAAACATTCACCTTAATCAAGTTTTGATTGGGTCAGGTACATTGAGTAATGGTATATACGTGTTAAACCAACCGCAGATTTTTAATGTCCAGAATACACACAAAAGAAAGTCTCCAGAAATAAATCAGACTTTCTTATGGCATTGTAGATTGGGTCACATCAATGAGAGAAGGTTGACTAAGTTACATGCAGAAGGATATTTGAATGCGTTCGAATATCAATCGTATGCCACTTGTCAATCTTGTCTCAAAGGAAAGATGACAAAGACTCCATTTACTGGACAAGGAGTACGAGCGAGCGAGCTCTTGGGACTCGTACACAGTGACGTGTGCGGTCCAATGTCTACACATGCCCGAAGCGGACATTCTTACTTCATTACTTTTACGGATGACTTCTCAAGGTACGGCTATGTCTTCTTAATGAAACATAAGTCCGAGGCTTTTGGAAAATTCCAGGAGTATAAGAATGAAGTAGAGAAACAGACCGGCAAAAGTATTAAGATTCTAAGATCGGATCGAGGTGGAGAATACTTAAGTGCCGCGTTCCTGGACTATTTAAAAGAGAACGGAATTCTCTCTCAGCTTACTCCTCCATACACCCCGCAACATAACGGTGTATCGGAGAGACGGAACCGCACCCTATTGGATATGGTGCGGTCCATGATGAGTAATGCTGAGTTGCCGCGATCATTCTGGGGATATGCGCTAGAATCAGCCGCATATCTTTTGAACCGAGTTCCAACTAAGACTGTGCCTACCACACCATATGAAATGTGGAGTGGGAAGAAACCCTATCTTCAATATCTGAAGATCTGGGGATGTCCGGCTTTTGTCAAAAAGCAGCATGCGGACAAACTCGAGGCACGCTCAGTACTGTGCAAGTTTGTGGGATACCCAAAGAACACCAGGGGGTATCTTTTCTACTACGCAGAGGAACAAAAAGTCCTTGTTTCTCGTAATGCCCACTTCCTAGAACACCAGTTCTTGGAAAAGGAAAATAGTGGGAGCGCAGTGGAACTGGAAGAAATTCCAGAACCACAGACTATTGCTGAAAGGTTAGTGGAACCAGAGGGTTCAACAGAACAGGACATTCCTACGCCGCTCCGCAGGAGTAGTAGGCAGTCTCATCCGCCCGAGAGATACTACGGTTTTCTCATAGACGGGGATAGAGAGGATTGCATCATAGATTATGATGAGCCTACTAGCTTCCAGCAGGCCGTTCAGAGCGTTGACTCAGTGAAATGGCTGGATGCAATGCGGACCGAAATGGAGTCCATGTACACTAACAAGGTATGGACGTTGGACATTGCTCCAGACGGGGTAAAACCCGTAGGATGCAAGTGGATCTTCAAAAGGAAGATTGATGTAGATGGACAGGTTGAGACCTATAAAGCTAGGCTGGTAGCAAAGGGTTTTCGTCAAAGACCTGGCTTGGACTACGACGAAACCTTTTCTCCAGTAGCCAGGCTGAAATCCATTCGGATCCTTCTTGCCATTGCTGCCTTCCACGATTATGAGATCTGGCAAATGGACGTAAAGACAGCTTTTCTAAATGGAAATTTAGAGGAGTGTGTCTATATGGACCAGCCAGAGGGTTTCATTCAGAGTGGGAGCAGCGGAAAGGTGTGCAAGTTGCTTAAGTCCATCTATGGACTAAAGCAGGCATCGCGGAGTTGGAACATCTGCTTTGATGAGACGGTCAAAGAATTTGGCTTTATCAAAAATCCAGATGAACCATGCATCTATAGTAGATTTGTAGCGAGAACTGTAGTATTCCTCGTTTTATACGTGGATGACATTCTCTTAATAGGAAATGACATTCCTATGCTACAATCTGTCAAGGGGTTCTTGTCACACAGGTTCTCCATGAAAGACCTGGGTGATGCCTCATACATTCTGGGTATCCGGATCTACCGTGACAGATCCAAGAGGATATTAGGACTTTCACAGTCCAGGTACATCGACACCATACTGAAGAGGTTCAGTATGGAAGATTCCAAGCGCGGTAACCTACCGGCTTGTCACGGGATCACCCTCTCTAAAGAGATGTCTCCCAAGACTGATTTGGAGAGGGATCGCATGTCTATTATACCCTACGCTTCTGCGGTAGGCTCTATAATGTATGCGATGTTGTGTACCAGACCGGATGTAGCTTATGCACTGAGTGTGGTAAGCCGGTATCAGTCAAACCCTGGGGAGAAACACTGGATAGCGGTAAAGAACATTCTCAAGTACCTGAGAAGGACTAAGGAGATGTTCTTGGTGTATGGAGGAAAAGACCTCCAGATCGAGGCCTTTGCTGACTCCAGCTTCCAGAGTGACAAGGATGATTCCAAGTCCATGTCGGGTTTTGTCTTTACCCTCAATGGAGGGGCGGTGTGTTGGAAGAGTTCCAAACAAGAAACCGATGCAGACTCGACGATGGAAGCGGAATACATCGCTGCATCTGATGCCGCAAAAGAAGCTGTCTGGATGAGGAAGTTCTTGAAAGAACTTCAGGTGGTTCCGTCCATTGTTGATCCAATACCTCTGTATTGCGACAACAACAGGGCTATAGCTTTAGCGAAGGAACCAAGGTCCCATCAGAAATCCAGGCACATCTTGAGGCGGTATCACCTGATCAGGGAGATCGTGGATCGCCAGGAGATCGAGGTTCGGAGAGTCGCTTCAGAAGACAACACTGCAGATCCATTCACCAAGGCCTTGCCCCAGACTCAGTTCGAGCGACTGATCGAGATGATAGGTCTTCGATACGCCAGTACATGGCCTTAGTGCAAGTGGGAGATTGTTAGTGTATATGCCCTAGAGGCCATTACTGTATCATACTAGTTTGTATATTACTTAATGGATGCTTGGGATATTCACCTTGTATATACAATCTTGCTCAAAATAGTAGTATGCTACTTGGTTTGTTTCTACTTCAATGTGTACATGTGTTTATTTTTGTATATCGCCTATACACATTAGTAGAGCCCTTAGGATCTTTGCTTGATTACCAGCGATGTGATGGCCGTCACACTAGTGGGGCTGGGTAATCTATAAGCACATCCTTATGCAGGTCCCTGGTCGCAGGACTATCGAGACAGGGCATCGATACTCCGGAGTAGACCAGTGCATGCGCTTCTCATCCCAGTGTGGGAGACGGTCTGTCCCACAGCCGTCAGTACGTCGTACTTGAGATAGTATGCGGGTGCTCGTTAGGTTACGGGTACACTGGACAGGACTCGTCGGGAACTGACTAGTTGGTATTATACCTATCGTCAGTTATCAGTTCCCAGGTGACATGAGTACAGCTTAGTCCGCTGACTTGACACTATCACTTCGCCTCAAGTGTGTTCCCACTGTACTTTGATCACTACCCTACCACGGCTCAAAGGAGTCGTGCAAACAGGTAGTGGTTGGGTGCAGTCCCGAAGCACTTGGAGGCAGTGACGGTTAGACAGGATTCGTCTCTCCCGGTATTGGGGGTTGACATCGCGCTGTGTCTAGGAGAGCCATTACACGAGTAGTTCCTGGCCAGGGCAAACGAGATATACTGGTAGGTTTCCAGTGTTATCTCAGGGTGTTTTGGGCTTCGCTCCGGCACGACTTGTACCGCTATTGGGGGACTGACGTTTACCGCCCCCTAGGCCCGCCATGCGATGTATCAGACGAACAGACCGGACTGTACGGAGAATGTCACACTCGGTCTCAGTAGGAGTTCAGATGGGTTTCGCCTCGTCGGTCTTCTTGTCGGCATTACCTGGGGACCGTTACGCACAGCTAGTGCCGCTTGCGGTCTGTGGTTAAACCCACTGCCAGCGTAGTGTCGAGTCTTTAGAGTCCCACACAGAAAGCTTTTCGCCTTTAGGCAAAAGAGTAGAGGTCGCATGGTATTGCGACAGGTCGCATGGTTTTGCGACAGGGTTCGGTCACATCCGTGCACTTGTGCACGTACAGTGTCCGGACAGTTTACACTAGCGGGCTTTGGTTTAAGCCAGATCCTAGTGTACCTTATGGGATTGGATTTATCCAGTTTGCATTCGTGTTCCTCGGAACGCGGATGCGGGTGTGTATGCACAGTTGACAGGGAGGCAGAGGCGGCGGATTCTCATTAGGGTTGTTGACTGTTGACCGTTGACTATTTGACTTTATGCTCAACCCTAATGAGAATATGATATGTGATTAACTATTATATTAATTAAGTATTATGGTGATATGGTTGTTGACTTGTTGACTTTCGTTGACTTGTTGACTTTGTTGACTTGTTGACTTTTGTTGACTTGTTGACCGGTTGACTAGGCTTGACTAGTTGACCATCATGATAACCATGGTTATCATTTCATGCCAAAGACTTTTTCTTGCTTGCTCATTTGAGTAAAATGAGTGCATGACATGATAAGGTTATGGTTGCTTCTAACCATCACATAAGACTTTTTTGATATGATGAGTTATGATCACTTTGGATTATGAGAGGGTGAAAGACAAAAGAGTTGCTCATTCTTTCTTGCTCATTCTCTCTCTTGTTCTTGAGCTCTCCTCTTGCTCTCGCCCTCAACCTCTTGCTCCCTCTCTTGATCTATGGTTCTCTTGTCTTATGAGTTGAGAATCAAGAACCATAGATAAAATCCCATTCTATTTCTTCTCTACTCATTCTAGTTCACTAGGTTTAGCAAACCAAGTGAACTAGTTTCTTCAAAGAACGAAGAAGGAGCTAAAGGTTGGAGCTTTCAAGTGGATCTATCTTCGGCGTACGGAGACAACGAGAAGGAGCCATCGAACCACCATCGGAGCTTGAAGACGAAGGAGTTCGAGTTTAGGTATAACCATCTCCATCCGAGTAGCTAACTCTCTTTAGCTAAGTATGCTAGTTTTAGTTTAGGTAAAGATCCCGACTTTGCTTAGTCCATGTTGCCCCTTGCGCTAAAAATTTGTTTTTTATACCGTTTCCGCCTCCCCGTAAGAACCGGGGGTCGCAACGTGGACTTACAAGGGTGTGATTGCTCCGCCCCGATATACCATCGTGCTATGGTGTATTCAGAGGAGTAATGCTGAGAGAGAATCTCATTCTCCTTTAGAATAGTCCAGGATTTCCGTGCTCAAGTATTCTCCTCCTTGATCACATCAAAGGACATAATACTTATACCCACATTTTAGTTCTCTACTTCTAACTTATATTCTGTGAATATCTCAAAAGGTTCGGACTTGTGTTTCAACAGGAACATATGTCTGAATCATGAGAGATCATCAGAGAACGTAATGAAGTATAAAGAACCAGTCCTGGCATGTGTAGACAGGGGACCTTACATACATCAACATGTATCATCCCAAGAGTTCACTAACTCTTTCTCTGTTTCCAGTAAACGGAGCTATGGTCATCTTATCTTTGTGACATGACTGGCGAGTTTCACAAGATGTAAATTCAAACTGATTTAAATATGCATCTATATGTAACTCTAGCCAGTCGGGTTACATTGATATGACCTAGTCTACAATACCTCAAGAAGGATTTGTTCATTTCTGAACTCTTCCTCTTGTGTGTGTTCCGTATACTAAGAACTGTAGTTTGATTTAGAACATCAATGCTTTTAGATAACGTGCCTGAACCGATCAACTTTTGATATAGGAAATGTTCAAAACATTATCCAACAATACAAAATTATATCCTTTCTTTTCTAACAAAGAGAGAGATATGATTTGGTATATCAGGTTCGGTATCTAACAACATTCGTTCAGAATCAATGTATTGTTAATACAGGGTGACAGTGACCGACAGACTTGGCTGCAACACTTGCCCCGTTTTCTGCCTCATGAAACTTATCACCCGTTCTCAGTTCTCTACCTATCTGTAGCCCTATGTAACAGATTACATATCTGGGATCCTGATCCGGTATCATATACCCAGGACGTAAGGGATACTGAGAAACAGTTCTGTATAATGAACACACCCGAAGATGATGCATCAGCATGCACTCTCTTCGTTTGGGCGGCACGGGAATTCTGGTAATCCCCAATTTCCTGCTCTGTCTTATAACAATTATAAGTTGGAGCGGGACCAACGTTCCCCAGCTCAGTATAACAAGCGGGTTCGGTCAATAATCCGTATTATTATCTTGATTAAGGCGTGATATGGTCGCTACCAGGAGAGAGAGAGAAGAAAACACTCAGCGTGCGCTCTGTCAAGAATAGATTGGTTATTATTTTATCTAATCAGGATGGCTCCCACTGCTTTTTATCAAATCTTCCTTCAAACCCTAAAAGGAAAGACTAGCCGGGATTAATTACACACTACAAGTTCGCCAATCTTTCAGCCAGGCCAGTGTCGGTACTTTGAGGGAGGTCCCCCGTGCTTTCGCACGAACCTAATTACTGTAAACCTCGTTTTCCCAGAGGCGTAACCCCGTTGACACCTTTCTAGACACCTACTTGATCGGCTAATTGTAATGTATAAAACTCTCCCAGGAGTAACTCTTACTCGCAGCGGGTATCGGGATCCAACTATCTTATAGAAGGTATGCAATCTCATTGCAAATCTCAACACTTGAAATTCCCGATAATATTTTGCCCCTAGCTCGCTATGACCTTGACGCATGCCAAACAACCCATAGTCTGCTAGTCAAGTTCAACCCGTCATTTCCTGATTGAATTAAACCCACCCGCACGACCCTTGACGCATGCCAAACAACGCCGTACGAATACCCTAATCCAATCGCATCATATGCTGGCAGATAAGCACTAGTTAGCTACCGTACACTACGCCTTGACGCATGCCAAACAACCGCAGCACGAATACTAACTAATACTTATCTGAAATGACGGAGGGCTACGACAGGTTTTTCTGAAAACCTATTGCGTAATGAACTTGATATCGTTGTAGGATCGAATGAATTTTGAAATGGAGTGTTTTTGAGGCTTTTCTAGTTTTGCTAAAGGAGTCACTCCCGGTGAAGGGATCGTCGGTCCTTTCCTCGTCGAATGAGGTGCGGGATATATCACATATATCACTGTGCAAAGCAAAAACTCTTAAAAGCAATCAAAAGACAAACCGAGTGTGTAGCATCTGCCAGTTATTGCTAAAGGAGTCACTCCCGGTGAAGGGATCTCGGTCCTTTCCTCATCGAATAAGGTGCAGGATATATCTCATATACCGCTATACAAAGCAAGAACTGTAGCTACCTGTTTTATTTTGAAATTCGATTCTACAACATCTTAGGTTTCTTTTATTTCATTAATCACATTAATGAAGTCCCATCATTTAAAATGTACCTAAACATCACAGATAGATATGACGTACACTTATGCCATCCGCATTCGCCTCGATGTCCCCTCGTGCACAGTTAGGTTAGGTAACTAACGGCAGAGCAGGGCAGGGCTAGCGCGGGTGTAAAACATAAGTAACGTCTATATAATATATCATATATACTATATACTATATCCATCACAGAAACATCACATGATCACATCACAGATATCGCAGCAGAAGAATCATATGAAATATTGGATATACTAGGACGTCCGTGTTTTCAATACGAGCCAGTATAAAACACGGATTCCACGGTCGTGATGAATAGCCAAACCCACACCCCTAGACCTCTACGAGAGCGGCAAGCAACCCTACCAATTCTAGAGTTAGGAGACCCGGACTCGACTCCTCGAATTGGTCTCCCATTGGACTCCAGAACCCGGTTACTTGTGCTTCCCTCCTTGGGTCTATCCTAGTGCGGAAAAGTAAATAATATACAAACGGTGACAACTTCCGCAGCCTGGAAACGTCCCAATAAAAGAATATTACATACAAGTTTTTACATGAATGAAAATGAAAAACACTCATCTCACATAAAAACCCCCGGCTATTCAAACACGACGATCCAATATAACATATACAGCAACACATAACATCACATGTCATCAACGTAAGTAAATATGCGCATCCCAATTGTCGTTGACATATAGCAACGAAATCGGCGATATCACATATTACACTTACGGTCACAGAAAAGAAAGTGTAAAACTACAACAGTTGGAATCCGCAATCACCTCAGACATCGCATGCCTGACCAAATGAATTCCTTAGACATCGCATGCCTAACAATTATAAACCCCGCATTTTAGTCTCATTATCGAAAACACTTTTCAATATCGAGTCGGGCAATTCAACAAGATTCCCGACAGTCTGATCGAATACTCGTCGCAAACTTCAGTAGACGGCCGCACCCCCGATACCGTCGATGAAGTGCACCAAGGCGGAACACCGCTACCGCGAGCACCCGGACGGATGCTTTCGGCGACGGGGTTCTCCTAAAGTCACTTGGTCGGGGCTATGGAGTGAGGCTGTCTATTAAGTTTACCCGGCGAATATCCGCGTACGCTACGTGATTGCGACGGACTTTTGATCACATCAAAATTCCGTGGCAACCGATCAAGTGAGACTAAATTGCTATGTTTACAACATTCATTCAGTTATCACATAACTTTTGTGAATTCCAATTATTGTATCCCATTCCAGATAAATAGAAAATGTTAAACTTTCCGATCGAACATTCTAACACCCAAGTTTTCCCGATACAGATCAACACATGAAACTAGTCTAACAACATTCAGTTCGTACCTCAGTACCAACGGTCCAGCCATAGAAGGGTCAAGCCAACGCCTCACATGTGGCACGCCGTACTACCCCAAACCCGAAGGTTCAAAGGGCAGTTCAAGACGGTCACATAATCGAGTTAAGGTTTGTGTCTTCTAGAGGGACCATCGCGTTACCTGCACTACTTAGAACGTTGTTAAACTACGGAAAAATCCAACACTTGGAAATTTCCCGACAGGGGAAAAGTTGGGTATTGTATCCGGTCGAACTTTTTAACATATTCTAAAATTTATCCGGAAAGCCACACAGACAAAATTTGATACCCCGATCGAAACACCGAATTCCCAAAACAACTCAGAAAAATTCAACTCTTGAAAAAATATTAAAAATACCCAGGAAGACCAACACTGGAAACTAGGAGTTACTGTGTAAACTTGGTCTCACAAAACGACAAAACGGCCGCCCTTCCGCCGCACAAGCCATGCTCGTGCCGCGGAAGCGCGGCGCTTTAGTGGAATTAGGCCTACGGGTTACACAGTTACTCTTATATTTCCCTGCATGTTTTTCTGAATATTTTTAATGTGGACAAATCCCTGTTTTTAAAAATTGTACAGAGAGCAATTTTGTTTTGGAGTTCCGGGTTCGTTCGGACTTCAATTTCCGTCTGGACTTCGCCTAAGGCTCTAGCTAGGCTCTGATACCACTGTAGGGTTCCTAGGCACTCTAGTGAGGTCTCCCAAGCCATCAACCATGGCAATTTCAAAAATTATGGTGCCTACAAACCCTAAACTACGGATCGATAACTAGAAGTCTAGGCGAACAAGAACTAGTTAACATTTAACTATTGGGAATACGGAAATACAACCTTTGTAGATCCGGTCCTCCACCTCCACGGCTCCGCAACGAGGTCGTCTCCGCTGTCCAAATCAAAATCCGGGCTCTAGAGTCGGCTTCGTCGGAGAATGGGCAAGCTAGGTCGTCGATGTCCATGCCGAAGATGATCTATGTCGAGGCATCGCTAGATCAAGCTCACAACTTCACCAAGTCATGAAACTTGTGAAGTAAACACACTCTACTACTTGGCAAGAGGTAGAGGATGAAGAAATAGGAGTTGGGTTAACTTTAGAATTGGATTTCTCACTTGTTTGCTCAATTCACCATTGATGGAGGTGAAGCTTTTCTTCTTGAAGTCAAGGAACAAGAAGAAGAAAGCTTATCCAAAGTTATGATAAGTTAAATGAAAATGAAAAGAAAATGAATTCTTATCATAATTTTAACCATGGTCAAGTGTAGAGAATGAATCATGGTTAGTGGGAATGGTTAGGGTTAAGGATGAGATAAGTATGGTTAACTTTATCAAAGCTTCATGAAGCTTCAACTAAACTCCAAATCTAGCAACCATTCTTTTCTCTTTTCTTTTATTCATTTATCAAAAATAAAAAGGATAATTAAATAAGATAAATGAATAACAAATAAGAAACCCTAACCATTTCATTAACCAAGGTTTAATACTTTACACTTAACCAAAAAGGATGTATCATCAAACATGATACAAGCAAGTGCACAAAATCATATCGCATATGTAATGCGCACAACCGAGTGAGAAAATCCATTTAAAGTGAACCAATACTAGTTAATGCAAAGTAATATATCAAATATATAATTATACATTAAATCATTAAATCAACACTTGATTCAATGATCCGGTCATGTCGCACACAACCGACTAGTATTCAATGTATCGGCTTATCGAATCAACACTTGAATCGATAACTAGGTTATATCGCATACAACCATTCGATACATTCATCGCGAGAATGGAATACGGTATCACATACACGTATTATTCTCGGTCCCGCACATATCTCATATGCGCTCCTATTTCGTTTCGCTTGAGCCAGGAAACCTCTGTGTAGGACTCTAAAGACTCGTCAATACGCCGGCAGCGGATGATGATCATATCAAACATCCACAAGCCGCAAGCGGTCTGCTAAACGTAACGGCCACCCGGGTATTGAGCGATCTGAAGATCGACGAGCAAGCCCGCTCACACTCCAGTGAGTCCGACCAGTAACACTACCGTACAGTCCGGTCTGATCGTCTGATATGTCGCATATCTTGCCTAGGGGTGGTATACGTCAGACCCCAATAGCTCAATAAGTCGTGTCGATATGAGGTCTATAACTGTTCGAGAAACTGCTGGTAACACTTACCAGTAAATCTCAGCAACCCTGGCCAGGGATTTCCTGTTATAGCCAATCGAACACAGCGCAACATCAACCCCCTATACCGGGAGAGACGAATCCCCTCCTATCGCTCATTGCCTCCATGTGACTCGGGACTGTACCCAAAAACCACCGTTTTGCACGCCCTCTTGGACGTGGTAAGATGGAAATCAAAGCACAGTGGGAACCACACAAGACTCTATGACGATCTCGGGTC
This sequence comes from Agapanthus africanus, assembly GCA_030015575.1. Lineage (NCBI taxonomy): Eukaryota > Viridiplantae > Streptophyta > Magnoliopsida > Asparagales > Amaryllidaceae > Agapanthus > Agapanthus africanus. The sequence goes on from CM057337.1 coordinate 82,181,663, forward strand.
AACAGACTACTCTGTACCAGTGTCACCAGAGAACTGCCATCTGACGTGAGGTATAATACCATCTGGGAGTTCTCGGCGAGTCCGTCCAGTGTACCCAGTCTCTACTGAGCACCCGTATATCATCCCTGATGTCAAACACCGATGGATATGGGATCATCCATCGCCCATCTGTATGGGTCGAGAAGGTACACGCTAGTCTACTCTGGTATATCGATGCCCCGTCTCGATACACCCTCGACTAGGGACTTTCAAGGATGTACTTATGGACTACCATGTCCCCACTAGTATGATCCGCATCATAGTCGAGGTAGTTAAGTACAGATCCTAAGGGCTTTACCAACATGTAACAGAGAGACAATCATAATACACGTTAAGGTAAAGCTCAACCAGATAGCATACTATCATGTCGAGCAAGAAAGTCCTCCCTATATATGTCCCAGCATCCACTACAATATACATCATATGTACAGTAATGGCCTCTAGGGCATACATATAACTAACATGCAGTAGCTATTTATGCTTATTTGTATAAGCATATGATGCGATTGAGTTAGGGTAGTCGTGCGACTTTGTTGGCATTCGTCAAGGGTCGTGCTGGTGGGTTTAATTCAATCGGGAAATAACAGGTTGAACTTGACTAGTAGCCTATGGTTTGTTGGCATTCGTCAAGGTCATAGGACGCTAGGGGTAAAATATTATTGGGAATTTCAAGTGTTGAAATTTGCAATGAGATTGCATACCTTCTATGAGATAGTTGGATCCCGATACCCGCTGCGAGTAAGAGTTACTCCTGGAAGAGTTTTACACGTTACAATTAGCCGATCAAGTAGGTGTCTAGAAAGGTGTTAACGGGGTTACGCCCCTGGGAAAACGAGGTTTACTTTAATTAGGTTCGTGCGAAAGCACGGGGAACCTCCCTCAAAGTACCGGCACTGGCCTGGCTGAAAGGTTAGCGAACTTGTAGCGTGTAATTAATCCCGGCTAGTCTTTCCTTTTAGGGTTTGAAGGAAGATTTGACTAAAACAGTGGGAGACATCCTGATTAGATAAATTGATAACCAATCTAATCTTGTAAAAGCGCACGCTGAGTGCTTTCTTCTCTCTCTCTCCAGGTAGCGACTATCACGCCTTAATCAAGATAATAATACGGATGTATTGAACGAACCCGCTTGTTATACTGAGCTGGAGAACGTTGGTCCCGCTCCAACTTATAATTGTTATAAGACAGAGCAGGAAATTGGGGATTACCAGAATTCTCGTGCCGCCCAAACGAAGAAAGTGCATGCTAATGCATCTTCTTCGGGAGTGTTCATTACAGAGAACTGTTTCTCAGTATCCTTTACGTCCTGGGTATGAGATACCGGATCAAGATCCCACATATATGTAATTTTTTACATGGACTACAGATAGGTAGAGAACTGAGAACGGGTGATATGTTTCATGAGATAGAAACGGTGCAAGTGTTGCAGCCAAGTCTGTTGGTCACTATCACCCTGTATTACCAGAATACATTGATTCTGAACGAATGTTATGAGATACCGAACCTGATATACAACCTCATATCAGTCTCTTTATTAGTAAAGAAAGGATATAATTTTGAATTGTTGGATAATGTTTTGAACATTTCCTATATCAAGAGTTGATCGGTTCAGGCACGTTATCTAAAAGCATTGACGTTCTAAATCAAACTACAGTTCTTAGTATACAGAACACACACAAGAAGAAAAGTTCAGAAATGAATGAATCCTTCTTGAGGTATTGTAGACTAGGTCATATCAATGCGATCCGACTAGCTGAAGTTACATTTAGATGCATATTTAAATTAGTTTGAATTTACATTTTGTGAAACTTGCCGGTCATGTCACAAAGATAAGATGACCACAGCTCTGTTTATTGGAAACAGAGAAAGAGTTAGTTAACTCTTGGGATTGATACATGCTGATGTATGAAGGTCCCCTATCTACACATGCCAAGACCGGTTCTTTGTACTTCATTACATTCTCTGATGATCTCTCAAGATTCAGACATATGTTCCTGTTGAAACACAAGTCCGAAACTTTTGAGATAATCATAGAATATAAGTTAGAAGTAGAGAATCACAAAATGGGTATAAGTATTATCTCTTTTGATGAGATCAAGGAGGAGAATACTTGAGCTCGGGATTCCTGGACTATTCTAAAGGAGAATGAGATTCTCTCTCAGCATTACTCCTTCGTATACATCATAGCATGATGGTGTATTGGGGCGGAGCAAACACACCCTATTTGATATGGTGCGCTCTATGATGAGTACTACTGAGTTTCCTATTTCCTTTTAGGAGTTGTGCTCTTGAGAAGCTGCATACCTATTGAATAGGGTTCAAATCAAATCAATTGCCTACCACTTCATATGTGATATGGAAAGGGAAGAGCCCATATCTTAAGTTTGTTAAGATTTGGGATTGTCCGGCCTATGTCTAAAAAGCAAAATCCGGACAAGCTCGAGGCAAAGTCAGATCTGTGGAAGTTTGTAGGATATCCCAAGCATACGCAAGGGAATATCCTCTACCTAACCGAGGAACAAAAAATGTTTTGTTTCTCAACATGCCACCTTTGTGAAAGGGAATTTCTTATGGAAAATTAGTGGTCATGAGGTAGAACTGGAAGGATTTCCAGCTATACAAACTACAGCAGATGATTTGGTAGAACCAAAGGATTCAATAGTAACCAACGAACCTCAGCCTCTCCACCGATCTAGTAGGGTTCCTCACCCACCTGAGAGATACTTCGGTTTCTCTATGACAGTGGGAGCGAGGAATGCACCATGAGATGATAACCCAACTAGTTTCGAGCTGGCCATCTGGAGTGGGACTCTGTAAGAATGGCTGGATGCTTATCGATCTGAGATGGAATCCTTATACACTAACAAAGTATGGACTTTGGTTGCTTTATCTGAAGGGTTAAATCCCCATCAGGAGCAAGTATATCTTGAGAAGATTACTTGGTGTACATGGAAAAGTTGAGACTTTCAAAGCTATGCTTAAGTCCATCCAGATCCTACTTGCCACTGCTACATACCATGACTACGATATCTGGTGGTTGGGTATCATGACTGCTTTTCTAAATGATGTTTTAGAAGAGAGCATCTATAAGTACACAGCCAGAAGGCTTCGTAGACAATGGGAGCAGTGGAAACGTGTGCAAGATGCTTTATAAGATAAAGCAGGCATGGCGAAGTTGGAACATCTGTTTTGATGTGGTAGTCAAAGAGTTTGACTTCATCAAAATGGTAGATGAACCTTGTATATACAAGAAGGTAGTAGGGAGTATGGTGGTGATCCTCGTAGAGTACGTGGATGACATACTCTTGATAGGGAAGGAGTTTCCTATGCTACGCTCGGTCAATCTCCACTTATCACAAGGATTCTCCATATAGGATCAAAGAGATACCTCCTAAATCCTGGGTTTTGGATCTATGAGATAGATCTAATTGGATGTTAGGATTCTCACTAGTTGTAGTGAGATGGTATCAATCGATCCTGGGGAGAATCACTGGAAAGGTTCTAGGATGATAAGGACGACTGAATGTCAGTCGCAGGCATTGTCTTTACCCTCAGTGGAGGGACGGTATGTTGGAAGAGTTCCAAGCTAGATACTGTGACTTACTAGACGATTAAAGGCAAGATACATCGTTACCAAAGATGCTACCAAAGAGGTAGTCTGGATATATAAGTTCATAAGATGAACTTCGTTCCTACCAGTGTGTGACAATGGAGTTGTGGCTTATGCCAAGGAACCACCGTCCCATCAGAAATCCAGATATAATTCTTAGGCGGTATCACCTAATCATGGAGATGGTTAATCTCCGGGGAGATCGAGGTTAGGAGAGCAGACATAGAGGACAACAGCGCGGATCCACTCACAAAGGCCTTTTTTCCCAGTAGAGACTTTTTATGGGATAGTTGAGTATGAGATACTTCAACCATAGCTAATTGTTGGGTATGTGATATCACAATAGATGGCCCTAGTGCAAGTGGGAGATTGTTAGTTATATGTATGCCCTAGAGGCCATTATTATACATACGATGTATATTGTAGTGGATGCTTGGACATATATAGGGAGGACTTTCTTGCTCGACATGATAGTATGCTATCAGGTTGTACTTTATCTTAACATGTACTCTGATTGTCTCAATGTTACATGTTGATAAAGCCCTTAGGATATGTACTCGACTACTGGGACTATGATGAGATCATACTAGTGGGGCCACGGTAGTCGATGAGTACATCCTATAACTGTTCCTAGTCGAGGGTGTATCGAGACAGGGCATCGATGCACCAGAGTAGACTAGTGTATACGCATCTTGACCCATATGATGGGCAATGGATGATCCCATATCCATCGGTGTTTGACATCAAGGATGGGGTACGGGTGCTCAGTAGAGACTGGGTACACTGGACGGACTCGCCGAGAACTCCCAGATGGTATTATACCTCACGTCAGATGGCAGTTCTCCGGTGACACTGGTACAGAGTAGTCTGTTGACCCGAGATCGTCATAGAGTCTTGTGTGATTCCCACTGTGCTTTGATTTCCATCATACCACGTCCAAGAGGGCGTGCAAAAAGGTGGCTTTTGGGTACAGTCCCGAATCACATGGAGGCAATGAGCGATAGGAGGGGATTCGTCTCTCCCGGTATAGGGAGTTGATGTTGTGCTGTGTTCGATTGGTTATAACTGGAAATCCCTGGCCAGGATTGCTGAGATTTACTGGTAAGTGTTATCAGTAGTTTCTCGAACTGTTATAGACCTCATATCGACACGACTTATCAAGCTACTAGGGTCTGACGTTTACCACCCCTAGAAGAGATATGCGATATATCAGACGATGAGATCGGACTGTACGGGAGTGTTACTGATTGGATTCACGGGAGAGAGTACATGCTTGCTTGTTGATCTTCTGAGTGCTCAATACCTGGGTGGCTGTTACGTTTAGCTGACCGCTTGCAGCTTGTGAGTGTTTGATATGATCATCACCTACTGCCGGCGTATTGACGATTCTTTAGAGTCCTACACAGAGGTTTCTTGACTCAGGCAAAACGGAGTAGGGGCACATATGTGATACGTGCAGGACCGAGGATAATGCAATATGAGATACCGTATTATATTCTCGCGATATTTGATATCAGCCAGGTCATCGGATCAAGTGTTGATTCGATGAATCGGAAAATGAGATATTAGTCAGTAATATGCGATATAGCCGGATTGTCGGATCAAGTATTGATTCGATAATTTAATGTATAATAATATATATGATATATTAAATTACATTAACTAATATTAGCTCACTAAAAGATTCTTTTTCTCACTCGGGTAATACATTGATATATATGCTATATATGTTAATTGTATTATTTTATTTTGTTACAATAAATACTATATATGTGATATATAATATTGTAACATGATATGATTACTAATGCAACATATTTAGTGGAGATTAAACAAGATTAAGGTTTGATTTGGATTAGTGCATTCATGAACCTTCTAGAAGGTTTCTTTTTGTTTTGTGTTAAGATATTTTGTTATGACTCATTCTTAACCCAACTCAAACCCTAGCCCTAGTTAAATCTCTACAAAGGTTTAGTTAAGCATGGTTGCATTATTCATCATTATATTCTTTTCATTATTCATCACAAAAGGATTCTAATTATTATTCATCTTCTTCTTGCTTGAGTTCTTCATGGAAAAAGCTTTCTAGTTTTTTCTAAGTGATGATTATGTGTGAGAAAAAGATTATAAATGAGAGCAAAAATCCTACTTCATCATTCTCATCTATCCTTGCCATTTAGATGAGGGTGTTCACTTCATTTAGTGAGTGTTAGCTTGTGTTAATGAAACTTCAAGGTAGATCATCTTTGTTATCGAAGATCGGAAGGAAGACTGCATCTTTCTCTTCGTGGAGCCTCTCGAGAGTCCGCAACATGATGATCGCAGCGAAGGGAGCTCAATACGGAGCTTAAGAAGTGAAGGACCGGATCTACAAAGGTTGTAATCCCTCTCACTTAGTGTTAAAACATGCATGTTTTCGCCTAATCTCTAGTTTGAAGATCTTGTTAAGGGTTGTTCGGCACGGCTAAATTTTTAATCGGGCATGGTTGATGTCTCGTAGACCCTTGTGGCAGTGCCTAGCAACCCTACAATTTCCTGGTTCATGCGAAACGAAGTAGGAGCATATATGTGATATGTTCGGGACCGAGATTAATGCGCGTATGTGATACCGCATTCTATTCTCGCAATATGTGACATCAGTCGGTTATATGTGATATAGCCGGGTTATCAGATCAAGTGTTGATTCGATAAGTTGTTACATTTGACATTAGTCAGTTATATGTGATATAGCCGGATTATTAAATCAAGTGTTGATTTAATAATTTAATGTAGAATTATATATTTGATAAATTAAATTATATTAACTAATATTAGCTCTCTTAAGCATTTCTCTTTCTCACTTTTGATACATTAATATATATGTGATATATGTTAATTTTATTGTTTTCTTTCTTAGCACACAAAATATATATGTGATATATATTAGTGTGACATGCTAGGTTACACATGCAACATGGATGTATGAGACTCACACCATGCTAGGTTTAATGTTAAGGTTTATATTTATTTATTAAGTAATTCAAAATGGTGGAAATTTTCATGGCTTGGAGCTTGGATGAAGCTTGTAGAACATTAACTAAGTCCACTTGTTTTTTCATGCTTAAGATATTTATTAACCTAACCATTACCCTACACCATGGTTTAGTCTCTACAAAGGTTAGTGTATATCATATACTCACCATGGTTGCATTTCTAACCTCATGAGTTTCATTCATCATCTTCTTCCTCATTTGAGAAAAGGCTTTTAGTTTTTTCGATGTGATGAAATAATGTGAGAAAAAGAAATCTAAAGAGAGCCCAATTCCTACTTCATCATCCTCTACTATTAGCCATTTAGTTTAGGGTGTTTGCTTCACTAATCTACCATTTGTGAAGAGGTAGCATGAGCTTGACTCTCCTCGACATAGATCATTTTCGGCCTCGAAGACATCGAGCAAGTTTGCATATTTCGCCTTGTGGAGCTTCTCAAGAGTTCGGGAGATTCTTACTCGAAGCGAAGGGACTTCTACACAGAGCATTTGAAGTGAAGGACCGGTCCACAAAAGTTGTATTCCGCATTCACTTAGTTATAAAGTTGTTTAAATATCGTTTTGTTTAATTCTCTAGTTAAGATTCTAGGGTTAGAGTTATTTAGAACGACAAAAATTTGAAAATAGCATGGACGATGCCTCCCGAAACCTTGCTGCATTGCTAAGTAACCCTACAATACGAACTCGAAGAAACTTGTTCCAGTTCAAGGATGGATTATGGTTATGGATAAATTGAATAGGATTATTTGGTTTTCTTTTATCATTACCTTCTTTCAGGTTGCGAGTGCTCATAGGATTATGAGAGTACACCTATTGCGTTTATTGGATAGTCTTCTTCCAAACCATAGGCAGGTGCCGAAAGGTGGGGAAAGAAGAAAACCAATTATCCTAAGTGAGATATACAGAAGGAAATAAGTAAAAACATATAAAGGGATTAGAATAAGGGCAAAAGGAAATTGCAACTGCTATCATTCACAACGAAACCGTGTATACCCCTGCCAATCATACATCCACTTTACATTTCTCCAGAACACTTCATATCACTATGAACATCCATATTGCTTGGATATGCCATCGTATAGTTACATACGAACTCGAAAGAACTTGTTTTCGAGGATGGATTCCGGTTCAGGAGAAATAGGATAGGATTATTCGGTTGCCTTTTCTCTTCACTTTCTCTCAGGTTACGAGGGCTCCTGGTATTAGGAGAGTACACCTATTGGGCTTACTGGACAGTCTTCTTCCAAACCTTAGGCTGGTGCCGAAAGGTAAGGAAGGAAGAAAATCAATTAGCCTAAGTGTGGTGTACAGAAGGTAATAAGTAAAGACATATAAAGGGATTGGAGTGAGAGCAAGGAAGTATATGGTTACTGTCATGAATCAGGATAGTAGAAGAGGTATTACTAGGAATACCCGATTACCCCTTCGAAACATTTTCATGTTTCAGATTTACTGTGCGATGTTAAGTGAAAACTGTTTTCCCAATTAGATTCTAACTCCAGGATATGTATTTACCAGATTTGATTCTCACATCTGTATGGCGTTACAGATGGTGAGTGGGAGTAAGATATTGGGAATTGGGTGGTAAGATCCTCAATACATAGCAGAATTCTTTGTAATTGATCATATTTGAGGAAATCACCTGGGTTTTTCCTTACGGCAAATATTTGGTTTTGAATATCCGTTGTTATGCACCAATTTCAAACTGATATATCTGTACGTTTATTTTATAAAGTGAGATATAATTTTTTGATATTATGTCTATGACATTTATCTATATCAGTTGGTGATTAGGTAAGGTGCATTCAACAGCGGTGTAATTCTTCTTAACCATAGCACAGTTTTCAACTTACGATGCACAGTGTTTGAATTATTGAACTCAGGAGACTTATACAAAATATTGTATGTTTTCCAGTGTTCGTAAGTACAAAGGGTTTAGTACTCGTACTATATTCTGTTTACTCATGACTTCTCCAGTTCTAGACAACTATTTCGTTGAAATACAAGGTCCGGATTTTGAGAAGTTATAGGTATAAGAATAAAGTAGAGAACCATATGTTGTAAGACAAAGGGTTGGTACTCGTACTATATTCTCTTTACTTTTGACTTCTCTAGTTTTAGACAAGTATTTCTTTGAAATACAGAGTCTAAATTTTTAGAAGATTTAGGTATAAGAATAAAGTAGAGAACCATTTGTTGGAAGTATCAGGATTCTTCGAAGTAATCGAAAATGTAGATACTTGTTCTAGGTATTCCATCGTAAGTAATGGTTTTGAGAACTAGCTTCTCTTTCAGATTACTCATACGTGGATGCATTCCTTGATGAGTAATGATATTTAGCCTTCTTCCATTTGGTTGATATGCACTAGAGACAGCTGCATGATTTTTGAATCTGGTTCCAATTAAATTAGTGTCTTGTTTCTATATTAGATATTTAGAATGGATTCATATCTTAATGATGTTAAGGTATATGGAGTTGTACGGCTGATGCTTAAAATCATAATCCAGATAAACTCTAGGCACGTTTCAGTAATGACAGTTTGTGGGTTATCTCGGGCATCGACGAGGGTTAACTTTCTACCATCAGGAAGATCAATAGTTATATCGTTCTTGACTCGACACCAGTTTTAGTAAAATGGATTCTGTTCAAAAAACATTAGTGGGAGTATGGTAGAACTGGAAGTGATTCCAGAACCACAAACGATTACTGAAAATTTAATAGAACCTAAAAATTTAATTGGATTCGACATTCCATTAATCACTCTGCAGATTTGGTAAGTAACCTCAAACACCCGAGAGGTACTTCGGTCTTCTCAGATACGGTGACAGGAAGTTTCTTATGTACCCAAACTTGCCATTGCTACTGTTTTAAACTATGAGACCTGGAAGGAGGATGAGTATAACGTCGTTCTAAATTAGCTTTAGAAGTGCACATATATATGACTCTGCCAGAAGATTTTTGTAGTCGGTTGGAGCAGCGGAAGCATAGTAGGCAAGTGGCTTATGTCTATTTATAGACTAAAGCAGGTATAACGGAGATAGATCACCTATTTTTAATGTGACAGTCATAGAGTTTGACTTCATAAGAATTAGAGATGGATCTGGTAGAAGGTAGTAGTGAGTGATGTCCTGGTATTTGGATGACATGCTCTTTATAAGAAGAAATATTCCTATACTATGATCGGTTATACTGTGGTTGTCACAAGGTGTTTCTCCACATAGGATATGGATATAATATCAGGGATTCTGGTAACTAGATCTATGGTTTTAGATCTAGATTTGGGAAGTGTCCCAATTTGGGTACTTTGACATTGTTCTAAAGGTGTTCTAGGATGGACGACTCCTGGCGAAGTGGTAGTACCCGCAGGTGATGGAGTCACCCTCTCTAAATAGATGTCTTCTACACTAATGAGGAGAGAGATTTGCATGATTGGTGCATCACTTGCTTGGATAATTGAGTCAATCATGAGAGGTCAAGTACAACACCAAATATTGCTTTTGCACTGGCTGCAATAAGTATATATTAATCCAATCCTAGAGAAACGTTGGGAAGCAATTATGAACATAACTGGATGTTCTTAGGATATGGTAACGGCAGCCTCCTTCAGGAGACGGTTATCATTTCAGGCTTCCAAGGTGACCTGGATGACAGAGTGGCCGTCTGAGTTATAGTTTTCCCTCTTTTGAGGGACGGTATGTTGGACAGGTGGTCCAAGCGGATACTGTGGAAGGCATGGCGCAGGATACTGATTAAATTCAGTGGATGGTACAGTCTGAGAAGTTTGTTGGATTTGGAGTTCATTTATGAACTGGGTCCCATCAGATATCCAGACAAATTCTAAGACAGGTATTGCTCATTTCGGAAGATAGTCTTTCTCCACAAAGTTGAGATATAGAGAGATATAGAAAGAAACATTGGGGCGGATCCACTCACTGAAGTTATTTCTCGAACACAATAGTTTCACAAACGAGCTTTGCGAAATTGATCAGTAAAGAAGTTGGGTGTTCGGTATCACATGAGCTGTGTGTATGCGACACTGCAATAATTTGCCTTAAGTGCAAGTGGGAGATTGTTGGTTATAGTGCCCTCAAGTCAATTATTGAATCGCAGGCACGTGATTGCGATGATTGAAGAAGGACATATACGGATAGAACAGTCTTACTCAAAATGATAGTATACTATCTGGTTTATCTTTTATCATCATGTACATACTTTATGTGGTATTACAGATCACTATTACATATTGATAGAGCCCATAAGATTCTTGATTAACTACCATCATTATGATAGCGATCATATACATGGGAGATGGGTGGTCTATAAGCACATCCTTAAATGTCCCTAGTCATGGGAGTTTCGAGACAGGGCATCGATACTCCATAGTAGACTAGTGTATACTGATCGAGATCTCGACGAGGGGCGGTGGCCAGGTCTCACAAGCTATTGGTGTTAGTTTGTTCAGCTAAGATAGTATACAGGTGCCCATTGGGTTATGAGTACACTGGACGGACTCGCCGGGAACCTGCTAGCTGGCAGTATACCTATTGTCAGATAGCAGTTCGCAGGTGACATGTGTACAGGTTAGTCTGTTGACCTGAGATCGTCATTTGTCTCGTGTGAGTTCCTACTGTGCTTTGATTACTACCCTACCACGGCTCAAAGGAGTCGTGCAAACAGGTTTTAGTTGAGTACAGTCCCAAGCCACATGGAGGCAGTGAGCGGATCGTCGGGGATTCGTCTCCCCCGGTATTGGGGGTTGATGTCGTGCAGTGCACGGATGGCCATCATCAGAAATCCTTGGCCAAGATAATCGAGAATTACTGATTTAGATCAGTAGTTTCTCAGTTGGTGATAGGCTTCATCCGACACGAAATGTCACGTTATTAGGGGTCTGACTTTATCCACCCCCCTAGACTTGATATGCGATACTCTTAGACAAACAGACCGGACTGGACGGATATTGTCATGGATAGGCTCAGTAGGGGTTCGGATGAGTTTGCTCGTCGGCCTCCCTTTCGCTCAATATCTGGGTAGCCGTTACGTACAGGTAGTGTCGCTGACGTGGTTGTGGTTAAACCCATTACCAGCGTATTGAGGAGTCTTTAGAGTACCACACAGAGAGTTTCCCTGCTTTGGGCGAAACGATGTAGAGGCCGTATGGTTTTACGGCAGGGTTCGATCATATACGTGCACTTATGCACGTATCAGGATTCGAATGGATAATACTAGTAGCTTTGGTTTAAACCGGATTCTAGTATTATATTGTTGGATTATTTTCATCTCATTGTATTGGTATTTTTAGGAATACGGATACGGGTATGTGTATACGGATGAGGGGTATTCTTGTAATTTATTACAAGGTGCTTCTAGAAAATGCCACATCATTTAGTTTTAACTATTTAGGATTAAATGGTTAATGAGGTGCAGAGGATGAGGTGTTTATTGCATTTATTGTGGCATGTCTTTGTAGTAACTTATGGTTACTATTCAAGCATGCTTATTTTTTGTTTGTTGTGAGATATTTTGAAGTCTTGAGATATTTTGTTGACTTGAGATATTTTGGAGACTTGAAATATTTATGAGAGGCTTCATTATTACTCACAACAAAAACACTTAGCCATTTTTCTTGAGTTACTTCACACTCTCATCCTCAAGCTTCTTCTTCTATCTCCACCCTTCAAGTCTCATGTGTTGAGAAACCTAGGGTGTTATGAGACAAATTAATCTATCACCACACTCTACATCCTCTAGGATATCTAGTTTACCGATCTAGGTACCCTAGTTATCTCGGCTATTTAGGTAGGAGCTCAAAATACAAATCCTCAAGTGGATCATCTTCGATGGAGGGAGACCGGAGATCAAGGTTGATCATGGAGGCCTCAAGGAGCTTGGGATGATAGTTAAAGACCGAAGGACATGGATCATTCGGTATAACTTTCTAAATTCCTGTATTTAGTTTGCTAGTTTAAGGTTCATGGTAGATCCGTGTAGAAGGTTGTGTTAGCGCCAGTTTTGAAAATTTGTGTTTCGCAATCGGCCATGGTTTGATAGCCCGCGCTTGCATAACCCAACAATTTTTACATGAATGAAAATGAAAAACTCTCATCTCGCGCAAAAACCCCCGGCTATTCAAACACGACGATCCAATATAACATATCATAGCAACACATAAACATCACATGTCATGAACGTAAGTAAATATGCGTATCCTGATTGTCGTTGACGTATAGCAACGAAATCGGCGATACACCACATATTATATTTACGGTCGCAGAAAAGAAAATGAAAACTACAACAATTAGAATCCACAACACCTTAAACATCATAAACCCGGAATATCTCATACTTCAGATTTCATGCCTAACAATATAAACCTCATAATTTATTCTCGAATTGGAAACACTTTTCAATAACCAGTCGGGTAATTCAACAAGATTCCCGACAACCTGATCGAATGTTCATCAGAAACTTTAGTAGATGGCCGCACCCCCGATGTCGTCGACGAAGTGCACTTAGACGGAACACCGTAACCGCGAGCACCCGAGTGGATGCTTTAGGCGATGGGGTTCTCCTATAGTCACTTGGTCGGGGCTATGGGGAATAGCTATCTAGCAGTGTTACCCAGCGAGGGTTCGCGTACTAAACGAGATTGCGATGGAGTTTTGATCCGAATCGAAACTCCGTGGCAATCTATCAAAAGAGATTAAATTGCTAGATTTACAAAACACTAGCTAGTTTTCACAAAACTAATTATAGTGGATTCCAAATATTGTATCACATATCAATATAATCTAGACGATATTAAACATTTCGATCGAATTATCAAACACCCACAAATCTCAGAGACCTCAACAACTTGAGCCTCAGAAAAAATACCCAGAAAATGCCAAATATCACTTTGGAGCAGCAAAAGAAAAATGAGTCCATAACTCACCAATGTTGCCGTGCAACCGCGGCTAAACCCTAGGTTAGGCCGCGGTTCCATGGCCAAATGGTAGAGTTGGGCCCTCGAATTTCTTGGGGCTCCATTATATACCCTGTCTGCATATTTTTAATCTTAAAAATTCCAACTTTTGAAAAATTTCCAGAAACTAGGAATTTGACATGTTTCAAAGTTCGATCGAACACTTTAACGTCGTCTAGGCCACTCCTAATGCTCTAGCTAAGCTCTGATACCATGAAAGTATGCCTTAGCACTACTACTGGGTTTTAACAAGCATCGAGTATACAATTTTAAAAATCTAGTTTGCTAATGCATGCCATCCTAGAGTCGAACTAGAGAATTAGGGTTTAAAAACTAGTAAACAAACATTACACTAAGTGAAAGGGGAATACAACCTTTGTAGACCGGTCCTTCATTTCTAAAGCCCCAAGTAGTAGTCCCTAGAACTCTTCGTAGGCTCCACTTGGCGGAATGGAACGAGATTGTTTAAGGATCTTCGAGGCCGAAGATGATCTACCTTGAAGAATCTCTAACTCAGGCTACCTCTTCACTAATTAAAGAATTAGTGAAGAAAACAACCTATACTAAAGGGCTGGTTTGGTATAGATTGATGAAGTAGGAATTTTGCTCACTTTAGAATTCTTTTTCTCTTTATCTTTTTCACTCTAGAATTTTCAAGAGGAGGAAGAAGATGAAGCTTGTGTAGAACTAAGGTGAGGAAAATATCTCAAAGATATATACAGAGACTTAACCATGGGCTAAGGATAATGGTTAGGTTATAAAATATCTCAAGTAAAATAAAATTAGTCGAATGAGTCATGGCTTCTACATGCTTCAACAAGCATCCAAGCCATGCTCATTTTCCACTTAATTTTGGATTTACTTTAAATAATAAAACCCAACATTATCCTTGGCTTGGTGTGAGTCTCATACACCCATGTCCATTGTATCATCTAGAATGACATAATAGTATATGTAATATTATATATATATATATACAAATATATATATCACATAATTATATATATATATATATCAACATATATATATATATATATATATATGTATCAACATATATATATATATCAAGAGAAGAAATTCTTTAGTGGGCTAATATTAGTTAATATATATTAATATATCAATTATATAATTATATATCAAATTATTAAATCAACATTTGATTCAATAATCCGGCTATATCATATATAACCGACTAATATCATTTATATATATATCAATTTATCGAATCAACACTTAATTCAATAACCCGGTTATATCACATATACCCGGCCGATATTATATATCGCGAGATTAGAATACGGTATCACATACACGTATTTAATCAAGGTCCCACACATATCACATATGTGCCCTACTTCGTTTCGCTTGAGCTAGGAAACCTCTGTGTGGGACTCTAAACACTCGTCAATATGTTAGCAGTAGGTAATGATCACATCAGTTGCCCACAAACCGTCAGCAGTACTAGCTGGACGTAACGGCTACCCAGGTATTGAGCGAATAGAAGATCAACAAGCAAGCTTATCTAAACTCTCATGAAGTCTATAAGAAACACTACCGTACAGTCTGGTCTCTTCGTATGATATGTATCGAGTCTGGGGGTGGAAACGTCAGACCCCGGTAACTTAATAAGTCATGCCGATGTATGGTCTATAATGATTCGAGAAACTACTGATAACACTTATCAGTAAATTTCATCAGCCCTGGCCAGAGACTTACTGTTATAGCCAATCGGGCATAGCGCAATATCAACTCCCAATACCGGGAGAGACGAAACCCCTCATATCACTCATTACCTCCATGTGACTCGGGACTATACCCAAAATCCACATGTTTGCATGACTCTTTTGAGCCATGGTAGGGAGGAAATTAAATAATAGTGGAAACCACATAAGACTCTATGATGATCTCGGGTCTACAGACTAACTTGTACCAGTGTCACCAGAGAATTGCTATCTGACGATAGGTATAGTACCATCTAGGAGTTCTCGGCGAGTCTTGTTCGATGTACCCATTCTTTATGAGCACCTGTGTACAATCTCTGATGTCAAACACCAATGGCTATGGGATCAACCATCGCCTCATACAGAGTCAAGAAACGTACACACTAGTCTACTCTGGAATATTGATGCCATGTCTCGATACTCCCTCGACTAGGAACAATTAAAGGATGTACTTGTGGACTACCCTGGCCCCACTAGTATGATCTGCATCATAGTCCTGGTAGTCAAGTACACATCCTAAGGGCTTTATCAACATGTATCAGAGAGACAGTATAATAATACAAGTGTACATGTTAAAATAAAGAGCAACCAGATAGCATACTATCATGTCGAGCAAGAAAGTCCTCTATTTATATGTCCAAGCATTCACTATAATATACAATCATGTACAATAATGGCCTTTAGGGCATACAATAATATACAATCATGTACAATAATGGACTTCTGGTTGTACTCCTCCAACACGTCGATATACTTTTTTAGGTTTGTGTGCCTGTCGTCATACTCGGCAGGCTGCACAGGCTTCTTGGTCTTCTTCTTGTTTTCAAAGACTTTAAAGGCTTAACTTGGGGATTTTGCCCTTTGTCAACAACTTTCGGTACGGGACGCGGTTTCAGCATCCCTTCGATGATTTCGGGTTCAAGAGGGCTTTTCCACCTGACTGCCGGACATGCCTGTAGATCTTTCAACATTCTTTTGGTTTTAGATGAAAAAACGACTTCCCATGGAGCTTCTTCCATGAGCGAGCATGATGCCCCTGGTGCATCCACTTTTTTGGGAGTGCGCTTCTATGGTGAGTTCACCCTCCAGTCCTCAGATAGCGCGAACTTCCCTTGTTGATACTGGTCTTCGACCGAGTTCTTGAAGATGTAGCAATCCTTAATCGGGTGGCTCACCATTCTTTAATAGGAGCGGTAGTTGGGGTTGTTGACGTCGCCGGGTTGCGGTGGACGCCGTGGGTCTGGCAATGTGATAAGTTTGTTATGCATTGCAAACTCAAATAGTCTCCTCGTCTTATCGCGGGGAAACGAGTAAGCGCGTCCTAGCCTTTCTTTCAGGGATAGGTGTGGACGTGCATTGTTTTGGCGAACCGCCGGTTTTGGGTCGCTCGGTTGTTGTTGAGTATTAGTGATGAAGGCCGCTTTCTTTTTACCCTTGGCATTTCAAGGGTCCTTACCTGAGGAGGAAGGCCCATGGCCCATCTAGTCCATTTGGGCCAATTTATCTATCAGAGCCTGGAAGGTGGTTGGTTTGAAGAACGTCATGAACTGGGACACAGTCGTTTGTGGATCTAGGGTCTCGATGAACATGCCCACGGTAGGGGATTCTTCGATGCGTTGTTCACACTTTGACCACAGGTTTCGCCACCGGATCGCATATTGGACCCAGGTTTTTCCCGGCCTTCCCCTGGCATTAATTAAAGCCGTGATCAGGGTGCGCTCGCTTGCGCTTGAAAACCGTTGTGTGAACAGCAGCTCCATCTCTGTGAATGTCTTTACGGAGTCATTTGGGAGCTCCGAGTACCATTCAAAGGCTGTCTCCGACAGGCTGCCAACGAAATGGTGAAGCAACAGTTTGTCGTTGCCTCCAGTGTTGCCGCACAGAGCTCTGAACTGCGCGACGTGCTGATGTGGGTTGCCTATCCCCTTGTATACATAGAACTTGGGGATTGTATATCCCGGCGGGTACTTGATTTGGTCATACCAGCCTGGATACGGTCTCCCAGGTCTGACAATTTAGCCGGCCACTTCATTTGCTTGATGAGCTCGTATTTGTTGAGCGATGTAATCATCAAGAGTAGCCTCGGAGATCGTTTCCTCCTTGGCCGATGATAGGGCCGGAAGAGGGTTTGATGTTTCCCCTCTATCATCCTCGATGATTATCGGCGGATCTTCAGCTAGGGGTTCTGGCTGGATCATATTCCAACTATGTCCTAGAACAAGAGAGACATCTGTTTTATGTTAGCAGCCTACTCTGTGGCTTCCTTGTCCTTTCTTTCAAGCACTCTTCGCAGAAACTCTATATCGGTCTCCTACTTTTGGCGTTATTCGGCTGTTAGGTCCGGACTTTCTTTCTGTCCGATAAGTGCTGTCATTTTGTTCAGCATCTCCTGGAGCTTTTACTGTTGCTCCTGAGCTTTTTCAAGGACTGAGTTTGCGGTCGGTGACCTATGGAAGCATGGATTTCTTCTTTCATGGAAGCCATGCAGACCGTATGTACGATCATGCTCCCAGACTTGGGCCATTTGTGTACATCACCTTTAGAATTTGCCAACGGCGGTGGGATTTTCTCCAGCCTCGTCCTTTTGTGGGAGGTCGAAGTTGAAGGAGCCGTTGTAACTGCAGGGTTGTTTAGCACGGCAGCAAAGTTTTGGGAGGCATCGTTCATGCCAATTTCAAAAAATTGCCGCTCTAGCTAACCCTAACCCTAGAATCGTTACTAGAAAATCCGACGAAATGAAAAGCAAACAACTTTGCAACTAAAGTGAATAAGGAATACAGCCTTTGTAGACCGGTCCTTCACTTCATTAGCTCTGTGTAGTAGTCCCTTCACTGCAATCATGAACTTCCGGACTCTAGAGAGGCTCCCATGAAGAAATGAACAAGCTTGCATCAAAGTCTTCGAGACCGAAGATGATCTACGTCGAGGAGACACTAATCCAAGCTATCTCTTCACTAATTATGGAATTAATGAAGCAAACACCCTATACTAAATGGCAAGTAGTAGAGGATGATGAAGTAGGAAGTGGGTTCACTTTAGATTTATTTTTCTCACACTAATTCTTCACTTAGAAAAAACCTAGTGAGCTTTTTGATGAAGAAGAAGAAGAATGAACTCATGAGAGAGTGTGAATGGAAACCATGGGTGAGTTAAGCATCATATGCTAACCCTTGTAAAGACATAACCATGGTTAGGATAATTGATTGGGTTTATAAATATCTTAAGCAAAACAAAAATAGTAGACTAAGTCAATGCATCCATAAGCTTCTATAAGCGTTGAGCCATAACAAAGTCCAACTCATTTTTGAATAACTTTAAATAAATAAAACCCTAGATAATCCCTAGCATGGTGTAAGTCACACACATACCCAAGTTGCATGTATCATCAAGCATGACACAAAATCATGTACACAAATATATATCACATATATACTTATGCACAAAGTGAGAAAAAGAAATCATAAGTGAACAAGTTTTAGTTGATGTAACTTAATATATTAAATATATAATTATACATTAAATTATTAAATCAACACTTGATTTAATAATCCGGCTATATCTCATATAACCGACTAATATCAAATGTAACAACTTATCGAATCAACACTTGATCC
Organism: Agapanthus africanus; assembly: GCA_030015575.1. Lineage (NCBI taxonomy): Eukaryota > Viridiplantae > Streptophyta > Magnoliopsida > Asparagales > Amaryllidaceae > Agapanthus > Agapanthus africanus. The sequence goes on from CM057337.1 coordinate 82,200,641, forward strand.
GATAACCCGGCTATATCTCATATAACCGACCTATGTCACATATCGCGAGAATAGAATACGGTATCACATATCGTATTTATCTCGGTCCCGCACATATCACATATGTGCTCTGATTTAGAGGTTTTTTATGATAAAAAATAATATGTTACCGCAATCAAGAATGGCGTCGCTTGGTAGCTAGCCGGTGAATACGGGTCAGTCCACAGGGACGTTGTAAATTTCCTAAATGTTCTTACGAGCTAATTCCAAAGGGTGTTAGATCTTTTATCACAAAAACTAAGTTGAGTTATACTAAGATTAGGAAACTTGCTAGGATTAGGTTTAGGTAAAGTTTGGTAAATAAAGATCTACACCTCTTTCAATGCCTTAAATTAGATATCATATTAGGAGTTATGGTATTTATTAATAAAGGGGATTAGGATGATCGGGAAGAAACTATGTTTTTTCCTCTAGATCCTTGTCCGTCCTTTCTTAATTCTTACCCTAACCTCCATGGAAAACGTTCATATCCGGTCTTTTATATTACGGTATCACCGTTACCTCGTGGGTAGAGTGCCGTGGGGAGCAGAATATGAAAGTATGCATGGAGTCCTAATTGTTCATAAGAGATTGGCAAAGAAAGGGGTAAGAGATCTTCATCCCTTAAACCCTTCCCTATTCCTAACCCTAACAAGCGAGAAAATTACTCGCTCACTGAGGGATCTACGAAAGACGTAATTTTTATGAGTTTTGATTTAAGAGATTAAAGATCTACGAAAGAGTAATAAAAATTCTAAACTAGATTAAACTAGGGCAAGAGAATAATTTATCTAGAGCAAGAATTAAAACTAGAACTAAGGCAGAAATTAAAAGAAACATACAAAATGATGCTCTCAAAACTTCAAAAGAATCTGAATTTTATTCATAAAAAGAGGCATGAACTAATACAAGAAATTGGGTCTCTATTTATAGGACATAGAAAACCCTAGGTTTACAATTGCCGCACGTCTGCATTTACAAAAATACCCCTAGGAAGACTAGTCAGCGCCGCCACCACATTATGGTAAAAAATTTCTCCTCTACGTGCTATAGACGACCGCGGAACCGCGGCCGCAGCCAGGGTTTGGCCGCGGTTCCGAGGCCAGATTGATGGCTTGTGTGCTGCAATTTTTTGGTCTGGCTTCTGTTGACTTGTACTTCCTGTTTCTTTAGTACTTTTCTCAAATTGGCTTATAGGTTTCTTCCTGATCTCCACAGTGAACAATTGTAGTGAACTTTTTCCGTTGCTTCAAGACGAAGTCTTGAATCTTGCGCTGCCTCGTACTTTATGAACTGATCTTCGTATAGGCTTGATCAAGATCCATCTATTTGTTGGTCGTAGTCTCACTTTTTGCATCGTCTTTTATCTTTTTCACTGTTTTTGCTCCTAGAACCTATAACCTGTACTATGTAGCAGACATGGGTCAAAAGCACCTGTTTATTTGTAAAATGCATAAAAATGGGGAATATAATAATGCAATATTATGGTATGAACAAATACCCCCAAACTTATCTTTTGCTCGTTCTCGAGCAAACTTAGTTTTATTCCCGACAAAAACCTAACCTCACTTTCGCAGGGAAACGCAATTGCACTGAGCTCGTGCAACAAGCCGTTAAACCTCTAGGTGTCACTAGTAGGAGGAGTGTTGTCTCCTGAGGGTTTTCAGCGGATACTACCCACAAAATCCTATCAATTTAGGCCCATTGACTTTTATTCTCCAATTAGGTTTTCCAACAAGGAATTCTATTATCTTCGACTCGTAAATTATCCACCCATATTCTTCACACTTCCTCACCATTTAACTTAAGATTATATATGTTCTGCAGACCTACTTAGTTTTTGGCATTTCTTAAGTTTTCCTTCTAGGGTTCCATCTCCACTTAGGAATTTTTATCAACTCTACTAAAGATACAAGTTCTATTCTTCATTCCTATCTCTTATCTAAACTCTAATCACATACCCATACGTATGTGTATATATCACCCCTACACTTAGAAATTCAAATCAAGCAATCATACTCTTGTCCGTTGTCCAAAGCACTTCTTAATTGGTGAATTTTTAAATGAATTTTGCTTACACATCCTTCATGCGACCGTTAATACTTCTTGAGGTACCAACGACCGATTACAAAATGCGTTTGCACTCTAAAGCGTAATTCCTAGTCTTGCAACACCTAAGGCTTTAGCAGTGACTCCCAAACCAGTTGGTCTAAGGCACTAGGTGATGAAGCACCCTCGCTAAATATTTTTCTATTTTTGCAGCCTTAAGTAATTGCAAAAACCAGTGTTCATTTTTTTCTTTTATTGACACTTGTATTTTTTTTTATTTTTCATCGTACTAAGGACTTTAGACAAGAGCATTTCAAGGTCTCCTCTACTATTCCAAGTTTCAAGGTGCGTGTTTGTGCAATTTGTAGGGTATACATTTTCAGAATTTAGACTTAAGTTAGGAACTATTTTTCAAACTTATACTCTAATAAAAATATCTATACTTTTCCTTTCCTTTGACTTAGCCCAAGAAGTGAACTCAAAATTCGCCTATTTCTAAATAAACCACAAAGGCATATACTTTCTACCGTTAAACTTTAAGAAAGGTTATTTTTAGGGTTTTTAATTTACTAAGTCTAAGATCTAGTTGTTCCTAGCTAATTAACCTATCTGTCAAACTTAAGTTAAATAAGCCCAAAATTGAATACATTAATTTTTATAATTTTTGAATTTTTGAATTTTTATGGGTTTTTCTTTTTCTATATTTTTTTTTTCAAATTTTTCAATTTTTATGGATTTTATATAAGGATGAAAATGCAAAAATATACATATGAATGCGAAGGAAGAAGACTTACCGAGCATACCCCCAAACTTAAACTGGACAGTGTCCTCACTGTCAGTCTGCACCAAGTGGGTCAATAATGTCGGCAATTTCCTGTTTATTATCATATTTACAAATGATACACACCCCCAAACTTATGTGAAATAAAGTTTTGAAAAAAAAATGATTGGAAATTCGGGGGTGAAAGTGGAGGAGATTTAATCGGTGTAGATCGGCTCCTGCAAAAACAGGAGCTCCTCCGATGGGTTCGCTGTGAGGAACGGTTTCAATCGATGTCCATTTACTTTGAATAAAGTACCGTCCTTCGGATTTTCAAGATCGACCGTACCGTGCGGATAAACAGTGCGAACTACAAATAGCCCTTTCCACCTAGAACGGAGCTTGCCGAGGTGATAATGTAACCGAGTGTCATAGAGTAAAACATGTTGACCACGTTTAAATATTTTTCGCAAAAGGTGTTTATTATGGAGCACCTTAGTTCGGTTTTTAACAATTATGGCATTATCATAAGCCTCATCCCGCGGCTCTTCTAGTTCAATTAATTGCAGTTTTCGATTGCTGCCCGCATCTCCTAATGATAAATTCAACTCTTTGATTGCCCAAAATGCCTTATGCTCAATCTCTACTGGGAGGTGGCAAGCCTTCCCGTAAACAAGCCGGTATGGAGACATACCAAGATCGGTCTTGTATGTAGTACGGAAAGCCCATAGTGCATCGATCAGTTTGAGTGACCAATCTTTACGGTTTTTAGAAACCGTTTTCTCCAAGATTTGCTTAATTTACCGATTTGAAATCTCGGCTTGCCCACATGTTTGGGGATGGTATGGCGCTGACAGCTTGTGGGTAATAGAATATTTGCGCATTAAGGACTCAAAAGTCCTATTGCAAAAGTGAGAACCATTATCACTTATAATCGCTTGAGGGTGCCCAAACTGAGAAAAGATATGTTCCTTAAGAAATCGAACGACAACCTTGTTGTCATTCGTTCGACTAGGCACAGCCTCGACCCACTTTGACACGTAGTCAACCGCCAAAAGAATATACACATTCCTAAAGGAATTAGGAAATGGTCCCATGAAGTCTATTCCCCAAACATCAAAAACATCCACAACCAAAATTGGTTGGAGCAGCATTTCGTTTCTCCGCGATATCCGGCCCAAGTGTTGGCACCGGGAGCATGTCTTGCAGTATTCATATGCATCCTTAAAGAGTCATGGCCAATAGAAACCACACTGCAAGATTTTCTCGGCTGTCTTCTTTAGGCCAAAGTGCCCATCACATGCTTGATCGTGGCAAAAAGACAGCACACTCTTAAACTCGTTTTTCGGTACACACCGACGAATGATTTGGTCCGAACAGTATTTAAAAAGATAAGGTTCATCCCAGTAAAAATGCTTTTCTTGGGACAAGAATCGAAGTTTATCCTGTTTCGACCAATCTTTAGGTATCAAGCCGGCGGCTAAGTAGTTTACTATATCCGCGAACCATGGTTCGCAAGAAACGGTTAAGAGTTGCTCATCAGGAAAAACATCTTTGATTGGAATTTCAAGTGTAGGCGAAGAAGGAAGTCGTGAAAGGTGATCAGCCATGACGTTTTCACATCCTCTTTTGTCCCTTATGACAAGGTTAAACTCTTGTAGCAAGAGGATCCAACGTATTAGCCTCGATTTAGCATCCTTCTTCGCAAAAAGGTGGTGAAGAGCTGAATGGTCCGTATACAAAATAACTGGAGAGCCGATTAAATAAGGCCGGAATTTTTCAAGTGCAAACACAACTGCTAAAAACTCTTTTCTGTTGTTGTGTAGTTTAGTTGGGCCTCATTTAGTGTACGGCTAGCGTAATAAATCACGTGCGGCATCTTATTAATGTGTTGTCCAAGAACAACACCAATGGCAAAATCTGATGCGTCGCACATAATTTCGAAGGGATGCGTCCAGTCTGGAGATGAAAGAATGGGCGCAGAAATGAGAGAGTGTTTCAATGACTCGAACGCTTCCATGCAAGTTGAGTCAAAATCAAATGTTGTGTCCTTGGCCAATAAGAGAGTCAAGGGTCTAGCAATCTTGCTAAAATCCTTGATGAACTGTCAATAAAAACCGGTGTGGCCAAGGAAAGCTCGGATGTCTTTGACGCATTTAGGAGGAGGAAGATTAGAAATGACCTTAATTTTGGCTTTATCAACCTCTATGCCGTGTTGCGAGATGACATGTCCTAAGACAATACCTTCTCGTACCATAAAGTGACACTTCTCCCAATTTAAAGTTAGGTTCTTATCCCTACAGCGGGTAAGAACTGCGTCAAGATGTAGTAAACACTCGTCGAAGGAGTCACCAAAAATGGAGAAATCATCCATAAAGATCTCCAAAAACTTTTCAACCATGTCTGAAAAGATCCCCATCATACACCGCTGAAATGTAGCGGGTGCATTGCATAACCCAAAGGGCATGCGACGATAAGCAAATGTGCCAAAAGGACAAGTAAATGTGGTCTTGTCTTGATCCTCTTTGGCGATGGGGACTTGGTTATAGCCGGAATAGCCATCCAAAAAGCAATAAAACTCGTGCCCAGCCAATCGTTCTAGCATTTGGTCAATGAAAGGTAAAGGAAAGTGGTCTTTCCTTGTCGCGGCATTGAGTTTTCTATAGTCGATGCAAACTCGCCACCCAGTTTGGGTGCGAGTAGGAATTAACTCATTTGCCTCATTGGCAATGATCGTGATGCCCGATTTCTTTGGCACAACATGAATGGGGCTAACCCATTGGCTATCCGAGATAGGGTAAATGATACCACTATCAAGACATTTAACAATCTCCTTCTTGACAGCCTCTTTCATTATGGGGTTGAGGCGTCTTTGTGGATCTCTTACCGGCTTGGCATCATTCATCAAGTGTATATGACGTTCAACTATGAGGGGACTAATCCCCCTGATGTTCGCCATAGACCAGCCAAAAGCTTGCCGATTATTTTGTAAGACCATTAAAAGGGTCTTCTCTTGCTCAAGAGCTAGAGAGGCCGATATAATAACGGGTAGGGTCTCATTCTCACCTAGATAAGCATATTTAAGGTGCGATGGCAAAAGCTTTAGTTAGAGTTTAGGAGGTGAAACAATTGATGGTCACAATGGTGTAACTGTTTCAAACTCGAAAGATTCCATCAAAGGTTCAAATCGAGTGTATGCAACCGAGTCGGATGGTTCAACTAACTCATCCGAAAAAGTAAAAGACTCAAACTCGGGTGGTGAGTCTTCAAAATCGTCCACAAAGGTGAAACACTCATAATCGTTGTCCGCCGTGAAAGCTATGTCGGATTCTAGGAGGAACGCACTAGAGGCGTCTACATTGCTGTGGTCGAACATAAAATTTTCGAACTCACAGTCCTCTTCCGCGATCTCATTGATCGAGCAAACATCAAGTAAGCTAGAATTAGGCTCGGAAGGCTGATTTCCCAACTTAAAAATGTTGAGTTCAATTGTCATATTGCCAAAAGATAGATTCATTGAACCATTACGACAATTGATCACCGCATTAAAAGTCGCAAGGAATGGTCAACCAAATATCACCGGAATTTGACTCCGGGGGTTAGCGAAAGGTTGTGTATCCATAACAATAAAATCAATAGGGAAAATGAAATCCCTTACTGTAATTAACACATCCTCCAACTCTCCCCTAGGATGGGTGATGGATCGGTCGACCATTTGGAGAGTACAATGAGTGGGCTTAAGCTCTCCAACGCCTAATTGCTCGTACACAAAATAAGATAGCAAATTGACACTAGCACCAAGATCTAAAAGTGCTCTATTGATGTTCTTGTCCCCAATTGTTATTGAAATAGTAGGACAACCGGGGTCCTTGTGCTTTTAGGGTAAAGATTGGACAAGAGCATCGCTAACAGCACTAGCCACGAAAACTTTCTTTGGTACTTGTGACTTTCTCTTTTTGGTGCATAAGTCCTTTAAGATTTTTGCATATGAAGGAACTTGTTGGATTGCATCCAAGAGAGGGATATTTATGCTAACCTGTTTGAACAACTCTACAATCTTCTTCATTTGTGGAGTGGGTTTATTGGATCTCAACCGATTTGGAAAAGGAACATTTTGAAAAGTTATTGAGTCTAATTTTTGCGGATCAGATTGTGGAGTTGGAACGGATCCCCGTGTAGATGTGTTCGTGTTGTGAGAAGTGGGTCCATTCGATCTAGAAGAAGTAGAGCTGTGTGAAGGATGAAGAATAGGCCCTAACGAAGAAGAAGAAGAAGAAGAAAGTGAAGAAGATGAAGAAGGACCACCGGCAAGGGTGTCATTGTTAATACCCACATTATTTTGCAACACTCTTCCGGTCTCAACGTGGTCACAGCATTTACGTTATGATTCTGCTGTTCATATGCAACATGTGCGTGACCGGGATTTGGCAGAGGTTGAGATGGAAGCTTTCCTTTTTCTCGCTCGCTCAACGCAGCATTGAGTTGTGCAATTTGTGCCTCTATGGATTTGATGCTTTGATCGTGTGAGGCACTGTTTTGCACCAAAGATTGAATAGAAGTCTCCAACCGTGCTGCGGATTGTGTAGATTGCTTTAGGAACGCATCTAGACTTCTCTCTAGCGAGTTAACCTTATCATTATGAGGTGGAACAAAATTGTTTGGCGGGTAAGAATTGTTGGGCACAAAATTGTTCACTTTATTAGGATAAGGTTGCTATTGGAAAGGTTGCTGAAATTGAGTTTGTAGAGGTGCTTGTTGTTGTGGAGGAGGAGGCCTTTGAAAATTGTTGTTTCCTTGGAATTATTGATTTTGGTTCCAAGCGAAATTTGGGTGACTCCTCCAACCCGGATTGTATGTCGAAGAGTATGGATCGTTTCTTTGTCGTTGCTGAAAGGTAGCATTGACTTGATCATGTCCTTGAGTAGATAGATTGTAAGGACACTCTTCGGTGAGATGTGATGGATCCGAACAACAAGCACAAACAGTTCGTGGAGGCACAACAGGGGCAGGAGAAGGCGATGAGATTTTGGTCTCAATCGCTTCTAGCTTTTTCGTAAGTGCTGCCATCTCGGCCTTCATAGCAAACGACATATCTAAGTGATGTATGTCTGCCCTAGACTGACCAATAGAAGAAGATGATGTGGTCTTGGTGCTCTCCCACTGAATTGTTTGTTCACTAAGATCCTCGAGAAACTGCTACGCTTCGTCATTAGATTTGGTTAGAAAGTGACCTTGACAAATGATTTTTAGCAACTGCTTCGCTGCCGGGTTCAATCCCTCGTATAATGTTTGGCAAAGTTGCCAATTTTCGATCCCATGGTGAGGGTATTGAACAAGTAGGTCTTTGAATCTTTCAAAACACTTCCAAAATGGTTCGGAAGGAAGCTGAGAAAATTGTATAATCTCGTTGCGTATTCTAGCAGTCTTGTGATGAGGATAGAACTTTTTAAGAAAGGCTTTCACAAACTCTTCCCAATTCTTAATTGAATGTGACGATGTGATGTATAGCCACTTCTCGGCTAAGTCACATAAGGTGAAAGGAATGACCCTTAGCCTTATAGCATCATCGCTTAATTGGGTTGTTTTCATCATAGCGCAAACGTTTTGGAATTTGTTGATAAAGATATATGCATCTTCAGATTCCAATCCGTGAAACTTAGGCAGCATATTGATGAAGTGGGGTTTGATCTCAAAATTGTCCCCATTTGCCTGTGGGAGGGAAAGGCAAGTAGGTAGGGCAGTGCTGATTGGGTAGAAAAGATCCTGGAGTGCGACTCATTGGGGCGCTTCAACAGGCGGATGATTCGGGTTATTCGCACCTAACGGAGGTGGAATCATTTCCGTCGGTAAGGTGTTGTTGGGATTGTATCCCGACATACCTTCGGAAGAAGAATTTCAAGGTGAAAGTGAAGAAGTGGAAAGGATTTCGACTTCGGAGTCGAAAGGTTCGTCGGTCGGTACCAACGAAACACGAACTAATCGGGCGCTAGTGTCCCTAGTCCAACCGGACATACACTAATGAGGTAGTGTAGTCAAAAAGGTGAAAGACAGAATGTGGAGGTAAGACAACATCAATGAGAAGGAAGTAGTGTAAGTGAGGTGCAAGGATTTCTTTAGCGACAAGTTGCAAGTTTTTAAAAAGATTTTTTCCTTTTTTATGTGGAGCTTTTTGCAAAAAGATTTTTTAGAAGAGACTTTGACACAAATGTAATCAACTACAAATGCACAATCAGGCCTAAATCTAGGGTCACCTAGGTCAGCTAGACAGCTCCTAACTGTTCCAAAGGGCTAGAAATAGGACCTCAAACCGCCTCTTCACCGCCAATTGCGGCCAGGTAAGTGCCAGGTGAGTGGGAGGCTCTCCACTACAATTAGTGGCCCTAATTAAGTAACCACTCGCCTTAGACACACTTGCCTAGACACCGCAAAGTCAGGTTAGGATTAATAGCCGATGCCTATAACTAATCCTCTGTCCTATATAGCGCGACGTCCTTAGGGCTGAGTCTAGTATTTTTTAATTAAATATTGGTCAATGCAAATGCCTTATATGATTTCTGGGCTCCTGGGAAGGGTGATGAAATCCCTACCCAATCTGAATTGGTCAAAAGCCCCTTAAAATCCGATTAAAATATGCAAAGCAGTAAATCACTTGCAATCAATATTCTGTTAAGCGCGGCGCAAAGAATCCTGCAGAAAATCAATTATTGGAAAGGGGAAGATTTTTTAGCGCAAAGAATTCTGCAAAAGATTTGGCAAAAGATATATGGGGATTTGCAGAGGAGGAAAAAGGGGAGCAAACAGTGCAAAACTCGCGCGCTGACGTGGCAGAGGGACCGCAGATCCACGGTGGGAGAAGGCTTGCGCGGCGGAAGGGCGGCGGTGTTGAAGTTTCAGGTCTCTGAAAAAATTGTGCTGCTCTTTTGTTCCAATCCCTTTCTGTTCTGATCTACCTTTTTCTTTTTCGCACTCAGAATTTTTCCAGATCCGTCGATCCTGCAAAGATTCACACAAGAAACCCTTCAAACAATAAAAGATGATAGAATGTTTATATTTTTTATTTTTTCAATTTTTATGGTTTTTTATATTTTATATTAACCCGAAATTACAAAAAGGAAATTTTTACGCCATCCCCGGCAACGGCGCCATTTGATTTAGAGGGTTTTTTACGATCAAAAATAATATGTTACCGCAATCAAGAACGGCGTCGCTTGGTAGCTAGCCGGTGAATACGGGTCGGTCCACAGGGATGTTGTAAATTTCCTAAATGTTCTTACGAGCTAATTCCAAAGGATGTTGGATCTTTTATCACAAAAACTAAGTTGAGTTATACTAGGATTAGGAAACTTGCTAGGATTAGGTTTAGGTAAAGTTTGGTAAATAAAGATCTACACCTCTTTCAATGCCTTAAATTAGATATCATATTAGGAGTTATGGTAATTATTAATAAAGGGGATTAGGATGATCGGGAAGAAACTATGTTTCTTCCTCTAGATCCTTGTCCGTCCTTTCTTAATCCTTACCCTAACCTCCATGGAAAACGTTCATATCCGGTCTTTTATACTACGGTATCACCGTTACCTCGTGGGTAGAGTGCCGTAGGGAGCGGAATATGAAAGTATGCATGGAGTCCTAATTGTTCATAAGAGATTGGCAAAGAAAGGGGTGAGAGATCTTCATCCCTCAAACCCTTCCCTATTCCTAACCCTAACAAGCGAGGAAACTACTCGCTCATTGATGGATCTACGAAAGACATAATTTTTATGAGTTTTGATTTAAGAGATTAAAGATCTACGAAAGAGTAATAAAAATTCTAAACTAGATTAAACTAAGGCAAGAGAATAATTTATCTAGGGCAAGAATTAAAACTAGAACTAAGGCAGAAATTAAAAGAAACTTACAAAATGATGCTCTCAAAACTTCAAAAGAATCTGAATTTTATTCATAAAAGGAGGCATGAACTAATACAAGGAATTGGGTCTCTATTTATAGGACATAGAAAACCCTAGGTTTATAATTGCCGCACGTCTGCATTTACAAAAATACCCTTAGGAAGACTAGTCAGCGCCGCCGCCACATTATGGTAAAAAATTTCTCCTCTACGTGCTCTAGACGGCCGCGGAACCGCGGCCGCAGCCAGGGTTTGGCCGTGGCTCCGCGGCCAAATTGTTGGCTTGTGTACTGCAATTTTCTGGTCTGGCTTCTGTTGACTTGTACTTCCTGTTTCTTTAGTACTTTTCTCAAATTGGTTTCTAGGTTTCTTCCGGATCTCCACAGTGAACAATTGTAGTGAACTTTTTCCGTTGCTTCGAGACAAAGTCTTGAATCTTGCGCCGTCTCGTACTTTGTGAACTGATCTTCGTATAGGCTTGATCAAGATCCTTCTATTTGTTGGTCGTAGTCTCACTTTTTGCATCGTCTTTTATCTTTTTCACTGTTTTTGCTCCTAGAACCTATAACCTGTACTATGTAGCAGATATGGGTCAAAAGCACCTGTTTATTTGTAAAATGCATAAGAATGGGGAATATAATAATGCAATATTATGGTATGAACATGCTCCTACTCCGTTTCGCTTGAGCCAGAAAACCTCTGTGTAGGACTCTAAAGACTCGTCAATACGCCGTCAGTAGGTGATGATCATATCAAACACCCACAAGCTGCAAGAGGTCTGCTAAACGTAACGGCCATCCGGGTATTGAGCGATCAGAAGATCAACAAGCAAGTCTGCTCACACTCCTGTGAATCCAATCAGTAACACTACCGTACAGTCCAGTCTCTTCATCTAATATGTCGTATATCTCGTCTAGGGATGGTAAACGTCAGACCCCAGTAACTCAATAAGTCATGCCGATGTGAGGCTCATAACGGGTCGAGAAACTACTGATAACACTTATCAGTATATCTCTGAAGTAGCCCTGGCCAGGGACTTCCTGTTATAGCCAATCAAGCACAGCACAACATCAACCCCCAATACCGGGAGAGACGAAACCTCTCCTAACACTCATTGCCTCCATGTGATTCGGGACTGTACCTAAAAGCCACCGTTTTGCATGTTCTCTTGAACGTGCTAAGTTGGAAATCAAAGCACAGTGGGAATCACACAAGACTCCATGACGATCTCGGGTCTACAGACTAACCTGTACCAGTGTCACCAGAGAACTGCTATCTGACGATAGGTATAATACCATCTAGGAGTTCTCGGCGAGTCCGTTCAGTGTACCCAGTCTCCACTGAGCACCCGTATACTATCTCTGATGTCAAACACCAATGGATATGGGATCATCCATCGCCTATCTACATGGGTCGAGAAGCTATACACTAGTCTACTCTGATATATCGATGCCCTGTCTCGATACACCCACGACTAGGAACATTTGAAGGATATACTTACTGACTACTCTGTCCCTACTAGTATGATCTGCATTATAATCCTGGTAGTCAAGTACTCATCCTAAGGGCTTTATCAATATGTAATAGAGAGACAATAAGTGTACATGTTAAGATAAAGAGCAACCAGATAGCATACTATCATGTCGAGCAAGAAAGTCCTCCCTATATATGTCCAAGCATCCACTACAATATACATCGTATATACAGTAATGGCCTCTAGGGCATACATATAACTAACAATCTCCCACTTGCACTAGGGCCATATGTTGTAGTATCCTATACCCAACAATCAACAGTGGTTGTAGTATCTCATACACAACCATCCCATAAAAGTCTCTTTTGGGAAAAGGCCTTTGTAAGTGAATCCGCCATGTTGTCCTATCTGTCTACTCTCCTAACCTTGATCTCCCTGGAGATCAACCATCTCCATGATCTTAGAATATGTCTGGATCACTGATGGGACGGGGGTTCCTAGGCATAATCCACAACTCCATTGTCACACAATGGTAGGAACGAAGTTCATCTCATGAACTAATATACATCCAGACTACCTCTTTGGTAGCATCGTTGGTAGCGATGTATCCAACCTTTATCATCTAGTATGTCACGGTATCTAGTTTGGAACTCTTCCAACATACCGTCCCTCCACTGAGGGTAAAGACAATGTCTGTGACTGACATTCAGTCGACCTTATCACCCTAGAAGCTATCCAGTGATTCTCCCCAGGATCGATTGATACCATCTCACTACACTTAGTGAGAATCCTAACATCCACTTAGATCTATCTCATAGATCCAAAACCTAGGATTTAAGAGGTATCACCTTGATCCTATATGGAGAATCTATATGATAAGAGGAGATTGACCGAGTGCAGCATAAGAAACACCTTTCCTATCAATAGTATGTCATCCACGTACAATACGAGGAAGACCACCATACTCTCTACTACCTTTTCGTATATACAAGGTTCATCTACCCTTTTGATGAAGTCAAATCGTTGACTACCACATCAAAATAGATGTTCCAACTCCGCGATGCCTGCTTTAACCTGTAAAGCAACTTGCACACGTTTCCGCTACTCCCACTATCTATGAAGCCCTCTGGCCGTGTACTTATAGACGCTCTCTTCTAATTCACTATTTAGAAAAGCAGTCATGACATCCAACCGCCAGATATCGTAGTCATGGTGTGTAGCAATGGCAAGTAGGATCCAGATGGACTTAAGCATAGCTTCTGGAGAGAGGGTTTCATCAAAAACCACACATGATCGATGACGAGAACCTTTTACAATAAGTCTAGCTTTGAAAGTCTCAACTTTTCCATCTACACCAAGTAATCTACTCATGATATACTTACTCCTGATGGGGATTTAACCCTTCAGATAAAGCAACCAAAGTCCATACTTTGTTGGTGTATATGGATTCCATCTCAGATCGCTTAGCATCCAGCCATTCTTACAGAGTCCTCACTCTTGATGGCCTACTCGAAACTAGTTGGGTCATCATCTCATGATGTAATCCTCGCTCCTACTGTCATAGAGAAAACCGAAGTATCTCTCAGGTGGATGAGGAATCCTACCAGATCGGCGGAGAGGCTGAGGTTCGTCGGGAACTATTGAATCCTCCGGTTCTACCAAATCATCAGCTGTAGTTTGTATAGCTGGAACTCCTTCCAGTTCTACCTCATGACCACTAATTTCTTCACAAGAAATTCCTTTCTAAAAAGGTGGCATGCTGAGAAACAAAACACCTTTTTTTCCTCGGTGTGGTAGAAAATATTCCCTTGCGAATGCTTGGGATATCCAACAAACTTCCACAGAACTGACCTTGCCTCGAGCTTGTCCGGATTTTGCTTTTAGACATAAGCCGGACAACCCCAAATCTTAACTTGCTTAAAACATGGGCTCTTCCCATACCATATCTCATATAGAGTGGTAGGCTCCTGATTTGGTTGGAACCCTATTCAATAGATATGCAGCTTCTCAAGTGCCTAAAAGGAAATAGGCAACTCAGTAGTACTCATCATAGAGCACACCATATCTAATAGGGTGTGATTGCTCCGCCCCGATACACCGACGTGCTGTGGTGTATACGAAGGAGTAATGCTGAGAGAGAATCTCTTTCTCCTTTAGAATAGTCCAGGAAGTCCGTGCTCAAGTATTCTCCTTCCTGATCACATCAAAGGACATATTACTTATACCCGTTTTAGTTCTTTACTTCTAATTTATATTCTTTGAATTTCTCAAAAGCTTCAGACTTGTGTTCCGACAGAAACATATGTCCGAATCTTGAGAGATCATCAGTGAATGTAATGAAGTACAAAGAACCAGTCCTGGCATGTGTAGACAGGGGACTTACATACATCATCATCTATCAATCCCGAGAGTTCACTAACTCTTTCTCTGTTTCCAATAAACGGAGTTATGGTCATCTTATCTTTATGACATGACTGGCAAGTTTCATAAGATATAAATTCAAACTGATTTAAATATGCATCTTAATGTAACTTAGCTAGTCGGGTCGCATTGATATGACCTAGTCTACAATGCCTCAAGAAAGATTCGTTCATTTCTGAACTATTCCCCTTATGTGTGTTCTGTACGTTAAGGACTATGGTTTGATTTAGAACGTATATGCTTTTAGATAACGTGCCTGAACCGATCAACTCTTGATATAGGAAATATTCAAAACATTATCCAACAATACAAAATTATATCCTTCTTTAGTAAATAAAGAGACAAATATAATATTGTATATCATATTCGGTATCTAATAACATTCGTTCAGAATCAATGTACTTGATAATACAGGGTGATAACCGCCAACAACTTGGCTGCAACACTTGCACCATTTCCAACTCTTGAAACTTATCACCCATTCCCAGTTCTCTACCTATCTGTAGCCCATGTAACAGATTACATATATGTGATCCTGATCTGATATCTCATACCCAGGACGTAATGGATACTGAGAAATGGTTCTCGGTAATGAACCTGAAGAAGATGCATCAGCATGCACTTTCTTCGTTTGGGCGGCATAGGAATCCTGGTATTCCCCTATTTCCCGCTCGGTCTATAACAATTATAAGTTGGAGCGGGACCAATGTTCCCCAACTCAGTATAACAAGCGGGTTCGGTCAATACATCCATATTATTATTTTGATTAAGGCGTGACATGGTCGCTATCTGGAGAGAGAGAGAAGAAAATACTCTGCGTGTGCTCTTGCAAGATTAGATTGGTTATTATTTTATCCAATAAGGATGGCTCCCACTGTTTTAGTCAAATCTTCCTTCAAACCCTAAAAGGAAAGACTAACCGGGATTAATTACACACTACAAGTTCGCCAATTTTTCGGCCAGGCCAGTGTCGGTACTTTGAGGGAGGTTCCACGTGCTTTCACACAGACCTAATTAAAATAAACCTCATTTTCCCAGGGACGTAACCCCGTTAACACCTTTCTAAACACCTACTTGATCAGCTAATTGCGATGTGTAAAACTCTCTAAGGAGTAACTCTTACTCGCAGTGGGTATCGGGATCCAACTATCTCGTAGAAGGTATGCAATCTCATTGAAAATCTCAACACTTGAAATTCCCGATAATATTCTGCCCCTAGCGTCCTATGACCTTGACGCAGGCCAACAAACCATAGTCCGTTAGTCAAGTTCAACTCGTATATTTCCTGATTGAATTAAACCCACCTGCACGCCCCTTGACGCAGGCCAACAAAGTCGCACGACTACCCTAATCCAATCGCATCGTATGCTGCAGATAAGCACTAGTTAGCTACCGCACACTATGCCTTGACGCAGGGCAACAAACGTAGCACGAATACTAAGTAGTACTTATCTGAAATGACAGAGGGCTACGACAGGTTTTTAAGAAAACCCTTTGCGTAATGAACTTGATATCCTTGTATAATCGAGTAATTTTGAAAAAGGAGTGTTTTGAGGCTTTTACAAGTTTTGCTAAAGAGGTCACTCCCGGTGAAAGGATCTCGGCTCTTTCCTTATCGAATAAGGTGCAAGATATTTCATAAATACCACTATGCAAAGAAAAAAACTATAGAAGCAATCAAAAGACAAACTGAGTGTGTTATAGCATCTGCTAATTTCGCTAAAGAGGTCACTCCCGGGAAGGGATCTCGGCTCTTTCATTATCGAATAAGGTGCTGGATATTCTACAAAGAATACCGCTATGCAAAGCAAGAACTAGAGCTACCGGTTTTTAAACAAGTTTCTACAACATCTTTTAGGTTTCTTTTATTTCATTAATCTCATTAATGAAGTCCCATCATAATATGCTGCCTAAGCATCACATATGAAACGAAAGCAACAATATATAATATATATCATATATATATAAGCATTCGTCTCAGAATATACACAGTGATCACATCACAGAATATCGCAGTAGAATAAAACATATAAAATATTGGATATACTAGGATTTCCGTATTATAGATTAAGCCTGTATAAAACACGGATTCTACGGTCGTGATGAATAGCCAAACCCATATCCCTAGACCCCTACGAGAGCGGCAAGCAACCCTACCAATTCTAGAGTTAGGAGACCCAGTCTCGACTCCTCAAGATGGTCTCCCACTGGACCCTAGAACCCGGTTACTTATGCTCCCCATCTTGGGTCTATCCTAATGCGGAAAACTAAATAATATACATCAACGGTGACATCTTCCTCAACCCGGAAGTGCCCCAATAAAAAAATATTACATACAAGCTTTTACATGAATGAAAATGAAAAACCCTCATCTCACATAAAACCCCCGGCTATTCAAAACACGACGATCCAATATGACATATCCCAGCAACACATAACATCACATATCATCAATGTAAGTAAATATGTGTATCCCAATTGTCGTTGACATATAGCACCGAAACCGGCGATACACCACATATTACACTTACGATCGCAGAAAAGAAAGTGAAAAACTACAACAGTTGGAATCCGCAACCATCTTAGACATCATAAACCCAATGTATCACATATATTGGATTTTATGCCTAACCAAATGAATTTCTTAGACATCGCATGCCTAACAATTATAAACCCCGCATTTTAGTCTCGATATTAAAAACACTTTCCAACAACAAGTTGGGTAATTTAACAAGATTCCCGACATCCTGATCGAATGCTCGTCGGAAACTTTAGTAGACGTCCACACCTCCCAATACCGTCGACGAAGTGCACTAAGGCAGAACACCGCTGCCGCGAGCATCCGAACGGATGCTTTTGGCGATAGGGTTCTCCTACAGTCACTTGGTCGGGGATATGGGGTATGGCTATCTAATAAGGTTACCCGGCGAGTATCCGCGTACGCTACGTGATTGTGACGGACTTTTGATCAATATCAAAATCCCGTAGCAACCGATCAAATGAGACTAAACTGCTAGATTTATAAAATTCAAACTAGTTATCTCATAACTATTTATGGATTCCAAATATTGTATCCTATCACATGATATCCGGACGAAGTTAAACTTTTCGATCGATTCATCAAAGTCCCACAATTCCCCAGAGCTCAACACTTAAGCACGGTTTAATAATACCCATAACATGCCACAGTACCTATGCACTAGCCGTAGAAGGGCAGACCCAAGCCTCACTCATGTCGCCACGGAACTGCGTAAACCCTAGGGTATGACCGTGGTTCCGCGATCCAAAAAGTCGAGTTAGGGTTTCATTCTTCTAGAGGGTTCACAGAATTACTTGCATGTTTTTCTGAATACGTTAAACTTGAAAAAATAGGTTTTTGACATTCGATCGAACTTTTTAACTTCGCCTAGACAACATGCGAATATCCGAAATAATGTTAACACTACGAATACGAAACACTCCGAATTGTTTATAGTGTAAGACCACATCACATGCAAACTTATAAAAAACAAACAACACCTGAAACACCAAAACCCAGAGACTGGAACACAGGAAAAATTCGGAGCAAAAACTCCAGTATAGAACCGAGCACACCGGAATTTCTGCTATTGTCGCAGGCCAAAATATGGCCAAAGTGCTTCAAATTTCTTCTGTGTTCATGTCATATCACATATAACATTCTGCAGTGGTTTAAAAAAAATTTTGAAGACTTTTTAAAATCGACAGAAACTACATTTTCGTGTTTCAAGTTTCGGAGTCGTTTTGGTTTCGTAATCCTAACAAAATCCGTCTAATTTTCTAGCATGACTCTGATACCACTGCAGGGTTTTCTAGCACGGCAGCAAAGTTTTGGGAGGCATCGTCCATGCCAATTTCAAAAAATTGTCGTTCTAGATAACCCTAACCCTAGAATCGTTACTAGAAAATCCAACAAAATGAAAAGCAAACAACTTTGCAGCTAAAGTGAACAAGGAATACAACCTTTATAGACCGGTCCTTCACTTCATTAGCTCCATATAGTAGTCCCTTCGCTGCGATCATGAACTCCCGGACTCTAGAGATGCTCCCATGAAGAAATGAACAAGCTTGCATCGAAGTCTTCGTGGCCGAAGATGATCTACGTCGAGGAGACACTAACCCAAGCTATCTCTTTACTAATTGTGGAATTAGTGAAGCAAACACCCTATACTAAATGGCAAGTAGTAGAGGATGATGAAGTAGGAAGTGGGTTCACTTTATATTTATTTTTCTCACACTAATTCTTCACTTAGAAAAAACCTAGTGAGCTTTTTCTTTTGATGAAGAAGAAGAAGAATGAACTCATGAGAGAGTGTGAATGGCAACCATGGGTGTGTTAAGCATCATATGCTAACCCTTGTAGAGACATAATCATGGTTAGGATAATTGGTTAGGTTTATAAATATCTTAAGCAAAACAAAAATAGTAGACTAAGTCAATACATCCATAAGCTTCTACAAGCTTTGAGCCATGACAAAGTCCAACTCATTTTTAAATAACATTAAACAAATAAAACTCTAGATAATCCCTAGCATGGTGTAAATCACACACACACCCAAGTTGCATGTATCATCAAGCATGACGTACACAAATATATATCACATATATACTTATGCACAAAGTGAGAAAAAGAAATCATAAGTGAACAATTATTAGTTAATGTAACTTAATATATTAAATATATAATTATACATTAAATTATTAAATCAACACTTGATTTAATAATCCGGCTATATCTCATATAATCGACTAATATCAAATGTAACAACTTATCGAATCAACACTTGATCCGATAACCCGGCTATATCTCATATAACCGACCTATATCATATATCGCGAGAATAGAATACGGTATCACATATCGTATTAATCTCGGTCCCGCACATATCACATATGTGCTCCTACTCCGTTTC
The DNA here is from genome assembly GCA_030015575.1 of Agapanthus africanus. NCBI lineage: Eukaryota > Viridiplantae > Streptophyta > Magnoliopsida > Asparagales > Amaryllidaceae > Agapanthus > Agapanthus africanus. The sequence continues at coordinate 82,220,182 of CM057337.1, forward strand.
GCTTGAGCCAAGAAACCTCTGTATAGGACTCTAAAGACTCGTCAATACGCCGGCAGTAGGTGATGATCATATCAAACACCCATAAGCCGCAAGCGGTCTACTGAACGTAACGGCCACCCGGGTATTGAGCGATCAGAAGATCAACAAGCAAACCTGCTCACACTCCTGCGAATCCAATCAGTAACACTACCGTACATTCCGGTCTCTTCGTCTGATATGTCGCATATCTCGTCTAGGGGTGGTAAACGTCAGACCCCAGTAACTCGATAAGTCGTGCCAATGTGGGGCTCATAACGGGTCGAGAAACTACTGATAACACTTACCAGTATATCTCTGAAGCAGCCCTGGCTAGGGACTTCCTGTTATAGCCAATCGAGCACAACGCAACATCAACCCCCAATACCGGGAGAGATGAAACCCCTCCTATCGCTCATTACCTCCATATGATTCAGGACTGTACCCAAAATCCACCATTTTGCACATTCTCTTGAACGTGGTAAGGTGGAAATCAAAACACAGTGGGAATCACACAAGACTCCATGACGATCTCAGGTCTACAGACTAACATATACCAGTGTCACCAGAGAACTGCTATCTGACGATAGGTATAATACCATCTAGGGGTTCTCGGCAGGTCCGTTCAGCGTAACCAGTCTCCATTGAGCACCCGTATACTATCTCTGATGTCAAACACCAATGGATATGGGATCATCCATCGCCCATCTACATGGGTCGAGAAGCTATACACTAGCCTACTCTGATATATTGATGCCCTGTCTCGATACACCTACGACTATGAACATTTGAAGGATGTACTTTGTAACGTTTTAGAAATCGTTTTGCGAATTTTTTTGTTTTAGGGCAAAATTGTCGATATTTTCCGTTTTAACCCGATTTCGATCAAACGTCTGTAGAAACTTGCCGGCACCTATTTTAGCTAAAATAAATCTTGTACGCGAACTTTGGGGGTATTTGGGAGGTTTTGGTTCAGATAGAATTTTTCCCAAATAAAATATTATTTTAGCCGGTAAAATATGCACGTAAATCGAGAAATTTCTTCTAAATGAAAATCCTTGGAAATCATCACTAAAATTATTTTAGAACCTTCTTTTTAAATATCCAGATTTTTTTTTTGGTCAATGGAATTTAATTTTAAAAAAAAAGAAAAAGAAATGAAAGGTGGCAAAATACATTAATTAGCATTTAATGTTGTTTCTTTGCTAGAACTTTCTACATTTTCTTCACAACCCCCCCCCCCCATTGTCCATGGCTGGCCCCTCTCTCCCCCTTGCTGCCCTTGTGCTTCCTCACTCAATTTTCTTCATTTCAAGCCTAAATAAATCATGAAAAATCCAAATAAAATTACAAAAATTCAAATATAATCATTTTCCTTCTTTTCCTTAACCCTAAACCATGCTTTGTTCTTCATGAAGTCTTGATTTTGGAGTCTAATCTTGGTTTTCTTGTTGCAAGTTTTTGAATCATTTGGAGGTATAAAATCCTAACCCTAATCTCTAATTGTCACTTAATACTTTATGCTAGCTTAATTAGATGTTAATTTAAGCTTTAAATTTCATGTTTCAAAATTCTAGAATTTTTTTTTGATATTCAAGTTAAGGTTAAAACTTGATTTAAGTGTTTAATGTTTAATTGAAGTGTTAATTTGTGATTAGGAAAATCTTAACCTAATAGAAAATGGTAATTATTGTTAATTTCTACTTTGTTTAATTAAGGTTTTGCTTACTAGGTTTTTGCTAAAAATTAATTAGGTAATGTTAAAAATATAGAAATGGTTTGGATAACTTAGTTAAGCTATTATAGGGTGTTTGAAATCGCTAGATATGCGTTAACTTGAAACTAGTGCGAAATATTGTGGTAAGTTGTTTACTGAGTTTCGGGGTTTTTCCGACGTAGTTTCAATTGGTCGCTGCGAGATTATATCTATTATATTCCTCGCATTTAATTGTGTTGTGTTGCGCGATCGAGACGATCGGAGTCTAGACTTGGTGTTTCGTAGTTTAGCGACCCTAGTTAGGGTTTTTGACCGATGTCGTGCGCGTTAGATTCGCTAGGTGCGCAATGTAATTTTCTGGCCGTTTTCATTGCATTTCGTTGTCTTTTCGTCGATATAGGCTATTTCACTTATGTGATGTGTTTGTGAAATTTTAGGTTCGCAGGCGGGGACTTTGGACGCTACGACAAGCGAAAACAGGTGGTAGGCTTTACTTAGTTAGGAGCGTTGGTGAGTAAATTTAATATCTACAGGGGAATCGCCGGCATGGCGTTACGCGTCTGGGCTAGAAATGACTTGACTTGTCGCATATTTTATTTCATATTTAGAATTGCGCATTCACCCTACTGCTTAGTTAATTGTTGTGCTTGGACTAGCATCCTTAGGACACTGCACAATTATTAACGGCTCATCTTGCACGAGCACTGATTGTATACCACACACACCGTCAATAACTGCCATGTCACGCACAACCCACTTATAGATGTGATATTGTTTGATTAGGAACATTGGGACATTGATTCATACTTCTTATCGCATATGATATATATATCGCATACCTGGATACCTACATGCTTACACATATGCCCTGACATGCTTACATGCTAGTTACCCATATAGTTATAGGATAGTGTACCTTTAGTAATAGGTATATACATATATGAGACATAACTACATGTACATCTGGCATACATACATATACCTGGAGAGTATTATGGATAGGTATAGAGACATACCTTGCTACAGATACTTTTACATCATACATACTTACATATGGATACACATATCTTGCTATACCGACATGGTTACGCTTACCTTGTTATAGCTACATGTTCACCTGTATATGATGTTGCATCTGATTTCGGAGAAATCAGGAACCGCATGATATATTTAATAACTTGTTGCAGTTAAATAACGTTTTTCCTTTATATGCTCACATTACTGTTTCATATTGCATATATTACATTCATGGATTTCATATGATGTCTCTGATATTTTTATTCCTGTATATATAACAGTGGAATAGGACGTTGTTATATATGCCTATACACCAATATTAGTGGAATGGGACGCTAATATATGTGTATTGATTCATGCATTTATACTTATTCATTACTTGATGTTTTCTGGATTTGAGGACTGTGGTTGTTTCATGAAATTATGCAAGTATTCTTATTCTTTACTCGATATTTGGATGCATCCACTCAGAGATTTGTTTTATACCGATACGTGGATCACGGGTGTCGATACCGGACACTTACGATTCGAGGAACGTATAGACCGATACGTGGATCACGGGTGTCGATACCGGACACTTACGATTCGAGGAACGTATGAATATGAGAAAGACCGATATGTGGATCACGGATGTCGATACCGGACACTTACGATTCGAGGAATGTATGGATTTGAGTATTTCTGTGTCGATGCTTGATATTTGTTTCATGATATTTTTGGGTGTCGATGTAAGGTTTGTGTAGCACCCTATGAAGAGTTTTGAAGCATCATATGACCCAAAGTTTAAATTTTTATGATGCTAAACGAACATGCAAAGGAATCGATCCTAGAAAATTAGGGTTTCGAAATATAAAGCGAACTAAGCTAGGGTTTCGAGACTACAATCTTTGTAGCTCCCTTTCGCTGGACTCCTTGGTTTCTAGGGTGTTGAACGGAGGTCCTCTTGAAGTCCTCTTGTGTCCACAACGATCCACCACGGAGATCTCCGTCCAAGCTCGCAACTTCGCAAAACCGAAGAGAACACTCTAAACAAAATGGCTAAGCTTGTGTAGAATGAAGTTGTGGTTAAGTTTCTCACTTCAAAAACCTTTCTTTAAGTGGTATTTGCTCACTAGAAAAACTAGAGAGCAAAAGAGAAAGAGGAAGAAGATGGTGGCAATTTTTTAACAAGAGGTAAAAAGATAACTCATGAGAAGAAAAAGAAATATATCAATATATATTTTATTTCTTCTCACTATGAACCATGGTTAAAGTGATGGAGACATTATTTAACTTGAGTTTTAAATGATAAAGAGAAGGATAACCCTAGGTTAGTGGTAGTTGAGCATGGTTAGGTCAAAGGAAGAATGTAGAAGCAAGAATGATTATCCTTTCCTTTTCATTTTCTTTTAAATCCAAAATCAAATAATAATCCATTATATAATCCATGGTGTGAGTCTTATATTGCCACCATTTCCATATGCTAACAACCATGATGGATGAGTGTATGTATGTATGCATGTATGCACATCCACATGTGCATGAAACTAGCATGAAAGAAAGAAAGAAAAGCACACATGAATGCACACATCCATCATCTAAGAAAAGGTTTTAAGTGAGAAAACTAATGGTTAAATGATAAATCAACACTTGATTTATCAATCCGGTCATATCTCATATGACCCCACCAAAAGCAGTTCACCCGATCAATGTTCGGTATCATATACGCACATTTCAATCGGGTGCATGCGCATATCGCATACGCGCACCACAACGTTTCGCCTGGACTGGGTAACTCCTTTGTGGGACTCTAAGACTCGTCAATACGCCGGCAGAGGGTGATGATCATATCAAGTACCCTCAAGCCGCAAGCGGTCAGCTAAACGTAACGGTCACCCGGGTATTGAGCGATCAGAAGACAACAAGCGAACCTGCTACAACTCCCGTCGAGCCATCCGGCAACACTACCGTACAGTCCGGTCTCTTCGTCAGATATACTGCATATCGAGCCTAGGGATGGTCACGTCGACCCCAATAACTCAATAAGTCGTGCCGGTGAATGGTCTATAACAGATCGAGAAACTACTGATAACACTTATCAGCAAATCTCAGCAGCCCTGGCCAGGGACTTGCTGTTATAACCAGTCGGGCACAGCATAGCATCAACTCCCAATACCGGGAGAGAAGAAACCCCTCCTATCGCTCATCGTCTTCGTGTGTCTCGGGACTGTACCCAACGGCCACCTGTTTGCACGACTCAGTAGAGCCGTGGTAGGGTGGCAATCAAAGTACAGTGGGAGAACACACAAGACTCCATGACGATCTTGGGTCTATAGACTAACCTGTACCAGTGTCACCTGAGAACTGCTATCCGACGATAGATATGATTCCATATAGGAGTTCTCGGTGAGTCCGTCCAGTGTACTCAGTCACCACTGAGCACCCGTATGTGATCTTGATGTCAAACATCGATGAATGTGGGAACATCCATCGCCCATCGTATGGGTCTAGTATCATATACGCTAGTCTACTCTGGTATATCAATGCCCCGTCTCGATATACCTACGACTAGGGACGTTCCAGGATATGCTTATAGACTACAGATGTCCCACTAGTATGATCTCCATCATAATCAGAGTAGTCAAGCCGATATCCTCAGGGCTTTATCAGCATGTATGAATGAATAAAAGCATGATCAAATCAACATGTCAGATAAAGAAGAACCAGATAGCATACTATCATGTCGAGCAAGAATGCAAACTGAATATATATACATGTATAGATACATCCACTATCACATAATGGCCTCTATGGCATACATATATCCAACAATCTCCCACTTGCACTAAGGCCAGTTATTGGCGTATCTCATACCCAACATCTCAAAAAGTCGCTCATGCTGTGGCTGAGGAGGGCCTTGGTGAGTGGATCTGCGGCGTTGTTCTTTGTATCTACTCTCTTAATCTCGATCTCGCGGCGATCTACAATCTTCCGGATCAAATGAAAGCGCCTCAGGATATGTCTGGACCGCTGATGGGATCTGGGCTCCTTGGCTAACGCCATCGCCCCATTATTGTCACAATACAAAGGTATTGGATCAATAATGGTTGGAACTACTCCTAGCTCCGAGACGAACTTCTTCATCCAGACGGCTTCCTTGGCGGCATCATTTGCAGCAATGTACTCAGCTTCCATCGTAGAGTCTGCAACGGTATCTTGTTTGGAACTCTTCCAACTTACCGCCCCTCCATTGAGGGTAAATACAAACCCTGAGATAGATTTTCTGTCATCCTTATCGCTCTGGAAGCTCGAATCGGTAAAGGCCTCCATTTGGAGATCTGTATTACTATACACCAAGAACAATTCTTTAGTCCTTCGTAAGTACTTAAGAATGTTCTTCACAGCTGTCCAGTGGTTCTCCCCTGGGTTGGATTGATACCTGCTTACAACACTAAGTGCATAAGCTACATCTGGGCGTGTACATAACATCGCATACATTATAGACCCTACTGCCGAAGCATAAGGTATAATGCTCATGCGAGCTCTCTCTTCATCGGTCTTTGGACAAGAATCCTTGGAGAGAGTGACTCCATGGCAAGCGGTTAAGGCACCCCGCTTGGAGTCTTCCATACTAAACCTCTTTAGGATGGTGTTGATGTACCTGGTTTGGGACAATCCCAATAACTTTTTGGATCTATCCCTATAGATCCTTATGCCCAGGATGTATGTGGCATCACCCAGGTCCTTCATGGAGAACCTTAGTGATAAGAATGATTTGATCGACTGTAGCATAGGAATATCATTTTCTATCAGAAGAATATCATCCACGTACAATACGAGGAATGTGACAGCTCTTCCTACAGCCTTCTTATAAACACAAGGTTCATCTGGATTTTTGATGAAATCAAACTCTTTGATAACATCATCGAAACAGATGTTCCAACTCCGAGATGCCTGCTTTAACCCATATATGGATTTAAGCAATCTACATGCTTTCTCGCTGCTCCCACTGTCAATGAAGCCCTCTGGCTGATCCATATAAACGCATTCTTCTAAATCTCCATTTAGAAATGCTGTTTTAACGTCCATCTGCCAGATTTCATAGTCGTAGTGAGCAGCAATAGCAAGTAGGATCCGAATGGATTTAAGCATGGCTACGGGCGAAAAAGTTTCGTCATAGTCCAAACCTGGTCTTTGACGAAAACCTTTCGCCACAAGTCTTGCCTTATAGGTCTCTACCTGCCCATCCACACCAATCTTTCTTTTAAAGATCCATTTGCACCCTACAGGTTTTACCCCAGGGGGTACAACGTCCAAAGTCCATACTTTGTTGGTGTACATAGACTCCATTTCGGATCTCATGGCATCCAGTCACTTCACAGAGTCACCACTCGTGATAGCTTGCTGAAAACTGGTAGGATCATCATCATCCATGATGCAATCTTCTCCGTTACCATCAATGAGGAAACCGTAGTACCTCTCCGGTGGGCGAGAAGTCCTACCAGACCTACGGAGTGGCCGAGGTTCTTCAGTTTCTATTGCAACAGCCGGTTCAACCAAATCGTCATTTGTAGTTTGTGTTTCCAGAACCTCTTCTAGATCTACTACCTTGCCATCATCTTTATCTGTGAAAAACTCTTTTTCCAAGAATGTGGCATACTGAGAAACAAACACTTTTTGTTCCTCTTTGTGGTAGAACAGATATCCATAAGAATTCTTTGGCTATCCCACAAAGTTACACATGACTGACCGTGTCTCGAGTTTGTCCGGATTCTGCTTTTTAACATAGGCCGGGCAACCCCAAATCTTAATTCTTTTAAGAGATGGTCTCTTCCCATTCCATATCTCATATGGCGTGGTAGACACGGCTTTGGTTGGAACCCTGTTTAGCAGAAATGCTGCGGTCTCCAATGCATGCCCCCAAAACGAGACTGGTAACTCAGCGTCACTCATCATGGACCGGACCATATCTAATAGGGTCCTATTCCGTCGTTCTGACACATCGTTGTGCTGTTGTGTGTAAGGAGGAGTGAGCTGAGAGAGAATCCCATTCTCCTTTAGGAAGTTTGCAAATTCTGTACTGAGATACTCTCCACCTCGATCTGATTGAAGCATCTTAATACTCAAGCCGGTTTGTTTTTCTACTTCTTGTTTATATTCAACGAATTTCTCGAAAGCGTCGGACTTGTGCTTTAATAAAAATACATGACCGAATCTTGAGAAATCGTCGGTGAATGTAATGAAGTATGAAAAACCGTCTCTAGCCTGTGTAGACATTGGCCCACATACATCACTATGTATGAGGCCAAGGAGCTGAGTAGCTCTTTCTCCGTGTCAGGTAAACGGAGTTTTGGTCATTTTACCCTTGATACAAGACTGGCAAGTCGCATAAGATTTATATTCAAAAGAGTTTAAATATCCATCTTTGTGTAACCTGTTTAGTCTTGTTTCGTTAATATGACCAAGTCTACAATACCAAAGAAAAGCTTCATTTAATTCTGAAAGTTTTCTTTTATTAGTGTGTTGTATACTGAAAACTGTGTGTTGATTTAGGACATACATTCCGTTATTAAGCGTACCATACCCAACCAACATTTGATTTAGGTGAATGTTCATAACATTGTTCTGCAACACAAAATTATACCCTTCATTGTCCAACAAAGAAACGGATATTATATTACATAGCATACTTGGTACAAAATAACATGGATTCAAAATCAAAATACATCCAGATGGCAACCCCAAGTGATACTCTCCCACTGCGACTGTATGTACATTGGAACCATTTCCAACGCGGAGAGTATGGTCACCTGTCCTCAAAACCTTGTTATTTCTCAGCCCCTGCATAGAATTGCAAATGTGAGAACCTGAACCGGTATCCAATACCCAGGAAGCAGAGTTTATAGAAAAACAGTTTTCGGTCACAAACGCACCTGAAGCAGAAGCATCACCATGCTTCTTCTTGAGACTTAGGTACTCCGTGCAATTGCGCTTTCAATGTCCTGTCTTGTGGCAATGAAAACACTCGCCTTTCCCCGGGTCTCCAGCTGTGGACTTTCCCTTTCCCTTCACCTTTTTAACTCCGCCCTTAGGATTAATGGGTTTCTTCTTTTTCTTTCCCTTGGCCTTAGCTTTCGGGCGAGAAGAAGAAGACTGTCTAATGGTCATAACGGGAGTCTTTGCTGACTTCATAGTGCTCTCTGCACTCCTTAACATATTAAGGAGTTCAGGGAGTTCCTTCTCCATGCCATGCATGTTAAAGTTCACTATGAACTGAGCAAAGGTGGAGGGCAGGGACTGCAGAATAATATCTATATATTGTTCATTGTCCATCGTCCATCCAAGGTCCTCAAGCTCTTCTATAAGAGCTATCATCTTCAAAACATGGTCTCCTACTGGTGTGCCAGGGGCCATTCGCATCTGAAACAGTTTCTTTGATGCTTCGTAACGTAATACGCGGGATTGCTCCCCATACAACTCCTTTGTATGGAGCAATATACCGTGAATGTCCATGTCCTCGTGCTGCTTTTGATGTGTGTTGTCCATCGATGCAAGCGCGAGGCATTTTGCCGTGGCACAGTCAGCGTCCCATGTCTTGCGGACTTCAATGTCCGCAACTGAGGATTTTGGACCTGGGACGGGCGGGGCTGAAGCCGTGAGGACATATGATACTTTATCATAAGTCAAGGCGATCTTCAGATTCCTCAGCCAGTCTTTATAGTTGGTCCCATTCGGTTTGTTTTTATCTAGTAGAAGCTTAAGTCCAGTCATTGGTATCTGCCATTAAGAGAGAGAAAAGAATACACTCAGCGAAAGCTCTTGCACAGATTAGATTGGTTTATTATCTTGTCTAATCGATATTTCCCACTGCTTTTTATCAAGTTTTTCTTTCAAACCTTAAAAAGAAAAACTAGCCAGGATTAATTACAGTCTACAACTTCGCTAACCGTTCAGCCAGGCCAGTGTCGGTACTTTGAGGGAGGTTCCCCGTGCTTTCGCACGGACCTAATTAGAGTAAACCTCGTTTTCCCAGAGGCGGAGCCCCGTTAACACCTTTCTAGACACCTAATGAGTTAGCTAATTGTAAACTGTAAAACTCTCCTAGGAGCAACTATTGCCCACAGTGGGATCGGGATCCAACCATCACATGGAAGGTATGCAATCTCATTGCAAATTTCAACACTTGAAATTCCCGATGTAATTTTTACCCCTAGTACTTATGACCTTAACTATGGTCAACAAATCATAAGTACCAGTCATGTTCTACCCGTCATTTCTTGATCAATTAGACCCACCCATATGACCCTTAACTATGGTCAACAAAGTCGCATGAATGTCCTAATTAATCTGCATCATATGCAGTGTAGGAAGACATCACTTAGCTACCGTACACTACGCCTTAACTAAAGTCAACAAACGTAGCATGAATACTAAGTACTCTACTTCCTAAAATGACGGAGGGTTGCGAATGATTTTTAAGAAAATCTTTAACGCTTTGAACTTGATATCGTTGTAGAATCAAACAGTTTTCAAAAGGAGTGGCTTAAGCTCCGCGGTTTTGAAATGTAGCTTTTTCATAAATAGCCGGGTAGTTTTTAAATCTGATTCTACAACATCTTTTTAGGTTTATTTTCTTTACATTAATCACATTAATGTAATCCCATCATTTAAGTCCTTAAGCCAATCACAGAAAAGAAACGAAAATAACACGTACGCTTATGCCATCCGCATTCGCCGCAATGTTCCGTTATGCACCGTTAGGTTACTTAATTAACGGCATACCGGGACGGGACTAGCGCGGGTGTAAAACATAAGCAACGTCTACTATATATCATATATATAATATGTCATTCGTCTCAGATATCACAGAACACAGGCAGCAGAAACATAGATATAACGTGGGATATCCTAGGACGTCCGTATTTAGTATTTAGCCAGAATAGAAAATACGGATTCCACAGTCGCGATGAATAGCCAAGCCCACACCCTGGACCCCTACGAGAGCGGCAAGTGACCCTACCAATCCTGGAGTTTAGGAGACCCGGTCTCGACTCCTCGAGATGGCCTCCCACTGAACCCCAGAACCCGGTCACCTGTGCTCCCCTCCTTGGGTCCATCCTAATGCGGAAAAGTAAATAATATACAACACTGGTGACACAACCTCAACCTGGAAGTGCCCCAAATAAAAGAATATTACATTACATTTGAATTTACATGAATGAAAATATAAAACTCTCATCTCACAAAAACCCCCGGCTATTCGATCGCGACAATCCTGCACATCATATCTCAGCAACACATAATATCACATATCATCAACGTAAGTAAGTATGCGTACCCCGATTGTCGTCGATGCATAGCAACGAAACCGGCGATATCGAACATACTACACTTACGGTCACAGAAAAGAAAGTGTAAAACTACAATATTTGGAATCCAGATTCTCTTTAGACATCATAAATGCAAAATATCACATATTTCGTATTTCATGCCTAAACTATATGAATTCCACATATTGTATCACATTCCAGACAAACAGACAGTATTAAAGTTTTCGAACGAACGATCAAATACCCAAGATTCACTAAAGCTCAACACTTGAGCAGGGTTCAAAAATCCGGAGTGTGACACAGTAGTAGCGGTCCAGCCGTAGAAGGGTCAAGCCAACGCCTCACATGTGGCATGCCGTACTGCCCCAAATCCTAAGGTTCAAAGGGCAGTTCGAGACGGTCACATAATCGAGTTAAGGTTTGTTGTCTTCTAGAGGGACCACCGCAAAAAGACTTGCACGTATCTCCAAAGTATTTAAACCCCGTGAATAGTGAGTAAATGATACTCGTTCAAACACTTCAATACTTTCTAATTTACCCGGAAAAGCTACGAAATAAAAATCCCGATCGAAATGACGAGTCCAAAACCATCTCCAGAATTTTTTAAAACCAAATACAGATTAAAAATATCCAAAAAATTATACAAGCAGATTCATGAATTACTGTACAAAAAGTATTCATCAATTCATATATACGGCCGCGGAACCGCGGCCTAAGCAAGCTTAGGCCGCGTTTCCGCGGCGGGAATCACTGTTCATAGAATAATTTTTGTACCGTAACCCTTATTTTTTCCTGCTGTATTTTTTACATATTTTTAATTCTGAAAAAAGTCAATTTTTAGAAAATTTCCAGAGAGCACCCTAAAAAGTCGTATTTCGGTTCGATCGGAGTTTTAACTTCGTAAAAAGGTCGCCTAATGTTCTAGGTCGGCTCTGATACCAATGTAAGGTTTGTGTAGCACCCTATGAAGAGTTTTGAAGTATCACATGACCCAAAGTTTAAATTTTTATGGTGCTAAACGAACATGCAAAGGAATCGATCCTAGAAAATTAGGGTTTCGAAATATAAAGCGAACTAATCTAGGGTTTCGAGACTACAACCTTTGTAGCTCCCTTTCGCTGGACTCCTTAGTCTCTAGGGTGTTGAACGGAGGTCCTCTTGAAGTCCTCTTGTGTCCACAACGATCCACCACGGAGATCTCCGTCCAAGCTCGCAACTTCGCAAAACCGAAGAGAACACTCTAAACAAAACGGCTAAGCTTGTGTAGAATGAAGTTGTGGTTAAGTTTCTCACTTCAAAAACCTTTCTTTAAGTGGTATTTTCTCACTAGAAAAAACTAGAGAGCAAAAGAGAAAGAGGAAGAAGATGGTGGCAATTTTTTAACAAGAGGTAAAAAGATAACTCATGAGAAGAAAAAGAAATATATAAATATATATTTTATTTCTTCTCACTATGAACCATGGTTAATGTGATGGAGACATTATTTAACTTGAGTTTTAAATGATAAAGAGAAGGATAACCCTAGGTTAGTGGTAGTTGAGCATGGTTAGGTCAAAGGAAGAATGTAGAAGCAAGAATGATTATCCTTTCCTTTTCATTTTCTTTTAAATCCAAAATCAAATAATAATCCATTATATAATCCATGGTGTGAGTCTTATATTGCCACCATTTCCATATGCTAACAACCATGATGGATGAGTGTATGTATGTGTGCATGTATGCACATCCACATGTGCATGAAACTAGCATGAAAGAAAGAAAGAAAAGCACACATGCATGCACACATCCATCATCCAAGAAAAGGTTTTAAGTGAGAAAACTAATGGTTAAATGATAAATCAACACTTGATTTATCAATCCGGTCATATCTCATATGACCCCACCAAAAGCAGTTCACCCGATCAATGTTCGGTATCATATACGCACATTTCAATCGGGTGCATGCGCCTATCGCATACGCGCACCACAACGTTTCGCCTGGACTGGGTAACTCCTTTGTGGGACTCTAAGACTCGTCAATACGCCGGCAGAGGGTGATGATCATATCAAGTACCCTCAAGCCGCAAGCGGTCAGCTAAACGTAACGGCCACCCGGGTATTGAGCGATCAGAAGACAACAAGCGAACCTGCTACAACTCCCGTCGAGCCATCCGGCAACACTACCGTACAGTCCGGTCTCTTCGTCAGATATGCTGCATATCGAGCCTAGGGATGGTCACGTCGACCCCAATAACTCAATAAGTCGTGCCGGTGAATGGTCTATAACAGATCGAGAAACTACTGATAACACTTATCAGCAAATCTCAGCAGCCCTGGCCAGGGACTTGCTGTTATAACCAGTCGGGCACAGCACAGCATCAACTCCCAATACCGGAAGAGACGAAACCCCTCCTATCGCTCATCGTCTTCGTGTGTCTCGGGACTGTACCCAACGGCCACCTGTTTACACGACTCAGTAGAGCCGTGGTAGGGTGGCAATCAAAGTACAGTGGGAGAACACACAAGACTCCATGACGATCTCGGGTCTACAGACTAACCTGTACCAGTGTCACCTGAGAACTGCTATCCGACGATAGATATAATTCCATATAGGAGTTCTCGGTGAGTCCGTCCAGTGTACTCAGTCACCACTGAGCACCCGTATGTGATCTTGATGTCAAACATCGATGAATGTGGGAACATCCATTGCCCATCGTATGGGTCTAGTATCATATACGCTAGTCTACTCTGGTATATCAATGCCCCGTCTCGATATACCTACGACTAGGGACATTCCAGGATATGCTTATAGACTACAGATGTCCCACTAGTATGATCTCCATCATAATCAGAGTAGTCAAGCCGATATCCTCAGGGCTTTATCAGCATGTATGAATGAATAAAAGCATGATCAAATCAACATGTCAGATAAAGAAGAACCAGATAGCATACTATCATGTCGAGCAAGAATGCAAACTGAATATATATACATGTATAGATACATCCACTATCACATAATGGCCTCTAGGGCATACATATATCCAACAGTCGATATTGGACACTCACTTTATATGAAACTTACTGAATTCAGGATATATGAGATTTATTTGATATTATACATTCAGGATATATGAGATTCACTTGATATTGGATACAGGATATATGAGATTTATTTGATATTATACATTCAGGATATATGAGATTCACTTGATATTGGATACAGGATATATGAGATTTAATTGATATTATACATTCAGGATTTGTGAGACTTACATGATATGAGAGCCAATTTGGAGGCTGATTTGAGGAATTGGGATTTGGATTGTCTTGATGGATTGTGTCCTACCATGATGTCAGGATTCCGTGGAAATGACATGTTTCATTCCATACTCCACATTTATTGTTTATGCACGGCTTCATGTATTAGTTGTACCTGATAGAGTACCTTTCATGACTGTTGCATTTACATACCTTTATTTATATGCATTTCTTCATGTGTTAGTTGTACCTGTTAAAGTACCTTTCATGACTGTTGCATATATACATTGTTATATCATTACTTCATGTATTAGTAGTACCTGATTTAGTACCTTACATGATTGTTGCATACAGATGGTCATATTATTGCTTCATGTATTAGTTGTACCTGCAAGTGTACCTTTCATGATTATCGCATTTATATGACCTTTTACTGCTTTTAGCTTACATATGTTAGATTCGCGTGTACGTGCATACTTGCGATTACCTGCATATGTTATTTACTATTCACGAGTTGGAAACTCACCCCCGTTGTGCCACAGGGTTTTGCAGGTTGTTTCCCCAGAGTAGTCGAGGCAGGCTATTCATCTATTTTATCATCTTTTGCTGCGGATACCGCATCAGCTCACAGTATGCAGTTTGCTTAGGTGGGTTTTGTGGTTATTCGTTGTTTTTTTGTATATTCGTTGTATCCATGTACTCTCCATCTACCATTATCTTGTATGACTTAGAGACTTGATGTGAGGAAGATACTTGTATATTTTGGGGACTTGGATGTCTTTTATGCAGTTTTACTTATATCGTCTTTTATTTTTTCGCTACGGCGTTGTATATCTGTTGTGGTGGTTGTTTTCCGCCGTTGGGCCTGGATTTGTTCCCGTTGGGGATGCTTTATTTATATTTATGTTGTACCCATTTTTGGGGTTGGTTTTACAAAGGAGGTGCTGCCAAAATTTCAAGAAAATAAATTGGACTTAAAGAATTTATACTTGAGATTTTCAAAAGTTTAAACAATATTTCTTATCTTTTCTTGTCTTTTAATGGTTTAGATTTCTGGGTTTTGGCTTTCTTTTACTGCGTTACGCCTGTAGACATTTCGTAGTATTAGGGCCGTCATGTGCCAATTTCGGGTGGTGACATACTTACCAACTACTCTTTCCCCACTAGTATGATCTGCATCATAATCCTGGTAGTCAAGTACTTATCCTAAGGGCTTTATCAACATGTAATAGAGAGACAATAAGTGTACATGTTAAGATAAAGAGCAACCAGATAGCATACTATCATGTCGAGCAAGAAAGTCCTCCCTATATATGTCCAAGCATCCACTACAATATACATCGTATGTACAGTAATAGCCACTAGGGCATACATATAACTAATAGTAACAGGCACCCATATAGAGGAAGTCCCCTCTCTATATGGAGGAGGGATGGTTTTCCTCTTACCGAGCCTTCGATTTCTTCGGTCGACGAGGGTAATCTTTGCTGATCATAGAGTCCTAGACTTTCCGCCAGACCTTGTAAATTTAGGAAGAGAGCTACCGATGGGATGCTCCATCTTTTCCTGCACTTTGGCTTCTGCAGGCAGGGGCGATTTCTTTCGCACCGTCGTTGGAGAGTTCTTGCATACCCTCCTTAGCAGATCAAAGTTGTTCCTAGTTGGAACAGTAGCGTCAGTTTCCGCCGTTGAAGATCGTGGGGTAAGTCCAGAGGGGGAGTTACCCCCAGCTTTTCTCACTCGGCACCAGTGGCGACGTCGAGTGTGTCTTGCAGAAGGGGTTGCCTCAGTTTCGGAAACGGCTTCTTCATGCCCCCGGATTTGCTGAGGGGCTGTTGTTGGTGTTAGCCTGTTGAAGACTGACGTCCTTAGTAGGGTTTGAAGAGGACCGGCCAATCTTTCAAAGACTGACTTTATGGTAGAGGAAGTACCTTTGACGACTTCTCCCGTAGCAGGAGTTGGAAGGGCTATCCATTTTGGGGTAGCCTCTTCAGGTATCACGGGCTTCTTTGCAAGCCCGTTTGGGTTCTTACCCAGCCTGTTGAATACTGAGACGTCAGCGTTGGACGGCCCGTTGAGAGGTTCCGTTGTGGTCGCTAGTCGATCGAAGACCGACCTCTTGGGACTTTCTTTCTGCGGTGCTGAGGCACTAACACCCACTGTGTTGGGTTCTACCTGAGCCCTGGCCATCTATCATGACCGATGCGGAACAAAAATTGGCGTTTAAAAATTTTGGCGCAAATAAAATCCTCTCCAAGATCGAAACCATAAACCTATACTAGCAAAAACAAAGAGCTAAACTACTAGGTTTAGAAATGTTATACCGAATGAACCAAGTCCTTCGGTCTTCTACCACCTTCATTAGCTCTTAGGGGTCGCAGATCGATCTTGGTTGCCGGTCTTCCTCCGTCAATGATGATCCACCGAGAGAAACGATGCAGGCTCTAGCCTCGCCAAGTGAGGCAATTGACACTCCAAGGTTGCTAGCAATGGAGAGTGGAGGTATAGGAATGTCTCACTATATTTTTCTCTCATCACATGAGCTCAAATGAGCAACCTAAGAAGATGAAGAAGGAGGTGAGGAAAACTAGTGGCATGAACAACTCAAGAAAATGGCTAAGTCTCTTCAAGAGAGAGTGAGAGTAAATCAATGAATCAAAAAATTAGATGGCATGTAGAGAATATAGCCAAGTCATTTGCAACCATGCAACTAAAAATATCTCTTTCATTTTCCAATAAAATAAACAAAAGCCATGCCTCTCTACATGCCTCACCATGCTCATGCCAACTCACCCTCCACCTCATTTAGAAAAATAAATGATTTTCTAAAAAGAAAATCATCTAAATGAGATATCCAACTTCTAGAAGTTATTCCATATAAATACGGAATACAGCCTGGTATACGTATCGAAATACGTATACGTGTATTTGTACAAAAATATGAATAGCCAAGAGAGAAAATGAATAGTGAACAATAATACTAGAATACATATATATATATATATATATATATATATATATATATTATTAAATCAAAACCTAATTTAATAATTCAGCTTAATCATAAGCTGCTAGTATTATCAACTGTCCGATTAAAATCTGTGTAGCCTGTACATATATTTAATCAGACACCTGTATATACCAACATACGTCATCTACACCATATCGTCTGAACCGTGAAAACCCTCTGTGTGGGACTCTAAAGACTAGTCAATACGGTGGCAGTGGATTTAACCACAAGCATGTCAGCGGCACTAGCTGTACGTAACGGCTACCCAGGTATTGAGCGAAAGAAAGGCCGACGAGCAAACTCATCCAAACCCCTACTGAGCCTGTCCATGACAATTTTCATACATTCTGGTCTATTCGTCTAAAAGTGTCGCATATCGAGTCTAGGGGGTGGATAAAGTCAGACCCCAGATAACGTAACATTTCATATCGGTATGAAACCCATCACCCGCTGAGAAACTGCTTATCCAAATCAGTAATTCTCGACTACCTTGACCAAGGATTTCTGGTGATGGCCACCCATGCACTATGTGACATCAACCCCTGATACCGGGAGAGATGAATCCCTGACGATCCGCTCACTGCCTCCATATGGCTCGGGACTGTATCCAACTAAAACTTATTTGCACGACTCCATTGAGCCATGGTAGGGTAGTAATCAAAGCACAGTGGAAACTCACACGAGATAAATGACGATCTCAGGTCGACAGACTAATCTGTACTCATGTCACCTGGAAACTGCTATCTGAGAATAGGTATAATACAAATTAGCATGTTACCGGCAAGTCCGTCCAGTGTACTCATAACCCAATGAGCACCTATATACTATCTTAAGTGACTAACTAACACCAATGGCTTGTGAGACCGGCCACCGCCCCTCGTCGGGGTCTCGATAAGTATACATTAGCCTACTCCGGAGTATCGATGCCCAGTCTCGATACTCCCTCGACTAGGGACATTTAAGGATGTGCTTATAGACCAACCAGCTCCCACGTATATGATTGCCATCATAATGCTGGTAGTCAAGAAAGAATCCTATGAGCTTTATCAACATGTAATAGTGATCTATAATATCACATAAAGTATGTACATGATGATAGAGACAAACTAGATAGTATACTATCATCTCGAGTAAGACCGTTCTATCCGTATAAGTCCTTCCTCAATCATCACAATCGCTTGCCTGTGATTCAATAATTGACTTGAGGGCGCTATATCCAACAATCTCCTAGTTGCACTTAAGGCTAATTATTGCGGTGTCGCATACTCACAGCCCGTGTGATACCGAACACCTAACTTCTCTACTAATCAGTCTTGCAAAGCCCGTTTGCAAAAATATTGCGTTCGAGAAATAGCCTCAGTGAGAGGATCCGCTCCAGTCTTTCTATTTTTATCTCTCTATATCTCAACTTCGCGAAGAAAGACTATCTCCCGAAATGAGCAATACCTGTCTTAGAATTTGTCTGGATATCTATGGGACCCGGTTCCACCATTACAAATCAATACAATTCCAATATTACACTAAAATACAATATACAATGAAATCTAGGTTATATCCACTAGAATATTTTACTTTATAAAAATTACAATTATGAAAACCCTAAAGACGATAATTAAATACTTGAGGTGTATTTTGAAAATATATCAAAACTATTTTTCATAAAACCCCCTCAAGTTATATTAATTTACAATAAAGACCCTAGTAAATATAGGTTAAAGTGGGACCAGTTTTCTTGAGCCTCAGAGAGCCGGAGAATATGGGTGATTACCTATCTAATGTAGAAAACCTAAAAATGGGGTTATCAATACGGTAATTGTCTTGGAAAAAGACACAAATCCTGCCGTCCATGTGCAGTAGTTACCGATAACATCAAAACTAATTCAGGACTTCAATTCGTTTTAAAGTGTCTGACTCAGATAGAGTCTCAGTCTAATATGAAATCAATCTATCCTTGAATATGATTCAAGTATAACTCCATTTCAATATGAATCCATTTATACCAGAATTCCATCTACATCAACATGACTCGACTGAACCGAACCGAACCATGGATATACTCTGATTACATGACTATCCATTTATATCCATTCCGTTTACATGATATCATGGTTTCGGCAAGTATTCTATTTATAAAACAAAACAATACAAGCAATACAAAATACATTACGGGGTTTTAAAGGGGTAGACTGTACGGAATGTGTTAGATGTGGCACGAGACGGTCACTTTAATACAGCTAATCTGAATATCCATTGCTGTTGTACCGTAGCTTAACGGTTCCTTGTGCTCTGTATACCTTAGTCTTTGGAATAGTAGGACTCCTCTCATATACACTGGCATATTCTGTACTAAGCTACAAACAACTGCGTTAACAGAACAAAAGATTACAATATACCAGTTATATTCTCATCTGTCTATTCTTACCTATCTTTGGGACTTACCGAGCGATTGTTCGATGACGACATTCCTTCTCTTTATCTTTAGAATGTTGTCAGGTGGATCGGACTCTCTGAAGGTTGAGCCCAGTACTGAAGACTTGGAGCAGTTCTCCATTGACCCAGATCTCTAGATACTTATATATATTTTCTTTTCAGTTCATGCCATTGTTTAAGTACTGCTTTCCATTCCTGTATTTACATTTTCAGTTGTACTTGTAAAGAAATGTTTAATAAATAAAATTTGCTGTTCATTTATACTTCATGTCTTCTTGTGTATATTTACATTATATTTCTTAATTACGCTTAGTGTGTTTGCTTCTGAGTAAATACATAGCGGACCTCATCGCTTCTTCTTACCCGTACGCTGGGAAGCGGGGTGTCCTCGTCCGAACACAGAGACGCGGCCGCGTAGGTTCGTCTTGCCTGAATTTGGGGGCAGATGCTATTTGGTTTTGTCCGTCCACCTCTCCGAAGATGCCAAGTTGATTTATGGCACCGTATATCGGAGGTTTAGACGGATGTTGCCGTTGTAGCAGACTTCGTCAGATTCCCCCTTATTTGAAGGGTTTTTGATTGTGGGGACGCTCTTCCCTACAGGCACAATCCCCTGCAGTTACGCTACCGCATCGTGATAACCACTTTCTTCTTCTCCAGATGGTCACTTCATGTCGTGTGTGTTTATTTTATTTTTGGTTGCCCGTGGATTGTATACGGAGATTAATTTACGTTGTCGCCCGTAGGGCGTGGATTAGTCCAAATCCGTATTTTCTTAGATTTGGTTTTGGGTTGGGTTTAAGGATCGTTAATCTCATTTGAGATTAAGATCAACTTAAACGTTTGTTAAGGATACGTTAGTCTAATTTTAGACTAAGATCAACTTAACGTTTGTTAAGGACGTGTTAGTCTAATTTTAGACTAAAATATACTTAACAGGATCATTTAGATCCAACAAAAAAGCATTTGGGCTCTATTGTTTTAGTTTAGATATTGCGGTCCAGTTTAAAGACGACATAGTCCGTAAAGTTTAAGGACATCATAGTCCATGAGTTTAAGGACCCCACAGTCCGTGGAATTTCTTGTTGTCGGGACCTGTCACCTTCCTGAAGACGTTGAAGGCTTACAACGATAAATATCAGAGGAGTGAAGAGATGTACCCTTGAACCAATATTGGTTGGGAGATCTGTAGTCCAATTTGGGACTAAGATCAAAGATTTGTGAGCATATGGGCTCAATTGATCTGAATTAGGGATCTGTGGCCACTTTGGGCTCGGCCCATTTAATTAAGATGTTAGACATTTAACAATGCCGAGCATTGGTTCTGACAATTGTTTTTGTCTTTTATTGAGTACTGAGCACTTATTATGGCTCTGGACTTTATCATTAAAGAACAGTTTATGTTCTCTTAGCGCACACGTGAGGAGCATGTGGCGCGCTTGGCGCTGAGCACCAGTCAATGGGCGCAGTGCGCTTCTGTCAAGTAGCTCACACGTGAGGAGCATGTGGCACGCTTGACGCTGAGTGCCAGATCATGAGCGCAGAGCGCTTCTGTTAAAGTAGCGCACACGTGAGAAGCATGTGGTGCGCTTGGCGCTGAGCGCCAGTCAATGAGCGCAAAGCGCTTCTGGTGAAGTAGCGCACACGTGAGGAGCACGTGGTGCGCTAGGCGCTGTTCGCCAGCCAATGCGCACAGAGCACTTCTATTTATGTAGCGCATACGTGAGGAGCACGTGGAGCGCTTGGCGCTGTTCCCCAGCCAATGCGCTTCTTTAAACTTGGAGCGCTAAGGCTCTTTTTAGGCAGTTCTGCGCTCTGAGAATTAAATTCTCTCTTTTATAAGAGATTTTGTCTCATAGATCTAAGAACAAAGTTCTTATTTTATAGGAGATGTTTCAATCTCTTACGTTTTGGTGAAAGGCTTTGCCTTTATGGATCTGTGATTCTAAGAGAATTGAATTATTCTCCCCCCTTTTTAATGATGAGATGTTATAATCTCTTTGTAAAAGACAATTTTGTCTTATAGATCTATGATCTATGATCTCTTTTTCTGATGAGATGTTTTATCTCCCTGTTTTTACCTTAAAAAAAAGTTCTTCTGCTGAGCTTGCTCTTTGTCTTTGAAATTTCTCAAAGTTTATGGAAGGGTTCCTCTCTATGAGACTTGAAGTCTTGAGGTCCTTATATAGGGCGAGCTGATTTGTTCAATCGGTTAAGGAGATCTTTTCTCTAATTGATTTGGGGGTGTTTCCCCCGTTAGATCTTTGATCCAAGATGTTCTGTTTTACAGAAGACAATCTTCTTGTTTTTAACAAGATTGGAAAATCTTTCCCCATACAGAATTTATTCTGTATCTTGGAGATTTTAATCACCATTGGATCTTTGATCCAACGGTGCTCTGATTTATAGAGCACAATCTTTCCTGTTTGGAAAGATTCTGATGAATGTTTCCTTAACAGAATTTTATTCTGGTCAACTGATGATTTTTAATCATGTTCGTTGGATTTTTGATCCAACGGTTGGGAACATTTAGTTCCAGTACTAGCGCTCTCGTGCTTTGCACGTGATGCGCTGCTTAGAGTGCAGCGCACTTAGCGCTAGCGCTTATGTGCTTTGCACGTGGTGCGCTGCTTAGAATGCAGCACTCTTGGCGCTAGCGCTCACGTGCTTTGCACGTGGTGCGCTGCAGCACTCTTAGCGCTAGCGCTCACGTGCTTTGCACGTGAGCGCTGCCTCAAAGTCTTTGACTCTCAGCGCTGGCGCTGTTATGAAGCGTTGCTTCATTTCAAAATTTAAAATTTGAATAGAGCTTTGCTCTGATTGGGGTAAACAAATGCCCCCCTACCGTTGCGCTCACGTGGCTCATACGTGAGTGCAGCGGTGGCAGCATCTGCACCCTTAGATTAACTTAGAAGTTGAAACGGCTCTTAGTGCCTATAAATAGGACCCTTGGCCCTTTAAATGATTTATGTTCATCTTCTCACTTTTTCTTCTGAGAATTATTTCTCTTTCAGAGCATAGCTCTTCCCTTTAAGAAATTTCTTAAGAGTCAAAACTCTGCCCAATTTAGGTAAAAATTGAACTTTTTAACAGAGTTTTGCTCTCTTTAGATCATAGATCTAAAAATATATCTTTAGGGCTTTACCCATTAACAGAGCTATGATCATTTCCAAGATGTAATCTTCTTTTTTTAGGGTGATTTTAACCCATGAACTGGAATATAGTTCATGAAGAACTTAAGGGTTTATTCACAGATCTTGAAGATCTTGGAGTTTTTACTCTATAGAAGCTTTGCTTCTTAAGGTTTCTTGATGGATTGTTTCATCTTCCTTATAGAGCATTGCTCTTTAGAAATTTTGGGGGAATTTTATTTCCCTCATGATTAATTATAACAGTTGTCTGTCTGTTGCAGAGCATTACTCTTAATGGGAGATTTACTCCTTGGCCCGAGGGATCCTCATTAAATGAGAATCTTTTGAGGATTTCCTCGTTTAATTAATGATGAGTTATTATCTAGATCGTGTAGGTCCCCTTTGTCCCCTTTTTACTGCATTGCAGTATGGTAAGGATTTAAAGTACCAAGTACCGAACTTGACTTGTAGCATTGACGGCTAACTTTGTTCTTTTCTGTGCAGGTATTATGTCTTTCGATACTTCATTTCCCTTTGTCCGTTCAGAAGGAGGATTCCCTACAGTGCTAGTGGATAGGGAAGTCTTCGCATTGATAAAAGATCATGACCCAGAGCACAAGAATCTTCATTTATGGGGAATATGGTACAACCAGATTATCAGGGGCCGACGGAGCTTTTCTTGCGCGACGCCCTCGGAGCCTATCTCGGCGGTCCCTTATGCTGACGTACCCCCGTTGAACTATGCCGTGGAGGTGGCTAATTGGACTTCAGAAGGTTGCCTTCAGCCCTCTATGGTTGCAATACATGTACAACCGCTGATGGCTTTGGACATTCTAGAGCGGCGTATATGCCAGGGCGAGTCGCGCCCTTGAGGACAGCTATACAACATAGACTTGACTCCCCGTCACTCAGCTGGATATCTGCAGTGGGCCCGATACATCTTATCAGCTAAGAAGTCGCAATCGCTGTAGCTTGGGTTGTATCCCGCAGTTTATGCGTCTCTCTTTCAGTATTCCACACCTTCTGCCTGATGGGTCAAAGCCTTTTTGGAACAATGGAACGTTCCAACTCACACCTTCCTTATGCTAAATCCGGAAATTTCCATCTCTTTGGAGGAGTTTGCGGATATCTCCGGCTTGCCTGTCAAAGGGGAGCATTATGAGGAGATATTGCCCCCTGATGAGTATATTTTCGCTACCCGACTGGTGATGACGGGTCTAACCCCAGAGAATGCCATTCAACACCGATTCCCCAGCTTGATCAAGGTGCTAAACATTTACGAGGGCCTATTTCTTGAATCGGGAAGCCATGGGGTTAGATTTGCGGACCTCATCGCCCGTTTTCTCCGTCCAGAAGCTTTATCGCAACAAGGTGAAAGGTTTGCCAAACTTGATGATCCTTTCGGTTTTGTCTTGGATAGCCAACCGATAACGGAAGTCGATCAAAAGAGTTTCTTCCTTCCAAACGTCACGGTCATCCCCTTTTCAGAAATCGCCGCTCAGGACATCGATGAAGAAGCGTTCTTTCTAGGGTTCCTTGGTTTGTGGTTAAGCTGGTTCGCGCTTTCCATGCACCCTCACTACATGAGGCCGTCTGTCTTCTACCCAGATCATCGAATGGTTGAAGGGAGACAGGTCGCTGTTGGGATTGCCGGACTGACTCATTGTATCATGGCCTTAGCTTGGCGGCCGACACTACTCAACTGGGGGTGCAGCCC
Source organism: Agapanthus africanus (assembly GCA_030015575.1). Lineage (NCBI taxonomy): Eukaryota > Viridiplantae > Streptophyta > Magnoliopsida > Asparagales > Amaryllidaceae > Agapanthus > Agapanthus africanus. The sequence continues at coordinate 82,244,765 of CM057337.1, forward strand.
GTGAACTTCCCGATGCATTATTTTACTTCATGGCTCGAGCTATATGTGCTCGGTGCTTTTGGAATGGACAAGCGGCCCCATTTCTATGAAACTTGCAATTTTCCACGAATCATGCGGCTGGTTGATGCTTCCACTGTGGAGCCAAGTCAGCGAGATGCTCGAGGTGTGATTCTTTGCCCGCATACAGTCGGGGACGGTATGACCTTTGTTGATAAGGTCATGACCATCGGTAAGGAATCCGCTAAGATGGTGCATCCGCTGCAGGACACCTTTAAAGATGAAGCTTCTACCTTGAAATCTCGGGAGATTCTCCATTTGTACTCGATCAGGACGTGCCACTTGGTGTTCAGGCAGAACGACTCGGCTTTGTTCATGAGATATAACCCCCACCGTTTTGCCCAGCAATCAAGTTATAATCAGGGCGTCCCGCTCAAGGCATTCTTGGCAGAACCGGTTAATACTGAAGAGGGCATCCGGAGCGCTTTGCACCACTTCATGCGCCAAAACACAGGGTCCAATTTCTTCATCAGTGAGCCGAGTTGTGTTCCGAAAGCCCTGAATGTATACGTGGCATGGTATCAATACGCGATGGGTGCTGTTATCAAGGAGAAGAAGCGACTGTTGCTTGATCGCAAGGGTGCAGCCCCGGCTGGTAATCCGACCGTCCCCCTAAAGCAGCGGACCATCGTTCATCCTCCCTTGAAAGAGGCTGCTGTAAATGTGGTCCCGCGCGCCATATCTGAGCTTCCCCTTCCTCGTGCTCCTATGAAAACAGTGGCAGCGGCATCTCCCGAGTCTGGCGTGGGTTCGGAGATCAGGACTCGTCGTCCAAAGGTGCCCGCCAAGCGCAAGCTTGTATTGTCGGCTGCTGGTACTCGTTCGCAGAAAAAGAAGAAGTCGCTCTTCTCTGCTGACGCCGTTCTTGGCCAGGAGCCTCATGCTCCTTACAGCGAGGGCATAAGTGAATACGGGACCAACGAAAGCTTATTCATAGCGCCGGATAATACTGATCTAGAGGCTGCTATTGCAGCTTCCAAGCGATTAGCTAGCCACAAAGCAGGACTGGTCACCTTTGCACAGTCAGGTAGACTTCAGTCGTATCTTTCCGCTGTTACGTTTTTATTATCATGCTTTGACTGACGCTTCTTCTTCAACAGGCATCTCCACTGAAGAAGCACTCGCGGCTTCTCTCAGGACTTTTGAAGAGGAGGAAAGGCTTCATGCTTCGTTGGGCCTTGGTATATTTCGGCTTACTGTGTTTTCATTCCCCTTTTTTTATGGGTAGAATGACCCTCCTTTTTTATCTTATCGCAGGGACTACTTCGACCCGAGTTATCCCGAGTGCAGTGCCGATTTCGCAGGGTTGTGTGGAGATGCTTCCAAGGCCGGCTACCGAAGTCCCAGCTTCCCCAATATCGCCAAAAGAAGCTTCACTTAAGCAAATGATGACGGACGCCATAACGGCTCCAGAGGTAGCTCCTGGCTTGGACGATGACGTCTCCTTGTCGGAGGTTTTAAGAAGATCGGCTCTCACGGACCAGGCAGAAAGGAAGCGCAGGAGGCGAGCAACAAGAGAACATAACGCCGCCTTGGCTGTAGGTGTAGGCTCGAGTGCTGCTTCCCCTGTCCCTTCTTCTTTAGAGAGTGCTCCGGTCGCCCTGTCTACCACTCATAGATAGGCAGAAAGCAATTGAAAAGACGACCCAAGGTAACATAACACTAAGTCCTTTTATTAGAGTTTAATCTTCAGATTCTCATATATCATACCCGGCAGGGCCAAGTCCGGGTGAGAAGGTGGCAGGCGAGATGACAGCAACTACCGAGCCCGAAGCGGCTACTCTTTCTCAGGAGTCCGGGACTGCTCCAGTTGCCGCTCTTTCCACCTATGCTTCCCTGCCATCGCCTGGTATTGCGAGTGTCACGACGGCTCTCATGGAATTAGGGGACGAATCCACGGGCGGCGAAACCATCCCCCCGAATGAGATCGAAGAAGTCGTGGTGCTTGGCGATGCTTCCATCACCGTTTTGGCTGATGACCTGTCCGGTAGGTCTTGGGTCGCTGCATTCTTTTCTTTTTGCAATCCCTTCTAATGATATTTTGTTCCTTTCAAATGTAGGTGCAGTGAGCGCTGAAGTTGCGACACCTGAAGAAGCACCACCAGCTGCTGCTCTGACGGTTGTTGTCCCTTCGTCTCCTCTTATATCCTCTCAAATGCTAGAAGGTATGGGTTTGCGATTAATTTAAATCGGGGACAACATCTTTCATGTACTGACCATGTATCATCGTAAACTTGCAGGAGTTCTCTTCGATCATCTATATCAAGTGCTAAATCCGCACTTCTCCTTCCAGTCGAAAGTCGTTTTGCTTACCGGTGCGGGTGAGTATAGTCCCCCTTTTTTTAAGCGACGTCTTTTCCTTTCTTCTATGGGCAGCCAGGTCATTGCTAATTCTTCTTTGTATTACTTGTAGACTTACAAATTGAAGGAGGGGGCAAAGGTATTGTCGCGCCACCAGTACTCCCATCTCTGCCCCCAGTTGAAGCCGGTATAGTAGACTCATCGCTCTTGCATCTTCTTTATCTCTTAAGCCGATATCTGAATATGATTTGTTTTACAGCAATCAAACCGAATCCAGCTCCCTTTGAGTCTCAGATTCCCATGCCGGCATGGCCCTTTTCCAGACGTCCATCTTCCAAGGGTGCTGTGACCGGCCTGCGTATGTTAAGTGAGTACATCGAGGAGCTTGACGCGGAGGTCCCTGCATTTGCTGCAGATTTTGCTGCCGAGGTTAATCCCATGTTGGCGATGCTTGTGAACTTCCATAGTGAAGGCGTCGTTGAGTCTTGGGTTAATCACTGCAGGAAGATTGAGGCCTGCCTGCATGAGCTTGAGCTCAAGCGTCTGGCTCCCGAGGTTCTGGCTCTGAACTCTCAGCAGGCTGCATGGGTTGAACAAAGCGCTTCCTTCCTCCACCATTTTGAACAAGAAATGACCTTAATGCGGAAGGAACGCGAGGAATTTTCAGGTGAATCCTCCCGGCCGCACACCCAGGTTGAAGAAAACGCTGCGCAAATGGAGCCGTCTTCGACAATTTACAACGATGTATTTCGGACGGGCTAGCGCTAAGGCAGAAACTCGACTTCTTAGAGCAGGTTACGCAGAATCGCGAAGTTGCTCAGCCAGGAAATCGAAGAGAAACTTTCGTCTTGCTTGCAGCAACGGGACCTAGTCGAAGCGGAGCTGGCCGCGGCAGCTGATCACGAAAAGGAGCTGAGAGGAGTGCGTGAGCAGCTGGCTGATTTACTGAAAATGCCTCCTTCTCAGTAGCTGCCTTTGTATTGATTAAACATTTGTAATCTTTGAATAACATGTATCCATTTTTTATTCTTTTACATGATTCGTCCTGTACTCAATTGAATTCATGAATAAAAGGTACACACATTTTTTATCTCCCACTGTTGCTTTCTTTTCTTTGCTGTGTTGTCGCCATGTGATTTTAGCAAGTGTGACCTGTAGATAGTAGGAAGCTGTCCATCTTGGACTCTTTGCAGGATAGCAATGGCTTAGAAAACAAGTTCAGATCTGCCGCCTAAGGCTTTCCAACTTTATGAGCCGTGGGGGCCTCATAAAGATTTTTCTCCCTAGGAGTCGAGAGGATCCCGTGGGTGTATTTTCTCCTTAGGAATAATGAGGATTCCTAAGTGTGTTTTCTCTTGAGAGTCGTAAGAATCTCACAAGAGAATTTCCCTCTTACAAGTCGAAAGGACTCGTAAGTGGTTATTTCCCTCCTTGTCGAGATTCGACTTTGGAGAGTGTGGTTTGTGAATAGTATGCAAGAGTCCATTTTGGACCGACTTGCAGGGCCCCAGTGCTTAGGAAACAAGTCCTTATCCCCATTGCCTAAGGCTTTTCCCTACGAGTCGAGACAAATCGAGAAGTTCTCGCAAAGACACTAATTTCCTCACGAGTCGAGACGAATCGAGAAGTTCTCGTAAGAATGTCCTAACGTCACAGTTAACCTCTGCTCTTTACGACAGAGGTCTGTTAGGGTCTGTGGTACTAGGGTTTTTTGTCTGTCGTACGTCCCATCGACTGATGTATTCCTCGATAAGCAATCTTGCTGTTCGAGTAGCCTCGCAACTGTTGTGTCTCTGATCCCTTCAGGGGCTGGACAATACGTCTTCAAGCAATATTCCTAGGCTATTTGACCGTCAGAAGAGCAAGCGTTAGGAATTTTGCCATGCCGCTTTTTACCTGAGGTCAGGCTCAGTTTGAGGAGCTCCGATGAGTCATAACCACTCTGCGCTGGTGTGGGGATGATCTCCGATAGTCTTTCAGGTTTTATATGAGTTACCGTCAAGACCTTGAAGCTGGGAATATTGCATTCGCTTCGTTTGCTGGCATTGCGTCTGCTGTATCGAGACGAATGTCGCGGTTGTCTCTAGGTTGTTGGTGAACCGTCAAGACTTGGAAATAGGGATTTTGCCATGGCTCCGTTGTTTGTGTCGCGTCTGCATCCTGCTAGGGGCAGAACGCTAGGGTGACATCGCGTCTGCTGTATCGAGACGAACGTCGAGGTAGTCTCTAGGTTGTTGGTGAACCGTCGGGACCTGGAACTAGGGACTTTGCCATGGCTCCGTTGTTTGTGTCCCGTCTGCATCCTGCTGGGGGCAAAACACTAAGGTGACATCGTGTCTGCTGTATCGAGACGAACATCGAGGTGGTCTCTAGGTTGTTGGTGAACCGTCGGGACCTGGAACTAAGGATTTTGCCATGGCTCTGTTGTTTTGTGTCGTATCTGCATCCTGCTAGGAGGAAGAACGCTGGGGTGACATCGCGTCTACTGTATCGAGATGAACGTCGAGGTAGTCTCTAGGTTGTTTGTGAACCGTCGGGACCTGAAACTAGGGATTTTGCCATGGCTCCATTATTTTGTGTCGCGTCAGCATCCTGCTGGGGGGAAGAACGCTGGGGTGACATCGCGTCTGCTGTATCGAGACGAACGTCGAGGTAGTCTTTAGGTTGTTTGTGAACCATCGGGACCTGGAACTAGGGACTTTGCCATGGCTCCGTTGTTTGTGTCGCGTCTGCATACTGCTGGGGGAAGAACGCTGGGGTGACATCGCGTCTGCTGTATCGAGACGAACGTCGAGATAGTCTCTAGGTTATTTGTGAACCGTCGAGATTTGGAGCTAGGGGTATGCCGTGGCTCCGCTTTGCTGACGTTGCATCTGCCTCTGGTTGGAACGAGAAGGAATGCCATTTTTGATCTCTTGGGATGCAGATGTTACTGTTAAGATCTGACTTTCCCTTTTGACAGGATCTGATGAGGGACATGTGGTCCCCTTTTTGTTTATGCCCATGGATTGTATACAGGGGTCAGTATGGACTACCTGTAGGGCAAAAGTTTCATTCTTTCATTTTTTTTCTTTCCGTGATGCTCTATCATTTCAAATTTTTATATCGCGAAAGTCGCGATTGCCCAATCATTTCGGCTATTTTTCGCGGTGTCCAATCATTTCGGCTGTTTTTTTTTACTCGCTGCTTTTTATTGCGAGTTGCCCAATCATTTCGGCTATTTTTGTATGCATATATATTTTTAATTGCTGACTTTGTTGCAAGTTGCCCCATCATTTCAGCTATTTTACATGCATTTTTTGTACGGAACTCAAGATCTGATACCAATATTAGCATCAATATCGCTGCGACTGGAATATTGCCATAAGCGAATTATCATTTGCCGTGAAAGGACTTGGAACTTGATACCGATGTAGGCATCAGCATCGATACAACTGGGACATTGCCAGGAGCGAATCATCATTTGCCGCTGTCGATGTCGAACAAAAGTGGCTTAGCAAAAAAGGTTAGGATCCTGTTGACTAAGGCTTTTGACTTTATGAGCTGTAAGGGTCTCATAAAGGTATTTCTCCCTACGAGTCGTGAGGATCTCGTAAGTGCATTTTCTCCTTAGGAATCGTGGGGATTCCTAAGTGTGTTGCTCCCTTGTAAGTCGTAAGAATTTCAAGCAGGTATTTTCTCCCTACAAAGTCGAGCGGACCTTGCAAGTGTCTTTTAACGAGATTATGCCCTTTCAGGTTTTCACAAACTCGATGATAGTCCTGCTGTTTTTACTCACGGAGCCCTTTCGGGTTTTCATCCGTGCCCATTTTGCTTATGGACGTACCCTTTTTTTGCATCAACCTTGGGATGATGCGGTCCGTAGTAGTTTATCGAGGTCTCGGTCAATTATTAGTTTAGGGACGTTTCGGTCCATTGTTAGTTTAGGAACGTTTCGATCCATCACACGGATACAACTTATAGAGTTTGGGCTTGGGAAGATAGCGAGAGGACATAGGCGTCGTCATCTATCATTAACATAGGCCGTAACTCATCAGGCGTAGTATTTTTTTAGGAACCGGCCGTTTATTGGCCTGAAGGGTCTCTTGCCATGCATATCCATGAGCAGGTAAGCCCCACCTTGGTAGACTTTTTCTATGATGTATGGGCTTCATAGTTCGGTTCGAATTTCCCCCGTTTAGCACGATTAGGGATCATAGGTCTTTTTACGACTAGCACGAGTTCGCCTTGGCGGAATGTTCTCGGCCTAGCCAGCCTTTTGTACGAGTGCGTCATCCTTACTTTGTAAGCCTCCAAGTTTTTCTGCGCCATGAGCCAGGTTTCGTCAAGGGCGTCAAGCTCCTCAAGCCGAAGATGAGCATTGTCTTTGTCCGTTAGTTCGTAATGAACCGCCACTCGTAAGGAGGGTAGCTCTATCTCCAGGGGGAGTACTGCTTCAGTGCCGAATACCAATGCATACGGCGTTGTGTTTGTGGCCATTTTGAACGTAGTTAGATACGCCCAGAGAGCTTCATGCAGTCTCTCATGCCAGTCCTTCTTATTTCGAGACACCGTCTTCTTTATGATCTTCGTCAAGGTCTTGTTGAAAGCCTCAGCTAGACCATTAGCTTGGGGATTATAGACCGAGGAGTATCTTCAGTCTATATTATGTTGCTGTGCGAAGAGGCTGATTTTATGGCTTCTATAGGCCGGCCCGTTATCGGAGATAATCCGTCGTGGAGTGTCGTACTGATAGATGACGTGTGTCTTGAAGAAATGGAGGATATTCTCCGCCTTCACTTCTCTTAGTGGTACTGTTTCTGCCCACTTGAAGAAGTAATCAGTTGTTGCCAGTATGAACCGATGGCCTCTGGACGATGCTGGTTCAATAGGCCCGATTATGTCAGTTCCCCACATTTCGAACGACCAGCTAGCCACCGTTGGATGTAGCGGATTTGGATGCTGGTGGATAAAGTCCCCGTGAATCTGGCACGAGTGGCACTGCTTCGCGTATTCGAGGCAGTCTTGGATCATTGTGGGCCAATAGTAACCCATCCTTTTAATCTTCAGTTTCATCTTCGGCCGGGCTTGGTGAGTGTTTCCCTAATCAGAGCAAAGCTCTATTTGAATTTCAAAATTCAAAAAGTGAAGCAACGGTTCAGATCCCTTGCGCTGCGCGCAGAGCGCCACGTGTCAAAAGCAGACACGCTAGCGCAAGGATCACTGTGCCCAAGGCAGCGCACCCCCAATCAGAGCAAGGCTCTGTTTTAAAATTCAAATTTTAAATAAAAGAAGCAACGCTTCAGATAACTTGCGCTCTGCGCTGCGCGCCACGTGTCAAACAGTGGTGCGCTAGCGCAGTTGCGCTGCGCTCTGTGCTGCGCGCCACGCGTCAAACAGTGGTGCGCTAGCGCAGTTGCGCTGTGCTCTGCGCTGCGCGACACGTGTCAGCGCAGGTGCGCTAGCGCAGTTGCGCTGCGCTCTGCGCTGCGCGACACGTGTCAAGCGTAGGTGCGCTGGCGCCAATTGCACCAGCACTGGAATTTAAATAATAAATTATTTAATTAATCAGAATTAAAATTCTAGAAAGATCTTATTAAAATAAGAAGATTGTCTTCTAAAAAACAGAGGCCTTAGGATCAAAGATCCAACGGTGGGGAAATATCCCCAGATCAATCAGAGAAAGATCTCTGTAACTAACTCAACAAACCAATTGGCCCTATATAAAGGCCCCTAGACTCCAAGTCTCAGAGATACAGAGATAGAGGAAAGAGAGAACCCTCTGAAAAATTTGAAAGGCAAGCCTTTGAAGAAAGAAGATCATCTTCTTCAAGATAAAGAATTAAATTCTTGGAAGAACAGAGATGAAAACACCTCACAAAAAAGATGAATTTCTTCTAAAAAGATCAAAAATCTAAGAACAAGATCAAGATCTTCAATATAAAAAAGAAAAAAATCATAAAGATCCAATCATAAAAGATTAAAGAAGTAATTTACTTCACCCCTAGATCTTTTGATCTATATAAAGGCACAGCCTTTTGATGAACCATTGGTTCTTGAATCTTGAGGTAGAACCACTTTAGAACAAGAAAAACTTGTTTCTTTGATCTAAATTGGATCAAGTTGCGCTCTGCGCTATTGTACAGTGCCCTGCACTCTTAAATGCACCTTTGCGCTTCTTGGATTGGCGCAAGTCACCAGAACACGCCACGTGTCAATCACAGAATGATCTGCGCTTTGCGCCTCTAAAACAGAGCACTGCGCTCTTGGATTGGCGCACTGCACCAGAGCACGCCACGTGTCAGCAGCGCACTGCGCTAACTGACTTGCGCTTGGTGCAGAGCGTGACACGTGTCACCTCCACATGCGCTAGCGCCTTGCGCTCCTTAATTGGCGCAAAGCGCCTGACAAGCCACGTGGCGCACTAACCATTATAAATGCTGTGCATTATTTAAAAGGGCAGAGCCCAAGTAAAGGCCTAACAGGCCAAATATAAATGCTATGCATTTAATTACAGAGCCCAATGCTATGCATTGTAAAGGGGCAGAGCCCCACTAAAAGCCTGATAGGCAGAACATGAATAAAATGTTGAACATTTTCAACTGGACTTGGCCCAATTCTGGCCATAAGTCCTCAATTTAAATTGAACTGAGCACAACTGCTCTCCTGATCAATTTACACCCGGTTCAAGGGTACATCTCTTTACTCCTCTGATATCTGTCGTTGTAATTCCTCAACGTCGTCAGAGAGGTAACGGGTCCCGACAACCACACACTGCTACGGACTGTGGGGTCCTTAAACTCATGGACTATGACGTCCTTAACCTCGACCGTGATGTCTTAAAACTAATACCGGACTATGATATCCTTAACCTCGACCGTGATGTCTTAAAACTAACATCGGACTGTGAGGTCCTTAAGCTCACGGACTATGATGTTCTTAATCTTGACCGCAACGTCTTAAAACTAACATTGGACCGCAATATCCGTAAACTACTTATCGACCGCAACGTCACTAAATTAAACAATAGACCCCAATTGCTCTCTTGTCGGATCTAAACGATCCCGTTAAGTTGATCTTAGTCTAAAATTAGACTAGTATGTCCTTAACGAACGTTTAAGTCGATCTTAGCCTCAAATAAGGCTAACGTATCCTTAAACACACACCCCCAACCCAAATCTAAAAAAAAGATACGGATTTGGACTAGTCCACATCCTACGGGCGACAGCATAAATTAGTCTCCGTATACAATCCACGGGCAACCGAACACAAAACAAGCACACACGACACGAAGTGACCATCTGGAGAAGGAGAAAGTTGTTACCGCGATGCGGTAGCGTAATTAACTACAGGGGCTTATGCCTGCAAAGAAGAGCGTCCCCACAATCAAAAATCCCTCGAGCGAGGGGGAATCTGACGAAGTTTGCTACATCGGACGCATCCGTTTAAACCTTCGATACATGGTGCCAAAAATCAACTTGGCATCTTCGGAGAGGTGGACGGATAGAACCAATTAGCATCTGCCCCGAATTTCAAGCAAAGACGCTCGCCGCGTCTCTATTGCGTCTTTCGGAGGGGAACAGATTCTGGCACGCCCGGTGGGACCTTTTCCTCTTTCCACTCCACACTTCGTGTGTCGTATTCGCGAACGAATCGCGGTTTGTTAATAGTTGCCCTTGGGTTTCAAGTTACTAAGATTTGGTCTCTTGCTTGGCGCAGAAAGCAAAACAGTAATGGCATTCACCTGTTCGAAGTGCTCCAACTGTAGCTGCAACTCGCGTCCTGCCTCAACTGGGGGCATAACCTACGGGCCCCAAGCGGCCTCTTTGTTCACAATGCCCGTGGAGCAGATTACTCAAGCCACCACAGGGCTGTTTTTCGGAACCATGCTTCCGCCGACGAGCTTCACCGCTCATGTGCTGACACCGGAAGCTCCCAAGAAGTCGGTCTTTGATTGGCTTACAGCTACTGCGGCCCCTCTCAACGGGTCGTCCAGCACCAGTGCCTCAGTCTTCTCCAGATTGGGCCAAAATTCCTGCGGGCCCACGATGAAGCTTGCAGTCCCAGAGAAGGTTATTTCGAAGAGAGTAACCAACCCTGCTCCCGAAGTCGTTAAGGCGGCTTCTCCTGCCAAGGGATCGGTTTTTACAAGACTGACCGTCCCAACTCCCACTTCCGTTCCTGCTACTCATAGGACATCAGTCTTTAATAGGCTGACGCCGGCAACGGCCCCTAACCTGAACAAGGGGCAAGACAAGGACATCCCCATCACCGAGCCAACTCCATCAGCTCGACATGCTCGACGTCGCCACTGGCGCCGAGTGAGGAAGGCCGGAGGCAACTCCCCTTCTGGGCTAACTCCACCAGCCCCGACGGCGGAAATTAATGTTGCTGTTCCAACTGGGAACAGGTTTGAGCTGCTGAATAAGGTGCGTAGGAATTCTCCTACCGCCGTACTGAAAAGGTCTCCTCCTCCACTGGAGAAGGTCACGGAAGCAAAGCCAGAACAGTCCCCGCAGCGGCTGTCCTCCAAGGTCTACAAAGTCTGGCGGTAGGTCCGGGACTCGGTGATCGATCCAAATTTCTCCCGCCAGCACAAGAAGCTGAAGGTCCGACAGGAAGAAAGCCATCCTGCCAGGCCACAAAAAGCTGTCTGGGTGCCCACTGCAACGGCCCCCTCAACTTCGACCGCTCATAAGAAAAGAAGGCCGGAGAAGATCCCCATGCCTGCGACAAATGTCAAAGGCACTGAATCCAAACGCCCTAAGTCTGGGGGCATAACGGTCCATACTATTTACATGGCATCTGGGAAAGATGATAGCCGCGCTTCTACGGGCCACCGACCACTTACCCGATCCATCACAAGGGCTTAGGAACAGCAACAGCAGGAGCTCCAGGAGATGCTGACTGCAATGGCCACACTCACCGGGCCAAAAGAAAGCCCGGAGGCGCCGTCGGAACAACGCCACTAACACGAGACTGATGCTGAATTCCTTCGGAGAATGCTCGAAAAGAAGGACAAAGAAGCTACGGAGCAGGCGGCTAATATAAAGCGAATGGCACTTCTCTTCCAAGACATGGTCGGGATGATGATACAGCCGGATCCTCCAGCCGAAGACCCTCCGATCATTATTGAAGACGACAGAGGAGAAACGTCAAATCCACCTCCGGCTCTTTCAACAGCCAAAGAGGAAACAATCTCCAAGGCCGCACTGGATGACTATATTGCTCAGCAAATAAGAGTTCACCAGGCAAATGAGGCAGCCGGCCAAGTTGTCAAAACGGGGCGATCATATCCGAGCTGGTATGATCAGATAAAGTACCCGCCGGGCTACACAATCCCGAAATTCCATGTCTACAAGGGGACAGGAAATCCCCATCAACATGTCGCCCAGTTCAGGGCTCTTTGTGGAAACACCGGCGGCGATGATAAGCTCTTGCTTCGCCAATTCGTCAGCAGCTTATCGGAGACGGCGTTTGAGTGGTACTCCGAGCTTCCAAACGACTCCGTCAAAACTTTCGCAGAGATGGAATTGTTATTCACCCAGCGATTCGCGAGTGCCAGCGAATGCACCCCAATAACGGCGTTGATCAATGCAAGGGTGAAGCCAAGGGAAATTTGGGTTCAGTACGCAATCCGATGGCGGAACCTGTGGTCGAAGTGCGAACAGCACATCGAGGAAGCACCAGCAGTGGGCATGTTCGTGGGTACCCTAGACCCTCATGCAACTATTTCACAGTTCATGATGTTCTTTAAACCGACCACGTTCCAGGCTTTAATCGATAAGCTAGCCCAGATGGATAAAATGGGTCACAGACCGTCTCCCCCGAAACCGGAACCTCTGAACGACAAGGGTAAAGGGAAGGCGACCTTCGTCGCGAACACCCAGCAACAGCCCAGTGCCCCAAAGCTAGCAGATCAACTGGAGGAGAGACGGCGCTATTACAATGAGAAAATGAAATGTCCTTACTCATTCCCACGGGACAAAACGAAGAGGTTGTTCGAGCTGGCTATGCGCAACAGGCTTATCAGTTTGCCGAATCCCAGGCGACCGCTGCAATCCAGTGAAGTGAATAATCCTAATTACTGCCCTTACCACCAAACGGTAAGTTACCCGATCGAGGATTGCTTCGTCTTTAAGGGATGGATCGAAGATCAGTACCTACAAGGCAAGTTTGCGCTGTCTGAGAAGTGGAAAGTAAACCCACCACAACCGCACACTCCTAAGAAGACGGACACACTGGGGGCAACGTGTTCTGTTGTTGAAGAAGCTCCATGGAAGGTCGTGTTTTCAGCCAAAACCAAAAGGATGCTGAATGATCTTCAGACGTGCCCGGCGATCAGGTGGAAGAACCCGCTAGAACCCCAGATCATCGAAGGAATGCTGAAGCCGCGCCCAGCTCCAAAGATTGGTGGTGATGGCCAAAACACTCACGCTCAGCCGTCAAAATCTTCAAAGAAGAATAAGAAGAGATCCAAAAAGCCCGTGAAGCCTGGTGACAAGCACACGGACCTACAGAAATAGATCGACGTGCTGGAGGAGTATAATCAGAAGGCGCGGACTCCCATCACACTCCAAGAGTTCCTCAGCCACGTCCTTGAGGACGAAGATGATGGAGAAGACTCGTCGGATGGATCTAAGGAGTACATGGCAAGTTGTCATGTGATCTCTCACTCGTCGATAGACGACGAAGAAACTCCTTGCACTGAGAAGCTGGGGACAAATCTTAAACCAGAACTTTTGGAGCCATCAGATGAAATGATCGACACGTTCCTCAACGAAGCTCTCCTGAAAAGTTAAGCTGATCGGGAGCGCGAAACGGCCATATTTGAAAGAGCCAAACGCCGACGATTGGACAAAAAAGTCAAGACACTTCCGCCAAATCAAAAGACATCCGTTGCGGATAAAAACAAATTCAAGACGAGGAAAAAGTTTGCTAAGGCCATATCAATGGGAATGAAGCTACCACCCTCTGAAAGAAACACTCCCGGTGAAGCAGAAACACATCCTAGCTACTGCTCATATCATCGAAAGATTTCGAACCCCACCGAGGAGTGCAATGCTTTTAAAAGATGGTAGCAGGGGTATGTTGCTCATCGGCAACAGTTTAAGCGTATGAAACGCAAAACTCGTCGGGAGCAAAAAAGTGCGACTGAGGAGCATAAAAGAGATACCGGTAACTGTCGCATGGTCAACACCGGGGGATCGCAAATTCTCACTTTCGGAAGCGACTCTGACGAAGAAATGGCTCTTGACCCCCTCTTTAAAGAATCCGCATTGGGGAAGGAGGAAGAACCGAAGGCCTGTGAAAACATCCAACTGCGCAATCGCACGCTTCCAGAAAAGAATCTCGGATCCACGAGTAAAAAAGATAAGGGAAAAGAAAAGTCTCCAAGGATATCACCCTAGACGACCAAGTCATGAAAGAACTGACCGCCAAGGACCCGCCAAAGAAGAGTAAGGTAGACTACAATGTTCTGGCACACTTGAGGAAGTTACCCTCGCAGCTCAGTATTCTCGACGCCCTTCTACTATCCAAAGAAGCGAGAGATTCATTGATCAGGGCGCTACAAGAACCAGAGCAATTCCAAGCTTTTCTCACCGAAGAAAAGATGAAGGACGAGCTGGAGGAAGTACACATAGCCGATATCACCTTCGGCGACGAAGACCTCCTCCTTGGGATGTGCGAGCACAACCATCCTTTCTATGTCTCAGGGTACTGCTACGATATAAAGATAGGCAAAATCCTGGTCGACAATGGGTCTTCCGTCAACCTTCTCAACGTGCGAGTGTTGAAGGAAATCTGCATGAGCATCCAGCATCTTGCTCGCGATAAGATCACCATCTCTGGTTTTGACTCCCAGTCATCGCGGACTCTCGGGTCTGTGATATTGACATTACGCTTCGGGTTGATTATCACAGACATTAAATTCCACGTCATTGAAACCAAGACATGCTATAACGCTCTGCTCGGTCGGCCTTGGTTACACGAGTACAACATCATCCCTTCTACACAACATCAGTGTATGAAATATTTCAAGGATGGTCTCGAGTATACCATGACAGGAGAGTTGAACCCATTCTCCATGAACGAAGTCCACAAGTATGAAGATGCAAAATACTTTTTGCCAGATTTCGAGGACATGGAGAGATGTCACAAACCGGAGAACAAAGCTATCACCACCATTCCAGTCTTCGGGAGTGATACTGAAGAAGAGGAAGCGATGGTTTATTCAGGCCCACCCCAGTATAACAAGCCAGGACCGTCCGCTCCTATGTTGATCTTTGGCAGCGATTCAGAAGACGAGGTTAATGCTATATTCTCTGCTTGGCCTCCAATATAAACATTCGCTGATGAAGAGCAAAGTTTGCAAGTTGCCATGGTTCCGCCCAAACATCATAAAGAACTGGACGCGCTTGATACCTACAGTGTGGAAGAGCTGCAAACGTTCTATGTCCCTCCCAGGCGAGAAGGTAAAAAGGCGATCCTATTCTACCGCTCTGGGGAAAATAAAGTGGAGAAAGAAATCTGGCACGGCGCGGATCCTAGACTTGACAGGCTTCAGCCCATCCGTCTGCCTAGATATTATACAGAAGGCTTGAAAAGGTTGTTAAAGCGCTAAGGGATACCCTTCAAACAGACCGCTCGAAAAGCTAAGTTCTATGACAGAATCTGGAACGTTCCCGGAACTCAACACAAGTTGCCCAATGGAAGAATGGAAGCAATCGGACTTGGATACGTTCAATCCAAGAAATGGGAGCTACTCCGAGACTGCTATATTGTACATGACTTTGATGAAGAAGGAGATGCTCAATGGGAGAGTGCTAATCCTGAACAAGAAAAAGTCCCCAACGCAAAAATGCCCAATCCGTCGTTCGAAGAACAAATGGACAAGCTTATAAGGGAAGCTGGTCAAAAAGTCCGAGACGACCACAACCGCGAAATGGCCATCTACGAGAAAGCCAGGACGCAACGCCTTCTCCAACAGGCAGCGAAAAATGAAGATGCCCCTCCCTGTCAACCTGTTGTAAAAAAGGCCCGACGCCGAGGCAGAAACAAGTCAAAAAGCGGAAAAGGCATTCAGCAATGACAAAGCGGGACCAAGAAGTCACGCGAGCGGGAATCGAGCGGTCCGGATTTGTCCCTTATAAAGAAGATGAGTCGAGCATACTCTTTTCCTCAAGACAAGACAAAGAAGATACTTGACCTCGCTATGAGACATCAAATGGTTACACTGCCGGAGTCTAAACATCCCAAGCAAGCAGGCGAAGTCTCTCACCCAGACTATTGCTTTTATCACCGAGCAGTAGGACATCCTCTCGAAGACTGCTTCACCTTCAAGAACTGGGTCGAAGATCAATATTAGCTCGGCAAGTTCGCTCTATCCGACAGTTGGAGGATAACACCACCGCAGAAGCATGAACCCAAATCCGTGAGACTGGAATCAGATCAACATCGGTCCTGGAAGCGGGCTCGTACCTGTCATATGATAACAATATCAAAAGAAGAGCCTGAGGATAGGGGTGACCTCCCCTGGTGCTTCGAAAGCAATGATGACGAGGTGATCTCAGAGTTTCCATCGGCGCCAAAAGAGCTGGAAGATGGAATACACACCATTGCAGATAACCTCAAGAAAATTGAGTTGGGGACGGCAAGTGACCCGCGACCTACATTCGTCAGTGAGCTGTTATCTGAAGAAAGGGTGGCTGCGCTAAAAGACGTGCTTATGCAGCATAGATATTGCTTCGCATAGAACTATTCCGAAATGCCAGGATTATATCCAGAGATTGCGGTCCACAAACTGACGATATCCCCGGACAGCAAGCCAATCAAACAAGCACCGAGAAGAATGCGGCTCGAGCTTGAGGTGAGCATTAACGCCGAGGTCAAGAAGCTGATCGACTCTGGCTTCATCCAAGAAGTTCAGTATCCTGACTGGATCGCCAACATCGTCCCGGTGATGAAGAAAAATGGGACAGTGTGTATATGTATAGACATTCGGGATCTCAACAAAGCCTGCCCGAAGGACGATTTCCCAGTACCGGTCACCGAGCTGATGATAGACAATATGTCCACCCACAAAGTCTTCTCCTTCATGGACAGCTCATCAGGATATAATCAGATAAAGATGCATCCTGAAGACCAGAAGCATACTGCTTTCCGAACCCCTCTGGGAATATTCTTCTATAAGGTGATGCCCTTCGGTCTAAAGAACGCCGGTGCCACCTATCAGAGGGCCATGATGAAGATCTTCGATGACCTTATATATGAAATCGTCGAATGCTATATCGACGACCTCGTGCTGAAAAGCAAATCGTACGAGGAACATCTCGAGCATCTGAAGATTGTGTTTCAACACCTTCGGCAATACAACTTGAAGATGAACCCTTTCAAATGCACGTTCGGGGTGTCCTCGGGCAAATTCCTAGTATTCATCGTCCGACACCGAGGCATCAAGATAGATCCTTCAAAGATCAAGGCAATTATGGAGATGCCCCCGCCAAGGACTCTCAAGAAATTGCGGTCTCTTCAAAGGAAGCTCGCGTATATCCGGCGATTTATAGCCAATCTTTCAGGCAAGTGTCGCCCTTACAGTCACCTGATGAAGAAGGGAACCCCGTTCATCTGGGATCACAAATGCCAAGGCGCGCTGGACGAAATCAAGCAGTATTTGCAGAACCCGCCAGTGTTGGCCGCTCCGGTCAAGGGAAAGCCCCTTATTCTTTATACAACAGCCTTTGAAGGTTCCTTAGGCGCATTATGGGCACAAGAAAACGACCAAGGGAAGGAGAGAGCTCTCTATTGCTTGAGTCGAGTTCTCCTGGGGGCAGAAAGCAATTACTCTCCCATCGAAAAATACTGCCTGGCGTTGATCTTCGCGGTAACGAAGCTCAGGCACTATGCGTTGGCGCATGAAGTCCGTCTCATATCGAAGGTGGACCCTCTCAAATATTTGATGTCAAAGGCCATATTGACAGGGCGACTCACTAAATGGGCCCTGCTCTTGATGGAGTTCTCAATAACTTATCAACCTCTCAAGGCAGTGAAAGGCCAGGCCATCGCCGACTTCCTCGCTGAGCATCCGATACCGGCCGATTCTCCCTTGAACTGCGAATTGCCAGACGAACATGCATTTGACACGATCGACGGAAGTGACACCCGATGGGAACTTTACTTCGATGGAGCGTCTTCCATGAAGAAGCGCAAGCAAAGCACCCCCATAATCAAATCAGGGGTAGGCCTCATTTTCGTGACTCCACAAGGAGGGATAATGCGTTTTGCCTTCTCCTTAACAGAGCCGACGACGAATAACGAAGCCGAGTATGAAGCTTTGATAGCAGGTCTCGAGATCGCCATCGACATGGGAATTGAAAACCTCCTCATATACGGAGACTCCCAGCTGGTCGTTAGTTAAGTAAATGGCGACTACCAAACGTGCAAACCAGAGCTGGTAAAGTACGGCGAAAGGGTACAGCAATTGCTGACCCAAATACCTTCCTACATCTTGGAAAGCATACCGCGTGCGGAAAATAGCAAAGCGGATGCATTAGCCAAGCTTGCTAAAGAATTGGCCGATGAGAACCTCGATGACGTGAGGATCGTTGTGCAAAGTCGTCGGGTTCTCGCACCGGCAGAAATATCTCCGGAGGCGTCCGAGGAAAAGGGAGCGACCGAGCAGACGAACCTGCAAATAAAAGACCAAGAAATGGTTGAGGATTGGAGAGAAGTCTTTATAGACTACTTCAAATCCCGTCGAACGCCTGAAGATGCGTCCTCAAAACATCAGCTCATGAAGCGAGCCTTATCTTTCTCCTTCGTCAATGATACTCTGTACAAGAGGTCATTTGATTCTCTGTGGTTGAGATGCCTGGGACCTGAAGAGGCGAATAAAGTCGTTCAGGAAGTTCATGACGGACTCTGCGGTTCTCACCAAGCAGGCCCAAAGATGAAGTTGAAGATTAAACGGATGGGCTACTACTGGTCCACGATGATTCAGGACTGCCTCGAATATGCGAAGCAATGCCATTCGTGCCAAATCCATGGGGACTTTATCCATTAACACCCAAATCCACTACACCCGACAGTGGCTAGCTGGCCATTCAAAATGTGGGGAACTGACATAATCGGCCCCATCGAACCAGCATCGTCCAGGGGACATCGATTCATTTTGGTGACGACTGATTACTTCTCCAAATGGGCAGAAGTAGTACCGCTGAGGGAAGTGAAGACGGAGAATATCCTCCACTTCTTCAAGACGCGCATTATTTATCGGTTTGAAACTCCGCGACGAATCATCTCCGATAACAGGCCAGCCTACAGAAGCCACAAAATCAGCCGCTTCGCACAACAACATAACATAGACTGGAGGTATTCGTCAGTCTATAATCCCCGAGCTAACGGTCTAGCTGAGGCTTTCAACAAGACCTTGACGAAGATCGTGAAGAAAACGGTGTCCCGAAATTAGAAAGACTGGCACGAGAGACTGCAAGAAGCTCTCTGGGCGTATCGAACTACGTTCAAAACGGCCACGAACACAACGCCGTACGCATTGATATTCGATACAGAAGCAGTACTCCCCCTCGAGATAAAATTACCTTCTCTACGAGTGGCAGTCCATTACGAGCTGACGGACAAAGAAAACGCTCACCTTCGGCTTGAAGAGCTTGATGCCCTTGATGAAACCTGGCTCATAGCGCAACAGAATCTGGAGGCTTATAAAGCAAAGATGATGCACTCTTACGAAAGGTTGACTAGGCCGAGGACATTCCGCCAAGGCGAACTCGTGCTAGTGGTCAAAACACCTATGATCCCCAATCGCGCCAAGCGGGGAAAATTCAAGCCAAACTATGAAGGCACATACATCATAGACAAGGTCTACCAGGGTGGAGCCTATCTACTCAGGGACATGCATGGCGAAAGACCTTTCAGACCGATAAACGGCCGCTTCCTGAAGAAGTACTACGCTTGACGAGTCACAGCCTAGGTCAATGATAGATGACGACGACTATGTCCGCTCGCTATCTTCCTAAGCCCAAACTCTATAAGTAGTAACCGGCTTTCTTTACAGCGGACCGAAACGTCCTTAAACTAACAACAGACCGAAACGTCCTTAAACTAACAGCAGACCAAAACATCCTTAAACTAACAACGGACCACTATGTCCTAAAACTAGCTGTTGATCGAGATATCGAGAAGTTACGGCGGTTCGCAGCATCCCGAAGCTGATATAAAAATTAATAAATAAAATAAAAATAAAAATAAAAACGGTATGTCCATAAGCAAAATATGGCACGGATGAAAACCCGAAAGGGCTCCGTGAGTAAAAACAGCATGGCTACCGGCGAGTGTTTGTGAAAACCCGAAAAGGCGCAACCTCATTAAATAAAAAAAAGAGAATAAAAAGAAAAAGAAAACGGTATGTCCATAAGCAAAATGGGCACGGATGAAAACCCAAAAGGGCTCCGTGAGTAAAAACAGCAGGGCTACCGGCGAGTGCTTATGAAAACCCGAAAGGGTGCGACCTCATTATATAAAAAGAATAAAAATAAAAAATAAAAAAAACGGTATGTCCATAAGCAAAGTGGGAACGGATGAAAACCCGAGAGGGCTCCGTGAGTAAAAACAGCAGGACTATCGGCGAGTGTTTGTGAAAACCCGAAAGGGCGTAACCTCGTAAAAAGACACTTACAGGGTCCTCACGACCTTATGAGGAGAAACCACCTGCATGAGATCCTTACGACTCACAAGGAAGCAACACACTTAGGGATCCCCATGATCCCTAAGGAGAAATTACACTTGCGAGATCCTCACGACTCGTAATGAGAACTCTCTTATGGGACCCTCACGGCTCATAAGATTTGAAAGTCTTAAGTTACAGAGACCTGAACCTGTTCTTAAGCACCACCCCCCCACAACCTCTGATACTGCCCTACAAATGGCTCAATACTGACCCTTGTATACAATCCACGGGCGCGAATAAACATTTCCCTAACCAAGTCCCATCCGTGACTAAGGATATGTTCATACGGTGAACAACCCTTGTAAGCCCTCTCGACTTATAAGAAGAAAACCCTTTTGTAAGATCCTTACGACTTATAGGAGAACATACACTTAGGAGTCCTCACGACTCCTAAGGAGAAAACACACCTACGAGATCCTAACGACTCGGAGGGAGAAATACCTTTGTGAGACCCTTACGGCTCATGAAGTCAAAAGCCTTAGTCGACATAATCCTAACCCTGTTTACTAAGCCACCTTTGTACGACATCGACAGAGGCAAATGATGATTCGCTCCTGGCAATATCCCAGTGGTAGCGGTGCTGATGCCGAAATCGGTGTCTAATCCTGAGCTTGCGGCGAAAAGCCAGTAAGCCACACATGCATACGAAATAGCCGAAATGATGGGGCAACTTGCGACAAAATCAGTAAGTCAAAATGTATGCATGCGAAATAGCCGAAATGATTGGGCAACTCGCAATAAAAAAACAGCGAGTATAAATAAAACAAATAGCCGAAATGATTGGGCACCTCTAAAAATAGCCGAAATGATGGGGCAATCGCGACCTTCGCGATATAAAAGCTGAAATGATAGAGCATCGCGGAAAGAAATAAAAAATAAGAAGAAGAAGAAAATAAGAAGAAAATGAAATTTATGCCCTACATGTGATATCACATCAATCCCTGTATATAATTCAGGGGCACAAACAGAGAAGGAAACACACTCCTCTTCCCCAGCAGACACAACATCAAACAAAGCGGAACAGTGGAAACTCCCAGTTCCATGACTCGACGGTATACAGATCACCGAGAGTCAAATCCCAACTCCGTGAAATGCGGATATAATCAAAAAAATTCCTGGTCACGTGGAACACGGGTAACGTCACTTCTGACCCCGTGGAAAACGTCCAGAGCGGATCCTGGTCCTCGCAGAGCACGGCAGTGAACCCGTGTGAAGTATCTAGAGCGGATCCTAGTCCTCGCCGAACACGGCAGTGAACCCATGGGAAGCATCTAGTGCAAATTCCTGATTACGTGGAATGCGGATAACGTCACTTCTGACCCCATGGAAAACATCCAGAGCGGAGCCTAGTCCTCGCCGAACACGGCAGTGAACCCGTGGGAAGCATCTAGAGCAAATTCCTGGTTACGTGGAACACGGATAACGTCACTTCTGACCCCGTGGAAAACATCCAGAGCGGATCCTGGTTCTCGCAGAGCACGGCAGTGAACCCGTGTGAAGCATCCAAAGCGGAGCCTAGTCCTCGCCGAACACGGCAGTGAACCCGTGGGAAGCATCTAGTGCAAATTCCTGGTTACGTGGAACGCGGATAACGTCACTTCTGACCCCATGGAAAACGTCCAGAGCGGAGCTTAGTCCTCGCCGAACACGGCAGTGAACCCGTGGGAAGCATCTAGAGCAAATTCCTGGTCACGTGGAACACGGATAACGTCACTTCTGACCCCGTGGAAAACGTCCAGAGCGGATCCTGGTCCTCGCGGAGCACGGAAGTGAACCCGTGTGAAGCATCCAGAGCGGAGCCTGGTCCTCGCCAAACATGGCAGTGAACCCGTGGGAAGCATCCAAAGCAAACAACGGACTGTGGAGTCCTTAAATCCACGGACTATGATGTCCTTAACCTTGACCGTGATGTCTTAAAACTAACAATCAACTAAAATGATTTTAAACTGATCTTACCTTGGTTTGAGGGTACATCTCTTCACTCCTTTGATATTTGTCATTGAAATTCCTCAACGTCTTCAAAGAGGTGACGGGTCCCAGTAACCACACATTTTGCGGACTGTGAGGTCCTTAAACTCACGGACTATGATGTCCTTAACCTCGACCGTGATATCTTAAAACTAACACCGGACTGTGGAGTCCTTAAATCCACGGAGTATGACGTCCTTAACCTCGACCGTGATGTCTTAAAACTAACGTTGGACTGTGAGGTCCTTAAACTCATAGACTATGATGTCCTTAACCTCGACCGTAATGTCTTAAAACTAACGGACTATGATGTCCTTAACCTAAACCGTGATGTCTTAAAACTAACAACGGATTGTGGAGTCCTTAAATCCACGGACTATGATGTCCTTAACCTCGATCGAGATGTCTTAAAACTAATGAACTATGATGTCCTTAACCTCGACCGAGATGTCTTAAAACTAATGAACTATGATGTCCTTAACCTCGACCGCGACATCTTTAAACTACGGTACCCCGGAAAGCATCCAGAGCAACCCTTAACTCCGTACAATGCGGATAAAGGCAACTTCACCCATCACTTGCGGGTCATCATGAATCGTAAGGGAGTAAATTCTCTTGTGAGATCCTTACGACTCTCAAGAGAAAACACACTTAGGAATCCTCACGATTCCTAAGGAGAAAACGCACCTATGGGAACCTCCCGACCCGTAGGAAGAAAATACTTTATGAGACCCTCACGGCTCATAAAGTCAAAAAGTCTTAGGTGACAAATCCAAACCCTGTTTTCTAAGCCATCGCCACTCCACAAAAAGCCTAAGACTGACAGCTATACGCTATTCAAAGACCACACTTGCTAAAATCGCATGGCAAGCAGCACAGCAAAAAAAAGAGAGAGAGGAAAGCAGAAAGACGACACAAGACATTGCGAAAAAAATGTATCTTTTATTCATGTATGCAGTTGGATACAAAATACATCATATGAAAGAATAAAAGAATAAATACATTTTATTCAAAAATTTACAAATGATACAAAATGATTCATGGAGAAGGAAGCATTTTTAACAAATCCACAAGTTGCTCTCGCACTTCCTTCAGCGCCTTCTCCTGATCGGCTGCCGCGGCCAACTCTGCTTCCACCTGGGCCCGCTGCTGCAAGTATGATGAAAGTTGTTCTTCGACGGTTCGCTGAGCTGCTTCACGACCTTGGGCATCACGCTCAACGGTATCGAGCTTCCGCTTCAATGTTAACCCGTCGGAGATACTTTGCAGGAGGCTTTCGAAGATAGCTTTCACCCGAGCAGCGTTCGCGTCAACCTCAGCGCGCAGTCGAGCAGACTCGCTTAAGGTTTCTTTGCATTCCTTCCGCTTTAGAGCCGCTTCTTGTTCAAGATGGCGGAAGTAAGAAGCGCTATGCTCGATCCACGCCGCCCGTTGAGTGATCGTGGCCAAAATCTCGGGGGCAGGACGCATAAGCTCCAGCTGATGCAGGAAGGCCTCGATCTCCCTACAATGATTAACCCAAGACTCGATGACGCTTTCATTGTGGAAATTTACAAGCGTCGCCAGTATCGGATTAACCTCAACAGCGAAATCTGCGGCAGATGTGGGAGCTTCTGCGTCAAGCTCCTCGACGCATCCGCTCAGCATACTCAGACTCATCGCAGCACCCTTTGAGGATGGACGTCTGGAGAATGGGCCTGCCGGTATCATAATGCGAGACTCGAAAGGGACCGGAATCGGAACGACAGCTGCAAAACAAAACACAATCAAATGACGGTTCAAGAAATATAGAAAGGTCATCAATGACGGAATCTACTATACCAGCTGCAGCAGGTGGCAAAGCCGGGAGGACCGGTGGCGCGACTAATCTTACATCTCCTCTTTCGATCTGTAGCACTGCAATCAGGGCAAGGAAGAATCAGAAATAATTCCATTATTGAAAAAAGAAAGGGCATTAATTGAAAACTATACTCACCAGCGCCACTGGAGGAAGCAAGCTCCGACTGGAAGGAGAAGTGTGGGTGCAGCACCTGGTACAGGTGATCAAAAAGCACTCCTACAAGGACGCAATAGTACAACATCAGTACATAAATTATGCAGCCAAGATAAGACTGATAAGTCACAAATCCCTACCTTCCACCATCTGCGACGGTACGAGAGAGGGTAGAGATGTGGCCACTGTCAGGGCGGTAACTGACGGCGCTCCCTCGAGTAAAGGGGCATCAGCACTAGCCGCACCTGCGTTAGAAACAAGATAAGCCCTGTCAGGAAGGATTGCAGAATAAAAAGAAGGGCGGTGACCCAAGATTTACCTGAAGAGTCACCGGCCAGAGCCCTAACGAGGGTGTTACTTGATATAACGGCGGCGTCTTCCTCCTCCATTGGGACGGTCTCACCTCCCGTTGCCTCATCGCCCGACTCTACAGGAGCCGTCGTCACGCTCGCGACGCCGGAAGACGACAAGGAACCGTAAGCAGGGAGAGCGATGATCGGAGCGGCGCCCGACTCTTGAGAAAGAGCGGCCATCTCTTGCTTAGCGACCATAGCAGCCGTCTCACCCGCTACCACTTCGGGCTCAGCGGTCGCAGCCGTCTCATCCACTGCTGCCTCAGGCCCGGCCATAGCAGCCGTCTCATCCGCCGCCCCCTCAGGCTCGGCATCGGAAACCTTCTCGGGCATAGCGGTTGTGACTGTTTCTTCAGCCACTAGCTCGGGCCCGGCAACTACGATCGCACCGCCTACCGTCGCCTCAGGTTCAGCTGCTACCTTCTCTACTGTCCCCTCAGGCTCGACGGCCGCTGCCACTCCTTCAGTAGGACTCGGCCCTGCAGGACAAGATATATAAGAACCGACGTTTTTAAAACTTTTATAACAAAGCCTCAAAAAGCACATTACCTGAGACGGATTTACCGTTGGTGTCCCGAGCTGCACGCGCCGCCCGTCTATGAGCAGTAGACAAGGCGAATGGGAGCTCCTCCGAAGGAGTAGCAGCGGGAGTAACGGCGCTTGAGCCCGCTCCCATGGCCAAAGCAGCGCTACGCTCCCTCACTGCACGCCTCAGGCACTTCTTCTCCTCCCGGGCCGTCATGACGGACCTTTTGGAAGCCTCCTTCAGCGAGGCATCGTCATCCGAATTCAAGGTTGCCTCCAGAGCCGTCAAAGCTTCCATCATCGGCTTTTTGAGTTGGGTCTCTTGCGGCAATCCCGAAGAGGCCGGAACTTTGGTAGCTGACCTGGAGAGAGTTCCTGCATCGGTTTCCGAGATAGGTCTTGTGGTCCCTACGATAAGACAAAGAGGGGGTCAGATTACTCATAAGAAATGGAAGGAGAGACATAGTAAACCGAAATGTACCAATGCCTAAGGATGCTCTGAGTCGTTCCTCCTCCTGGAAAGTTTTGAGGGAAGCGGCGATAGCTTCTTGGTAGAAATGCCTGTTAAAAGAAGGAAAAGCGTTAGTCAAAAAACAATGATAAAGGTACAATGCAATGACAAAAAATACAACTAGTGATTACCCGACTGCGCGAGTTTAGCCAACCACGCGTCGCGCCTTGCCAATCTCTCAGAAGCTGCGATGGCGGCCGCCATATCAGTGCCGTCTGGCGGTATAAATAAGCCCTCGTTGGTCCCATACTCACCCAAGCCCTCGCTATAAGGGGCATGAGATTCCTGACCATATGCAACGTCAGCAGAGAGGATCGACTTCTTCTTCCTCTTCTGCGCGCAAACCCCGGCCGCACCTAAAATCAGCTTACGCTTCATGGGCACCTTGGGACGGCGGGTCCCGATGTCCGAGCCCACGCCGGATTCAGGCGAAACCACATTTACCGTCTCCACGGGAGCACGGGGCGCTAAAGGCACGTCCACAGGATCACAAGGCAATCCACGCGTGGGGCTTAGCACACGAGGAAGCTCATCCCCAGCATCTCTTCTTAGTGGAGGAAGGACAGGAGTCCTTCGCCTTAGGGGGACGTTGCGATCGCTGGCGGGGGGCGCACCCTTGCGATCAAGCAGCAGTCGCTTCTCTTCCCGGATAACAGTGCCCATCGTGTGCTGATACCAGGCCCCGTATACATTGAGGGCCCTGGGAATGCAAGTCGGCTCGCTGATGAAGAAGTGAGAGCCCGTATTTAACCGCATAAAATGATGCAGTGCACTCTGTATTCCCTCCCTGGTGGCCGCAGGCTCTTCCAAAAATGCCTCCAGTGGGAGCCCCTGGTTATAGCTTAGTTGCTGGGCGAACCAATGGGGGTTGTACCTCATAAAAAGCGCCATATCATTCTGCCTAAACACCAGGAAGCCCGGCCGGATGGAGTATAAGTGAAGAATTTCCCGGGCTTTCAATATGGAGGCCCCGTCCTTGAAACCATCACGCAACGCCAACACCGTCTTGGAGGTCTCCGGGCCGATGGTCATGACCTTGTCCATGAAAGAGATGCCCGCTCTGACCGTGTGCGGACGAAGAAGCAACCCCCTAGCCTCCCGCGGAGGCGGATTCACAATAAAAGCGCCAATTAACCGCATGACTCTCGGGAGTCTGCACTTCTCATAGAACGAGGGCCTCTTGTGAATACCAAAAACCCCGAGCACATGCATTTCCATCCATGAAGTAAAATAGTGCATCGGGAAATTGGCGGGTTGCACCCGTGGTTCATTTGCGTCCGCCGCCACGCTAAGACCATGGTACAGATGGGCCAACCCGGCGATTCCAATCGACAATTGTAGGCCAGCCACCATCCGATGCGCTGGGTAGAAGACGGACGGCCTCATGTAGCATGGGTGCATGGGGAGCACGAACCAGCACAACCACAGCCCCAGAAACCCCAGAAAGAAAGTCTCCTCGTCGATGCCCGGTGCGGCGATTTCCGATAAGGGCATGATTGCAGCATCGGGAAGGTAAAAACCCTTTTGGTCGTCCTCCAGTGCTGGTCAACGATCTAAGCCAAAGCCGAAGGGGTCGTCGAGCTTGGAGAATTTTTCGCCCCGTTGTGATAGAATATCTGGTCGAAGAAAGCGGGCGATGAAATCTGCAAAACTAACTCCCCGGCCTCCCGATTCCAAGTAGAGACTTTCATACATATTCAGCACCTTTACCAGGCTCGGAAACTGGTGCTGAATAGCATTCTCCGGCGTTAGGCCCATTACCAACAGCTTGGTGGCGAAGACATATTCATCCGGAGGAAGTAGCTCTTCATAATGATCCCCCCTCACCGGCAAACCGGAAATCTCAGCAAATTCTTCCAGGGGGATGGAGACTTCCCTGTCCGTCAGAAGAAAGGTATGGGTGGGGATGTTCCATTATTCCACGAATGCCTTAACCCACCACGTCGGAGGAGCAGGGTACTCGAACAATGAGGCGTAGACTGCGGGGTACAGACCAATCTTCATCAAATGCGTCTTCTTCGCTGACAAGATGTACCTGGCCCACTGCAAATACCCGGCCGATTGTCGAGGGGTCAATCCAATGTTATAAGGTTGTCCCCAAGGGCACGACTCACCCTGGCATATGCGCCGCCCCAGAATATCCACGGCTGCTGGCGGCTGCACGGGAATAGCAGCAATCGAAGGCTGAAGAAGATCCTCCGAATTCCAATTTACGACCTCCACGGCATAGTTCACCGGGGGTGCATCTGCATATGGGATCGATGAGATCGGCTCTGACGGCGTCGCACAAGAAAAGCTCCAGCGACCTTTGATAATCTCGTTGTACCACCTACCCCACAGGTGAAGGTTCTTATACTCCGGGTCGAAATCCTTAATAAGAGCAAGAACCTTCCGGTACACCGGCGCCTCAGGGAATCCTCCCTCTGAGTGGAAGAATAGGAACGAAAGATCAGCAGACATGTTGCCTGCAAGAAAAAGCGAAGTTCAATGATAGTATCATAATTTAATTCCGACGCTTGGTATTTTGAAATTTGTACTACACTGCAATGCAATGGAGAAGGGACCAAAGGGGGACCCACAAAATCCAAATGACAATGCATCAGTTAATAAGACGGCCTCATCATTGGATGAGACTGTCAATTAATGAGGAAATCCTCAAAGAATATTCTCATTAAATGAGAAATCCCTTGAGACAAGGAGACAATCTCCCTTTCAGAGCAAAGCTCTGTCACAGAGTGACATTTGTCAAACTCTGGTCACAAGGGAATAAAATTCCTTAAAGAGCCTAGCTCTGTAATAATGATGGAAAAATCCATCAAAGAAAAAAAAATTAATTCCTAAAAATTAAAGTTCTGGGATCTTAAAGATCCATGAAAAACTCTTAAGATTTCATCATCAGAAGATCAAAAGATCTATATTCTGTCAATGAGCAAAGCTTTGTTTAAGGGTTAAGAAACCCTGAAACAAATTCTTGAGAGATAAGCTCTGTTTATGAAACTCCAAAGGGGTTTTCTTTAGATCAAAAGATCTATAAGAGCAAGGCTCTATTAATTAAAATTAATTTAATTTAATTTAAGTTAATTTTTACCTAAAACTTTTCTAGAGTTTAACTCTTGGAGTTCTGGAAAACAAGAGCAAGGCTCTGAAAATAAAAATCTTGGAAAGATGATAATCATCTGAGAAGGACCAAGGGTCCTATTTATAGGCACTGAAGCGCCCCTTCAACTCCTAAGTTGATCCAACGGTTTAAATGTTGCCACCGCTGCACTCACGTGTGCGCCACGTGAGCGCAACGGTGGGGGGCATTTGTTTTCCCAATCAGAGCAAAGCTCTGTTTGAATTTCAAAATTCAAAAGGTGAAGCAACGCTTCAAATCTCTTGCGCTGCGCGCAGAGCGCCACGTGTCAAAAGCAGACACGCTAGCGCAAGGAGCACTGCGCTCAAGGCAGCGCACCCCCAATCAGAGCAAGGCTCTGTTTTAAAATTCAAATTTTAAATAAAGGAAGCCACGCTTCAAATAACTTGCGCTCTGCGCTGCGCGCCATGTGTCAAACAGTGGTGCACTAGCGCAGTTGCGCTGCGCTCTGCGCTACGCACCACGTGTCAAACAGTGGTGCGCTAGCGCAGTTGCGCTGCGCGACACGTGTCAAGCGCAGGTGCGCTAGCACAGCTGCGCTCTGCGCTGCGCGACACGTGTCAAGCGCAGGTGCGCTGGCGCCAATTGCGCCAGCACTGGAATTTAAATAATAAATTATTTAATTAATCAGAATTAAAATTCTAGAAAGATCTTATTAAAATAAGAAGATTGTCTTCTAAAAAACAGAGGCCTTAGGATCAAAGATCCAACGGTGGGGAAATATCACCAGATCAATCAGAGAAAGATCTCTGTAACTAACACAACAAACCAATTTGCCCTATATAAAGGCCCCTAGACTCCAAGTCTCAGAGATACAGAGATAGAGGAAAGAGAGAACCCTCTAAAAAATTTGAAAGGCAACCCTTTGAAGAAAGAAGATCATCTTCTTCAAGGTAAAGAATTAAATTCTTGGAAGAACAGAGATGAAAACACCTCATAAAAAAGAAGAATTTATTCTAAAAAGATCAAAAATCAAAGATCTAAGAACAAGATCAAGATCTTCAATATAAAAAAGAAAAAAGATCATAAAGATCCAATCATAAAAGATTAAAGAAGTAATTTACTTCACCCCTAGATCTTTTGATCTATATAAAGGCACAGCCTTTTGATGAACCATTGGTTCTTGAATCTTGAGGTAGAACCTCTTTAGAACAAGAAAAACTTGTTTCTTTGATCTGAATTGGATCAAGTTGCGCTCTGCGCTATTGTACAGTGCCCTGCACTCTTAAATGCGCCTTTGCGCTCTTTGGATTGGCGCAAGTCACCAGAACACGCCACGTGTCAATCACAGAATGATCTGCGCTTTGCGCTTCTAAAACAGAGCACTGTGCTCTTGGATTGGCGTACTGCACCAGAGCGCGCCACGTGTCAGCAGCGCACTGCGCTAACTGACTTGCGCTTGGTGCAGAGCGTGACATGTGTCACCTCCACATGCGCTAGCGCCTTGCGCTCCTTAATTGGCGCAAAGCGCCTGACAAGCCACGTGGCGTACTATCAGACCATTATAAATGCTGTGCATTATTTAAAAGGGCAGAGCCCAAGTAAAGGCCTAACAGGCCAAATATAAATGCTATGCATTTAATTACAGAGCCCAATGCTATGCATTGTAAAGGGGCAGAGCCCCACTAAAAGCCTGATAGGCAGAACATGAATAAAATGTTGAACATTTTCAACTGGACTTGGCCCAATTCTGGCCATAAGTCCTCAATTTAAATTGAACTGAGCACAACTGCTCTCCCGATCAATTTACACCCGGTTCGAGGGTACATCTCTTTACTCCTCTGATATCTGTCGTTGTAATTCCTTAACGTCGTCAGAGAGGTAACGGGTCCCAACAACCACACACTGCTACGGACTGTGGGGTCCTTAAACTCATGGACTATGACGTCCTTAACCTCGACCGTGATGTCTTAAAACTAATACCGAACTATGATGTCCTTAACCTCGACCGTGATGTCTTAAAACTAATACCGGACTATGATGTCCTTAACCTCGACCGCGATGTCTTAAAACTAACATCGGACTGTGAGGTCCTTAAGCTCACGGACTATGATGTCCTTAACCTTGACCGTGACGTCTTAAAACTAACATTGGACCGCAATGTCCTTAAACTACTTATCGACCGCAACGTCACTAAACTAAACAATAGACCCCAATTGCTCTCTTTTCGGATCTAAACGATCCCGTTAAATCGATCTTAGTCTAAAAT
This sequence comes from Agapanthus africanus, assembly GCA_030015575.1. Lineage (NCBI taxonomy): Eukaryota > Viridiplantae > Streptophyta > Magnoliopsida > Asparagales > Amaryllidaceae > Agapanthus > Agapanthus africanus. The sequence goes on from CM057337.1 coordinate 82,275,540, forward strand.
TAGACTAACGTGTCCTTAACGAACATTTAAGTCGATCTTAGCCTCAAATAAGGCTAACGTATCCTTAAACACACACCCCCAACCCAAATCTAAAAAAAAGATACGGATTTGGACTAGTCCACGTCCTACGGGCGACAGCATAAATTAGTCTCCGTATACAATCCATGGGCAACCGAACACAAAACAAATAAACACGACACGAAGTGACCATCTGGAGAAGGAGAAAGTTGTTACCGCGATGCGGTAGCGTAATTAACTGCAGGGGCTTGCGCCTGCAGGGAAGAGCGTCCCCACAATCAAAAACCTCTCGAGCGAGGGGGAATCTGACGAAGTCTGCTACATCGGACGCATCCGTTTAAACCTTCGATACATGGTGCCATAAATCAACTTGGCATCTTTGGAGAGGTGGACGGATAGCACCAATTAGCATCTGCCCCGAATTTCAGGCAAAGACGTTCGCCGCGTCTTTGTCGCGTCTTTCGGAGGGGAACAGTGAGAACCGCAGAGTCCATCGTGAGTTTCTTGGACGACTCTCTTTGCTTCTTCATATCCCAGGCATCTTAGCCATACAGAGTCGAACGATCTCTTGTATAGAGTATCATTGAAGAAGGCGAAAGACAGGGCTCGTTTCATGAGCTGATGTCTTGAGGACGCATGTTCAGGTGTTCGACGGAATTTGAAATAGTCTATAAAGACTTCTCTCCAATCCTTAGCCTTTCCTGGTCTTTTTTTTGTAGGGCCATGTGCTTAGTTGATGCCCTTTCTTCAAACGACTCCGGAGATATTTCTGCCTGTTTAAGAACCCGACGGCTTTGTACCACGATCCTTACGTCATCGAGGTTTTTGTCAGCCAGTTCTTTAGCGAGTTTAGCTAACGCGTCCGCTTTGCTATTCTCCGCTCGCGGTATGCTTTCCAAGGCGTAGGGAGGGATTCGGGTCAGCAGTTATTGCACTCTCTCACCGTACTTTACCAACTCTGGTTTGCACGTTTGATAGTCGCCATTCACTTGACTAACGACCAGTTGGGAGTCTCCGTATATGAGGAGGTTTTCAATTCCCATGTCAACAGCAATCTCAAGACCTGCTATCAGAGCTTCATATTCGGCTTCATTGTTTGTCCTCGGCTCTGTCAAGGAAAAGGCAAAACGCATTATCCCTCTTTGTGGAGTCACAAAGATGAGGCACATCCCAGATTTGATTATAAGGGTGTTATGCTTTCGCTTCTTCATGGAAGATGCCCCATCGAAGTAGAGTTCCCACCGGGTGTTACTCTCTCCTTTTTCCCCGTCGATCGTGTCAAACGTGTGCTCGTCTGGCAATTCGCAGTTCAAGGGAGAGTCGACAAGTATTGGATGCTCAGCGAGGAAGTCGGCGATGGCCTGGCCTTTCACTGCCTTGAGAGGACGATATGTCATCGAAAACTCTATCAAGAGGAGGGCCCATTTAGCGAGTCGTCCCGTTAATATGGCTCTTGACATCAAATATTTGAGAGGATCCACTTTTGATATGAGATGGACCTCATGCGCCAAAGCATAGTGCCTGAGCTTTGTTATCTCGAAGATCAACGCCAGGCAGTGTTTTTCAATGGGGGTAATTGTTTTATGCCCTCAGGAGAACTCGACTCAAATAGTAGAGGGCTCTCTCCTTCCCTTGGTCATTCTCCTGTGCCCATAGCGCGCCTAAGGAACCCTCAAGGGCGGTTGTGTACAAAATGAGGGGCTTTCTTTTGACCGGAGCGGTCAGTACTAGCGGATTTTGCAGGTATTGCTTGATTTCGTCCAGTGCGCTTTGGTATTTGCGATCCCAAACGAAAGGGGTTCCCTTCTTCATCAAGTGACTGTAGGGATGACATTTACCGGAAAGATTGGCTATGAACCGCCGAATATACGCGAGCTTCCCTTGGAGAGACCGCAGTTGCTTGAGAGTTCTTGGCGGAGGAATTTCCATGATCGCCTTGATCTTTGACGGGTCGATTTCGATGCCTCGATTTCGTACGATGAATCCTAGGAATTTTCCCGAGGAAACTCCGAACGCACATTTCAGAGGGTTCATCTTCAAGTTGTATTTCCGAAGACGTTGGAACACTATTTTTAGATGCTCCCAATACTCCTCGTGCGATTTGCTTTTTATCACGAGGTCGTCGATATAACATTCGACGACTTCATGTATGAGGTCATCGAAAATCTTCGTTATGGCCCTCTGATAGGTAGCGCTGGCGTTCTTCAAGCCGAAAGGCATCACTTTGTAACAGAATATGCCCAGAGGAGTCCAAAAAGCGGTATGCTTCTGGTCTTCGGGATGCATCTTTATTTGATTGTACCCTGATGAGTCGTCCATGAAGAAGAAGACTTCGTGAGTGGACGTATTGTCTATCATCAGCTCAGTGACCGGTATGGGAAAGTCATCCTTTGGACATGCTTTGTTGAGGTCCCGAAAGTCTACGCAGATGCGTACTGTCCCATTTTTCTTCATCACTGGGACGATATTGGCGATCCAGTCAGGATACTGAACCTCTTGGATGAAACTGGAGTCGATTAGATTCTTGACCTCAGCATTGATGCTCATTTCAAGTTCAAGCCGCATTCTTCTTGGCGCTTGTTTGATTGGCTTGATGTCTGGAGAAATTGCCAATTTGTGGACGGCTATTTCTGGATCTAATCCTGGCATCTCGGAATAGTTCCATGCAAAGTAGTTTTTATACTGCATGAGCACGTCTTTGAGCGTAGCCACCTTTTCTTCAGACAACAACTCACTGACGAACGTCGGCCGTGGGTCATTTGTCGTTCCCAAGTCGATTTTTCTGAGGTTATCTGTAGTAGTATGTATCCCATTTTCCAGCTCTTTTGGTGCTGGTGGAAACTCTGAGATCACTTCGTCGTCCTTGTTTTTAAAGCACCATGAGAGGTCATCCATATCCTCGCGTACTCCTTCTCCTGACAGCGTTATCGCGTGACAGGTCGCGTGACAGGTACGAGATTGCTTCCAAGACCGATGTTGATCCGGCTCTACTTTCGCTGCATACGTGGCTTTCGGTTCATGCTTCTGTGGCGGGGTTACCCTCCAACTGCTGGATAAAGCGAGCCTGCCTTGCTGATACTGGTCTTCCACCCAATCTTTAAATGTGAAGCAGTCTTCGAGAGGATATCCTATCACTCGGTGATAAGAGCAATAGTCTGGGTGAGAGACCTCACCTGCTTGCTCGGGGTGCTTGGATTTCGGGAGTGTCATCATCTGATATTTTATGACAAGATCAAATATCTTCCTTATCTTGTCCTGGGGAAAAGAATATGCTCGACCCATCTTCTTTATAAGAGACGGATCCCGGTTGCTTAGTTTTCGATCGCGTGACTTCTTAGACCCGCTTTGCTGCCGTCGAACGTTTTTCCGTTCTTTAGTTTGTTTTTGCCTTCGCGTCAAGTCTTCTTTGTGACGGGCTGGCAATGAAGAGCATCGTCATTCTCCGCAGCCTGCTGAAGGAGGCGCTGCGTCCTGGCTTTCTCGTAAATGGCCATTTCGCGGCTATGGTAATCCCGGACCTTTTAACTTGCTTCCCTTATTAGCTTGTCCATCTGTTCTTCGAACGACAGACTTGGCACTTTCATGGCGGGACTTCGTTTTAGTTCAGGGTTAGCGTCTTCCCACAGAGCATCTCCTTCTTCATCAAAGTCATGTATAACGTAGCAGCCATAGAATTGCTCTCGTTTCTTGGATTGAACATATCCAAGCCCAGTCGTTTTCATTCTCCCATTGGGCAATTTTTGCTGAGTTCCGGGGACGTTCCAGATCCTGTTGTAGAACTGAGCGTATCGAGCAGTCTGTTTGAAGGGTACGCCTTGGCGTCTCAACAGCCTTTTTAATCCTTCTGTGTAGTATCTGGGCAGACGAACGGGCTGGCGCCTGTCAAGAGTAGAATCGGCGCCATGCCAGATCTCTTTCTCCACTTTGGTTTCCGTGGATCGATAAAAGAGGATCGCCTTTTCATCTTTTCGCCTGGGAGGGATGTAAAACGTCTGCAGTTCTTGTACACTACAGGTACCAAGTGCGTCGAGCTCTTTGTAGTGCTGCCGCGAAACCATAGCGATTTGTAAACTCTGATCATCTCCAATGAAGGTTTTATTGATGGCCGAACAGAAAATACTGCATTGACCTCATCCTCAGAGTCACTGCCGAAGACCAAAATAGGGGTGGAGGGTCCTGGCTTGTTGCATTGGGGCGGTCCTGAATAGACTATCTCCTCCTCCTCTTCGGTATCATTCCCAAAGACCGGGATAGTGGTGATAGCTTTCTGCTTATTCTCCGGCTTATGGCACATTTTCGTGTCTTCAAAGTCTGGCAGGAAGTATTTTGCGTCCTCATATTTGCGGACTTCATTAATGGAGAATGGGTTCAGCTCCCCTATCACAGTGTATTCAAGCCCGTCTTTGAAGTACTTCATACACTGATGCTGTGTAGAAGGAATGATGTTGTACTCGTGCAACTAAGGCCTGCCGAGCAAAGCGTTGTAGCAAGTCTTGGTGTCAATGACGTGAAACTTGATGTCAGTAATGAGCAGCCCAAAGCGTAACGTCAGAATTACAGACTCGGGCGTCCGTGATGACTGGGAGTCAAATCCGGAGATAGTGATTTTATCCCGAGCGAGGTGTTGAACGCTCATGCATATCTCCTTCAACACCCTTACATTGAGAATGTTGACGGAGGACCCATTGTCGACCAGGATTTTGCCTATCTTGATGTCATGACAGTATCCGGTGACATACAAGGGACGGTTATACTCGTATGTCCCGAGGAGGAGATCTTCGTCACTGAAGGTGATGTCGGCTGTGTGAACTTCTTCTAGCTCATCCTTCATCTTTTCTTCGGCAAGGAAAGCTTGAAACTGATCAGGTTCTTGTAGTGCCTTGATCAAAAAATCTCTCGCCACTTTAGATAGCAGAAGGGCGTCGAGAATGCTTAGCTGCGAGGGTATTTTCCTCAGGTGTGCCAGAACATTGTAATCCACCTTGTTTTTCTTGGGCGGGTCCTTAGCTGCCAGCTCTTCAATGATTCGGTCATCGAGGGCGATATCTTCAGGGACTTTTTTTTCCCCTTATCCTTTTTGTTCGATCTCTTGTTTGCGGGTCTGAGATTCTTTTCAGGTAATGTGCGATTGCACAGCTGAATGTTCTCGCAGGTCTTCATCTCTTCTGCTTCAGAGATGGATTCCTTGAAGAGAGGACCGAGGGCTATTTCTTCATCCGAATCGCTCTCGAAGGTGAGAACTTGCGATCTCTTGCTATCAACCATGTGACAGTTGTCGGCAGTTCTTTTGTGCTCATCTGTCGCGCTCTTCTGCTCTCGACGCGTCTTGCGCTTTATTCGCTTGAAATGTTGCCGGTGGGCAACATATCCTTACCACCAGTTTTTAAAGGCGTTGCACTCTTCAGTTGGGTGTGTAGTCCTCCGATGGTACAAACAGTAGTTTGGATGTGCGTCTGTTTCGTCGGGATGTATCCCACCAGGAGTGTTTCCTTCGGAAGGTGGCAGCTTCATCCCCATCAACATGGCTTTGGCAAATCGTTTCCTTGTCTTGAACCTACTTTTGCTAACGGCGGATGTGTTTTGATCTGTTGGGAGTGTTTTAACCCTTTTGTCCAGTCGCTGGCGTTTGGCTTTTTCGAATATGGCCAGTACGCGCTCTCGATCAGCTTTGCTTTTCTGAAGAGCTTTGTTCAGGAATACGTCAATCATCTCTTCTGACGGTCCTAGGAGTTCAAGTTCGGGATCTGCCCTCAGTTTCTCTGTATCAGGAGCTTCTTCACCATCTACTGACGAGTGAGAGATCACGTGGCAGTTTGCCACATAATCTTCAGGTTCGTCTAACGAGTCTTCTCCCTTATCTTTGTCGCTATCTCTGTCTTCAAGGATATGGTTGAGAAACTCTTGGACTGTGACCGGGGTTCGCGCCTTTTGGTTGTATTCTTCCAGCGTGTCAATATGTTTTTGCAGGTCCGTGCGCTCATCATTAGGCTTCACAGGCTTTTTGGTCTTCTTCTTCTTCTTTGAAGACTTTGACAGCTGGGCATGGGCGTTTTGACTATCATCACCAACTTTCAGCGTTGGGCACGGCTTTAGCATCCCCTCAATAACCTCGGGTTCCAGTGTACTTTTCCACCTGATCGCTGGGCATGCTTGGAGATCCTTCAGCATTCTTTTCGTTTTGACTGAAAGAGCGACCTTCCATGGAGCTTCTTCTATAAAAGAGCACGATGCCCCCGGCGTGTCCACCTTTTTAAGAGCGTGCGGCTGAGGTGGGCTTACTTTCCAATTCTCGAACAGTGCGAATTTGCCTTGTTGGTATTGGTCCTCAATCCAGCCTTTGAAGACGAAGCAATCTTCGATCGGATGGCCTATTGCCCGGTTGTAAGGGCAGTAATTAGGATTGTTGGCCTCACCGGGTTGCAATGGGCGTTTTAGATCCGGAAAGGTGATGAGCCTGTTGCGCACTGCCAACTCGAATAGTCTCCTCGTTTCATCCCAGGGAAACGAATAAGGATGTCCCAGTCTCTCCTCGAGGGATTAGCATGAATGCACGTTGCTTTGGCGAATAACCGGGTTTAAGTTGCTCGGCTGTTGTTGAGTATTGGCGACAAAGGTCGCTTTCCTTTTACCCTTCTCATTCCGAGGATCCGTTTTTGAGGAGGACGGTCTATGGCCCATCTGATCCATTTGGGCCAGTTTGTCAATCAAGGCCTGGAAGGTAGTCGACTTGAAGAACATCATGAACTGGGATATAGTCGCATGTGGATCAAGGGTACCTACGAACATGCCTACTGCAGGTGCTTCTTCGATGCATTGCTCGCACTTCAACCATAGATTTCGCCATCGTATCGCGTACTGGACCCATGTCTTGCCCGGCTTCACTCTGGCATTGATTAATGCTGTGATTGGGGTGCGTTCGCTAGCGCTCGCGAAACGTTGGGTGAACAGCAATTCCATCTCTGTAAAAGTTTTGACAGAGTCGTTGGGCAGCTCTGAATACCACTCAAAGGCCGTTTCCGCCAAGATGCCGACGAACTGATGAAGTAACAATTTTTCGTCACCTCCGGTATTGCCGCAGAGAGCCCTGAATTGAGCGACATGTTGATAGGGATTGCATGTCCCCTTGTATACGTGAAACTTAGGAATCGTGTATCCTGACGGATACTTGATCTGATCGTACCATCCTGGATATGGTCGCCCAGTTCTGACGACTTGGTCGTTTGCTTCATTCGCTTGATGAGCTCGTATTTGTTAAGCCATATAATCATCGAGCATGGTTTTGGAGATGGTCTCCTCTTTGGCTGCTGACAGAGCCGGCAGAGGATTTGATGTCTTTCCTCTATCATCTTCAATTATTACTGGAGGATCTTCGGCTGGAGGGTCTGGCTGGATCATCATGCCCACCATATCTTAGAATAGGAGGGCCATTTATTTTATATTGGCCGCTTGTTCCACAGCCTCTTTGTCCTTCTTCTCAAGCATTCTCCGAAGGAATTCAGCATTTGTTTCCTGCTCACGACGCTGCTCCAATGATATCTCCGGGCTTGCTTTTGGTCCCGTGAGTGCGGCCATAGCTGTTAGCATCTCTTGGAGCTTGTGTTGTTGTTGCTCCTGAGCCTTAGTCACTGATCGCGTAAGCGGTCGATGACCTGTGGAGATACGGCTATCCTCTTTTCCGGATGCCATATAGACAGTATGCACCACCATGCCCCCAGACTTAGGGTGTTTAGGCTCAGTGCCCTTGACATTTGTCACGGACACAGGAACTTTCTCTGGCCTCCTTCTTTTGTGGGCGGTCGAAGTTGAGGGAGCCGTTGCAGCGGGCACCCAGGTAGACGACACCTTCTGTGGTACAACAGAGTAGTCCTTCTCTTGCCGAACCTTTACCTTCTTCGGTCGGTGGGAGTAATCTTGATCAATCACCGAGTCTTGGACTTGACGCCAGACCTTGTGAATTTTATAGGACAGCTGCTGAGGGGGCTGCTCCAGCTTCACTTTTGTAACATTTTCCACGGATGGAAGAGATCTTTTCAGCACAGCAGTCGGAGAGTTCTTGCGGACCCTCCTGAGTGGTTCAAAACTGTTCCCAGTTGGAACAGCAGCATCAACTTCCACAGTTGGAGCTGGCGGCATAAATCCAGAGGGTGAACTGCCCCCAGCTTTCCTCACTTTGCGCCAGTGGCGACGTCGAGCATGTCGTGCGGCCGGGATCACCTCCGTTTTTGGATGAGCTTCCTCTTGCCCCTTACTTTGAGGAGAGATTGTTATTGGCGCTAGCCTGTCGAAGACTGATGTCCATTGAGAAGGGATAGTCAGTCTTGTGAAGGCTGACTTTCGAACGGGAGCTGAGACGGCCAGTCTTGCAAAGACCGACTCCTTAGCAGGGGAAGCCGCTCTGACGACATCAGGGGTAGGAATGGGTATCCGCTTCGGGATAACCTCTTCAGGAATTGTGGGCTTCTTCATGGGCCATCTGAGCTTCGGCCCAGTCTGTTAAAAACTGAGGCAATGGACTTGGACGACCCGTTGAGAGGGGCCGCAGTAGTTGCAAGCTGATCAAAGACCGACTTCTTCGGAGCTTTTTGCGATGGTACAGGAGCGCTGAAGCTTATTAGCGGGATCATGGTCCCGAAGAATAACCAAGTGGTGGCTTGGGTCACTTGTTCCACCGGCATTGTGAAAAGGGAGACTGCTTGGGGCCCGTAAGTCACTCCTCCGGACAGGACGGAGTGAGAGTTGCAGTTGCAGTTAGTGCAGTTTGAAACCATTAATCTTCCGTTTTCTGCACGGAGAAAGACACCAAATCTTAGTACCTCGAATCCAGGGGCAACCATAGCAAACCGCGATTCGTTCACGAAACACGACACACGAAGTGTGGAGTGGAAAGAGGAAAAGGTCCCACCGGGCATGCCAAAATCTGTTCTTTTCCTCCGAACACAAAGACGCGACCGCGTAGGTTCGTCTTGCCTGAATTTGGGGCAGATGCTATTTAGTTTTATCCATCCACCTCTCCGAAAATGCCAAGTTGATTTATGGCACCGTATATCGGAGGTTTAGATGGATGTGGCCGTTGTAGCAGACTTCGTCAGATTTCCCTTCGTTTGAGGGGTTTTTGATTGTGGGGACGCTCTTCCCTGCAGGCGCAATCCCCTGCAGTTAATTACGCTACCGCATCGCGATAACCACTTTCTCATTCTCCAGATGGTCACTTCATATAGTGTGTGTTTGTTTTATTTTTTGTTGCCCGTGGATTGTATACGGAGACTAATTTACATTGTCGCCCGTAGGGCGTGAATTAGTTCAAATCCGTATTTTCTTAGATTTGGTTTTGGGTTGGGTTTAAGGGTCGCTAAACTCATTTGAGACTAAGATCAACTTAAACGTTTGTTAAGGATACGTTAGTCTAATTTTAGACTAAGATCAACTTAACATTTGTTATGGACACGTTAGTCTAATTTTAGACTAAGATCTACTTAACAGGATCATTTAGATCCAACAAAAGAGTATTTGGGCTCTATTGTTTTAGTTTAGGGACATTGCGGTTCAGTTTTAAAACGTCATAGTCTATAAAGTTTAAGGACATCATAGTCCATGAGTTTAAGGACCCTACAGTCCGTGGAATTTCTGGTTGTCGGGACCCGTCACCTCCCTGAAGACGTTGAAAGATTACAACGACAATATCAGAGGAGTGAAGAGATGTACCCTTGAACCAATATTGGTTGGGAGATCTGTAGTCCAATTTGGGACTAAGATCAAAGATTTGTGAGCATATGGGATTAATTGATCTGAATTAGGGGTCTGTGGCCACTTTGGGCTCGGCCCATTTAATTAAGATGTTAGACATTTAACAATACCGAGCATTGGTTCTGATAATTGTTTTTGTCTTTTATTGAGTGCTGAGCACTTATTATGGCTCTGGGCTTTATCATTAAAGAACAGTTTATGTTCTCTTAGCGCGCACGTGAGGAGCACGTGGCGCGCTTGGCGCTGAGGGCCAGTCAATGAGCGCAATGCGCTTCTATCAAGTAGCGCACATATGAGGAGCACGTGGCGCGCTTGACGCTGAGCGCCAGATCATGAGCGCAGAGCACTTCTGTTAAAGTAGCGCACACGTGAGGAGCACGTGGTGCGCTTGGCGCTGAGCGCCAGTCAATGAGCGCAAAGCGCTTCTGGTGAAGTAGCGCACACGTGAGGAACACGTGGTGCGCTTGGCGCTGTTCGCCAGCCAATGCGCGCAGAGTGCTTTTGTTTATGTAGCGCACACGTAAGGAGCACGTGGCGCTCTTGGCGTTGTTCCCCAGCCAATGCGCTTCTTTAAACTTGGAGAGCTAAAGCTCTTTTTAGGCAGTTCTGCGCTCTGAGAATTAAATTCTCTCTTTTATAAGTGACTTTGTCTCATACATCTAAGAACAAATTTCTTATTTTATAGGAGATGTTTCAATCTCTTACGTTTTGGTGAAAGGCTTTGCCTTTACGGATCTGTGATCCTAAGAGAATTGAATTATTCTCCTCCCTTTTTTAATGATGAGATGTTATAATCTCTTTGTAAAAGATAATTTTGTCATATAGATCTATGATCTATGATCTCTTTTTCTGATGAGATGTTTTATCTCTCTGTTTTTACCTTGAAGAAAAGTTCTTCTTCTGCCGAGCTTGCTCTTTGTCTTTGAAATTTCTCAAAGTTTATGGTGGGGTCCTCTCTATGAGACTTGAAGTCTTGGGGTCCTTATATAGGGCGAGCTGATTTGTTCAATCGGTTAAGGAGATCTTTTCTCTAATTGATTTGGGGATGTTTCCCCAGTTGAATTTTTGATCCAAGGGCTTCTGTTTTACAGAAGACAATCTTCTTGTTTTTAACAAGATTGAGAAATCTTTCCCCATACAGAATTTATTCTGTATCTTGGTGATTTTAATCACCATTCGACCTTTGATCCAACGGTGCTCTGATTTACAGAGCACAATCTTTCCTGTTTGGAAAGATTCTGAGAAATATTTCCTTAACAGAATTTTATTCTGGTCAACTGATGATTTTTAATCATGTTCGTTGGATCTTTGATCCAACGGTTGGGAACATTTAGTTCCAGCGCTAGCGCTCTCGTGCTTTGCACGTGGTGCGCTGCTTAGAGTGCAGCACACTTAGCGCTAGCGCTTACGTGCTTTGCACGTGGTGCGCTGCTTAGAGTGCAGCGCTCTTAGCGCTAGCGCTCATGTGCTTTGCACGTGGTGCGCTGCAGCGCTCATGTGCTTTGCACGTAAACGTTCTTTGACTCTCAGCGCTGGCGCTGTTATGAAGCGTTACTTCATTTCAAAATTTTAAATTTGAACAGAGCTTTGCTCTGATTGGGGTAAACATGGGGCGTGACATTTTTAGGGTTAGGCATGAAATCCGGAATATGTGATAATCCGGGTTTATAATGTCTAAAGATGATGCGGATTCTAATTATTATAGTTTTCATTTCTTTTCTGCGACCGTAAGTGTAATATGTGGCAGTATCCCCGATCCCGTTGCTATACGTCAACGATATTAGGGATACGCATATTTACTTACGTTGATGACATGTGATGTTATTGTGTTGCTATTGATATGTTATATTGGATCGTCGTGATTGAATAGCCGGGGGTTTTACGTGAGATGAGAGTTTTTCAATTTTCATTCATGTTAAAATTTGTTTGTAATATTCTTTTATTTGGACACTTCCGGGTTGAGATTGTTGTCTCCATTAATATATATTATTTACTTTTCCGCATTAGGATAGACCCAAGGCGGGGAGCATAAGTAACCGGGTTCTAGAATCTAGTGGGAGACCATCTCGAGGAGTCGAGACCGGATCGCTTAACTCTAAAATTGACAGGGTTGCTTGCTGCTCTCGTAGGGGTCTAGGGATGTGGGCTTAGCTATTCATCACGACCGTGGAATCCGTGTTTTTCATTACAGGCTTAATCTAAAACACGGACCTCCTAGTATATTCTATATTTCATATGTTTGCTTCTGCTGATTCTATGATATAATGTGATCATATAACTGCATGAGACGAATGCTACTTATGTATATGATATACTAGTAGACACTATATATGTTTTGCATCCGCGCTAGTCCTGACCCCGCCCTACCGTATGTTAAGTAACCTTAAAGTGAAGACCCGGGTCCATGTGGCGAATGCGGATGGCATATATGTGTGTTTTATTTTCGTATCTTCTGTGATGTTTAGGAAACATAAATGATGGGACGTCATTAATGAGATTAATGAAAAGAAAAGAAACCTAAAAAATGTTGTAGAATCAAAATTTTCAAAAAAAAATGTAGCTCTAGTTCTTGCTTTGCATAACGGTATTCCATTATGAATATCCAGCACCTCATTCGATGAAGAAAGAGCCTAGATCCCTTCACCAGGAATGACCTCTTTAGCAAAACTAGCAAATGCTACAACCCACTCGGTTTGTTTTGAAAACTACTCGATTTTAAAGCGGAGCTTAAACCACTCCTTTCCAAATCTCTAGATTCTACAACGATATCAAGTTCATTACGTTAAAGATTTTCTTCAAAACTAGTCATAGCCCTCCGTCATTTCAGATAAGTACTATTTAGTATTTGTGCTGCATTTGTTGGCCTCTATTAAGACGCAGTGTGCAGTAGCTGATTAGTGCTTATCTGCCGTATGTTGATGCGATTGGATTAGGGTAGTCGTACGGCCTTGTTGACCATAGCCAAGGGTCGTGTGAGTGGGTTTAATTCAATCACAAAATGACGAGTTGAACTTGACTAGCGGCCTATGGTTTGTTAGCCTCCGTCAAGGTCATAGGTCGTTAGGGGTAAAATCAGATATCAGGAATTTCAAGTGTTGAAATTTGCAATGAGATTGCATACCTTCTATATGATAGTTGGATCCCGATACCCACTGCGAATAAGTATTACTCCTGAGAGAGTTTTCCACTTTACAATTAGCCGATCCAGTAGGTATCTAAAAAAGGTGTTAACAGGGTTATACCTCTGCGGAAACGAGATTATTTAATTAGTTCCATGTGAAAGCACAGGGAGATTCCCTCGGAGTACCAAAACTTGTCTGGCTGAACGATTGGCGAACTTGTAGGGTGTAATTAATTCCGGCTAATCTTACCTTTTAGGGTTTGAAGGAAGATTTGATAAAAACAGTGGGAGCCATTCTGATTAGATAAGATAATAACCAATCTAATCTTGCAAGAGCGCACGCTAAAGTGTTTTCTTCTCTCTCTCTCCAGGTAGCGACCATGTCATGCCTTAATCAAGATAATAATATGGATGTATTGATCGAACCCGCTTATTATACTGTGCTGGTAACGTTGGTTCCGCCCTATCTTATGACAAATGTCATAAGTGTGGGCAAGGGATAGGGGAATGCAAGGATTTCCACGCAACCCGAATGAAGAAAGAGTATTTTGATGCATCTTCTTCGGGTGTGTTAGTTAATGAGAACTGTTTCTCAGTCTGCTCTGCGTCCTGGGTATTAGATACCAGATCAGGATCCCATATTTGTAATATGTTATAAGGGTTGAAAAGAAGTGGAGAACTGCGAAAGGGTGATATGTCTCTTAGAGTAGGGAACGGAGCAATTGTTGATGTCGAATCTGTCGACGAATATCACCTAGTATTACCAAATGGTAATGCATTGATTTTGAACGACTGTTATTATGTACTGTCGATGATGTACAACATAATATCCGTTTCTTTATTAGATAAAGAAGGATATAACTTTGCACAAGAGAAAAATGTTATGAACATATTTCTAAATCAAGTGTTGATTGGGTTTAGTACATCATGTAATGGTATATACGTTCTAAATATACAGAACACACACAAGAGGAAAAGTTCAGAAATGAACGAAGTCTTCTTGTAGCATTGTAGACTTGGTCATATCAATGCGACTAGACTGGCTAAGTTACATAAAGATGGATATTTGAATCCGTTCAAATTTACATCTTATGAAACTTGTCAGTTATGTCTCAAAGGCAAGATGACCAAAACTCCGTTTACGGGACACGGAGAAAGAGCTACTGAACTCTTGGGACTGATACATAATGATGTATGCGGTCCTATGTCTACACATGCTAAGAATGGTTCATCGTACTTCATTACATTCACCGATGATCTCTTAAGATTCGGACATGTGTTCCTGTTGAAACACAAATCTGAAGCTTTTGAGAAATTTAAGGAATATAAAAGCAAAGTAGAAAACCAGACGGGTAAAAAAATTAAAATTCTTCGATCTGATCGAGGAGGTGAATACTTAAGCTCGGAATTCCGAGATTATCTAAAAGAGAATAGGATTCTCTCTCGGTTTACTCCTCCGTATACACCACAGCACAATGGAGCATAATGGAGTATCGGAGTGGAGGAATCGTACCCTATTAGATATGGTGTGCTCTATGATGAGTGTTGCTGAGTTACCTATTTCCTTTTGAAGTTATGCACTTGATACAGCTGCATACCTATTGAATAGGGTTCCAACCAAATCCGTGCCTACCACTCTATATAAGATATGGTATGGGAAGAGACCATCTCTTAAACGGGTTAATATATGGGGTTGTCCGGCCTATGTTAAAAAACAGAATTCAGACAAACTCGAAGCACGATCAGTTCTTTGCAAGTTTGTGGGATATCCAAAGAATTCATATGGATATATATTCTACCACAGTGAGGAACAAAAAGTGTTTGTTGCTCAACATGCCATCTTTTTAGAAAAAGAATTTCTTGTAAAAGAAATTGGTGGTAATGAGGTAGAGCTGGAAGAAGTTCCAGCTACACAAACTACAACTGATGATTTGGTAGAACTGGAGGATTCAATGGTCCTCGACAAACCTCAGCCACTCCACAGATCTAGTAAGGTTCCTCATCCACCTGAGAGATACTACGGTTTTCTTATAGACGGTGGGAGCGATGATTGCATCATGGAAGATGATGACCCAACTAGTTTCGAGCAGGCCATCACAAGTGGGGACTCTGTGAAATGGCTGGATGCTATGCGATCTGAGATGGAATCCATGTACACCAACAAAGTATGGACTTTAGAAGTTACTCCTAAAAGGGTAAAACCCATTGGGAGCAAGTGGATATTTAAGAAGAAACTTGGTGTAGATGGAAAGGTTGAGACCTTTAAAGCTAGACTTATAGCAAAAGGTTTTCGTCAACGACCAGGTGTAGATTATGATGAAACCTTTTCTCCAGTGGCTATGCTTAAGTCCATCAGGATCCTACTTGCCATTGCTGCATACCATGACTATGAAATTTGGAAGATAGATGTTAAGACCGCTTTTCTAAATGGTGATTTAGAGAGAGTGTGTATATGACACAGCCAGAGGGCTTCGTAGACAGTGGGAGCAACAAAAAGGTGTGCAAGCTGCTTAAATCAATTTACGGAATAAATCAGGCGTCGCGGAGCTGGAACATCTGTTTTGATGTAGCAGTCAAAGAGTTTGACTTCATCAAAAATGTAGATGAACCATGTATATATAAAAAGGTTATAGAGAGTAAGGTTGTCTTCCTCGTATTGTACGTGGATGACATACACTTGATAGGAAATGATGTTCCTATGCTGCACTCAGTCAAACTTTTCCTATCACAAAAAGTCTCTATGAAAGATCTGGATGATGCCTCCTGCATTCTGGGAATAAAGATCTATAGAGATAGATCTAAAAGGATGTTGAGATTGTCCCAATCCAGGTACATAGACACCATACTAAAGAGGTTTAGTATGGAAGATTCTAAGTGTGGTAATTTACCCGCTTGTTCAGGAATCACTCTCTCCAAAGAGATGTCTCCCAAGACTGATTTGGAGAGGGCTCGCATGCACGTGATACCCTATGCTTCTGCAGTTAGATCTATCATGTACGCGATATTATGCACCAGACCGGATGTATCTTTCGCACTTAGTGTGATAAATAGGTATCAATCAAACCCAGGGAAGAAGCACTGGACAGCTATGAAAAACATTCTTAAGTATTTGAGAAGGACTAAAGAGATGTTCTTGGTATATAGTAACGGTGAACTCCAAGTGGAGTCCTTTACAGATTTGAGCTTCCAGAGTGATAAGGACGACAGCAAGTCTGTCTCAGATTTTGTCTTCACCCTCAATGGAGGGGCGGTAAGTTGGAAGAGTTCCAAACAAGATACCGTAGCAGACTCGATGATGGAGGCTGAATACATCGTTGCTAACGATATTGCCAAAGAGGCTGTCTGGATGAAGAAGTTCATTACTGAACTTGGTGTGGTTCCATCCATTATGGATCCAATACCTTGTATTATGATAACAATAGAGCTGCGACTTTGGCCAAGAAACCCCGGTCCCATCAGCAATCCAGACAAATTCTGAGACGGTATCACCTAATCCGGGAGATGGTTGATCACCGGGAGATCAAGCTCAAGAAAGTAGATACGAAGGATAACACAGCGGATCCACTCACGAAGGCCCTCACCCAGACGCAGTTTAAGAGACTTTTGGGATGTTGGGTATGCGATACTATAACAACTGGTCTTAGTGCAAGTGGGAGATTGTTAGGAATATGTATGCCCTAGAGGCTATTATTGTATGATATAGTGGATGCTTGGACATATATATAGAGGACATTCTCGACATGATGGTATGCTATGTGGTTGCTCTTTATCTTAACATGTACACTTGTTTTTAATACTGTCTCTCTGATACATATTGATAAAGCCCTTAGGATGTTGGCTTGACTACCAGGACTATAATGCATATCATACTAGTGGGGCTTATGTAGTCCGCAAGCACATCCTTTAACAGTTCCTAGTCGAGAGAGTATCGAGACATGGTATCGATATTCCAGAGTAGACTAGTGTGTACGTTTCTTGACCCTGTATGGGGAGATAGTTGATCCCACAACCATTGGTGTTTGACATCAAAAATTATACACATGTGCTTATTAAAGAATGGGTACACCGAACATGACTCGCTGAGAACTCCTAGATGCTACCATACCTATCGTCAGATAGCAGTTCTCTGGTGACACTTGTACAGGTTAGTCTGTAGACCCGAGATCGTCATAGTGTCTTGTATGGTTTCTACTGTGCTTTGATTTACTCCCTACCACGGCTTAAAGGAGTCATGCAAACAGGTGGATTTTGGATACAGTCCCGAGTCACATGGAGGCAGTGATCGATAGGAGTGGTTTCGTCTCTCCCGGTATTGGGAGTTGATGTTGCGCTATACTCGATTGGCTATAACAGCAAATCCCTGGCCAGGGCTGATGAGATTTACTGGTAAATATTATCGGTAGTTTCTCGAAAGGTTATAGGCCACACATCGGCATGACTTATCAAGTTACTGGGGTCTGACGATTCCACCCCCAGATTCGATATGCGACATGTCAAACAAAGAGACCGGACTATACGGTAAGTGTTACCTACAGGCTTTATGGAAGTTTGGACAAGCTTACTTGTTAATTTTCTATTCGTTCAATACCTGGGTAGCCGTTACGTTCAGCTAGTACCGCTGATGGCTTGTGAGTATCTGATATGATCATTACCTGCTGCTGGCATATTAACGAGCCTTTAGAGTCTCACACAGAGGTTTCCTAGCTCAAGCGAAATGAAGTAGGGCACATATGTAGATATGTGCGGGAGCTTGATTAAATACAAGTATGTGATACCGTATTCTAATCTCGCGATATTTGATATCGGTTAGGTTATATGTGATATAACCGGATTATTGAATCAAGTGTTGATTCAATGATTTAATTTATGTATATATATTTGATATTGGCCGGTTATATATGATATGACCGAATTATTGAATCAAATATTGATTTAATATCTAATATTGAATATTAACTGGTTGTATGTGATATGACTGGATTATTGAATCAAGTGTTGATTTAATAATGTGGTATACATATATATATATATATATATGATATTAGTCGGTTATATATGATATAATCGGATTATTGAATCAAGTGTTGATTTAATAATTTGATATATATTTATATATTTAATATATATATATATATATATAAACTAATATATATGCCTACTTAAGATTTTTCTTCTCTTGTAATATGTGTGTGTGTGTGTATTAATATATGTTTTGTATCATGGTTGATGATACAGGGGACATGGATGTATAAGAATCACATAGAGAAAAGAGTATGATAAACATTTTAGAATAAAACAAGAAATGAAGAATGAGTCATGTTCTTTAGTTCCTTGTAGAAACTTTGAGAAGCCATGACTCATACTCAAGTCTTGTTTTATTCAAAGATATTTATCATACATATTTTATCTCTTGTGACTAGGTTCATTCATATAGTTCATTCTCTCATCCAAGTTCATTCTCATCTCTCATTCATTTTTCTCCTCTCTAGATTTTTTCTTGAGTTGGAGAAAAGAAAAAAGAAAAGATTTTCTAGTGAGCAAAATTCCTACTTCATCAAGCTACACTAATCTAGCCCATTAGTTTATTAGTGAAAAATGAGCTTGAGTGAAAGAGACTTCAAGGTGGATCATCTTCGGCATCGAAGACTTTAAGCAAGCTCGATCCTTTCTCAAGTGAAGTTAAAGAAGAGTTTTAGGGAATACTACTTAGAGTTTTAGAAGTGAATGACCGGTCTACAAAGGTTGTAAACCCCCATCACTTAGTTTAGAACTTGTTTTTTTGCTACAAAATCCTAATTCTCTAGTTTGATTCTAGGTTTGTATGCTTTAGACCTTTAAATTTTTTTAAATTGCATACTTAATACTTGTTGAAACCTACTAGAAGTGCTAAAACATACTTTCATACTCAAACTTTCCTCAAAAAATCATCGATGAAAATAAGAAGATACTTAGCACCGCTTCCTTTAGAAGCAACTGGAGAGGGACCCAAAAGAACCAAATGAATATAATTAAGAGTACATTTTGTGTTGTACACCGCCAAACTGAAGCTAACACGTTTTTGCTTCCCAAAAATGCAATGTTCACAAAACTCTAGTTTCGTTGTACTCTTCCCACCAAGTAGACTCTGCTTCGACAATTCGGTCATACCACTCTCACTTATATGTTCGAGCCTCATGTGCCATAATCTGGTAGTGTCTGAATCTGTCATAGATCTGGATGATGAAATAGTCGCTGATCCGGAAGTTGTCGAACCCTGCAATGAATAAGGACCTCTTTTTTTAGCATTTCATAACAATGAGAGCACCTTTGGTTACCTTCAAAATTCCATCTTCAACGGAAAACTTGTAACCCTTATCGTCGAGTGCACCTAAAGAGATGAGATTCTTCTTCAAGTCAAGTATGTACCTGACTTCCGCCAATGTCCTCACAACACCGTCAAACATCTTGATTTGGATCGTTTTCTTACCAATAGCTCGACACGAACTATTGTTTCCCATCAAAACCACTCCGCCATCAATTGACTCATAGATGGTGAACAAATCCCTATTGAGACACATGTGCTAGGAACAACCCGAATGCATAATCCACTCGTCCTTAGATCGATGTGTGCTGTCAAGAACCATGAGAAGATATCCTTCTCCTTCCGCTATACAAGCTTCGGTTGAAGACTCTTTCTTCGATTTGTCTTCTAACTTCTGCTTGTTCTGCAATTTGAAACAATTGACTTTAAAATGCCCCGTCTTCTTACAATAGTTGCAAGTCAAGTTCTTTTTATTCTTGGACTTCAACCTTGATTTCTTCTTGCTATTACGGGTCTCTCTTCTCCACTCTCCCTCGAATAAATAAGCCTGAAAATGGGCCATCGTTTTCGCTAGAAATTAACACCTTGTCTATCTTCTCCTTTTTCATCAAATTTTCTTTGACATTCTTGATCGAGATAGTATCCCGTCCATAGACATGGTGTCACAAAAGTGCTTATATGAGGGTGGCAACGAACATAACAAAAGAAGAGCCTGATATTCATCATCAATCTTAATGTCGATCTTACTCATATCCATAATTACCGAATTAAACTCACCGACATGAGATTTGATTGGAGAGCCTTTTAACATACGAAGTGTTTAGAGATGTCGCTTCAACGGGAGTCAATTCATGAGAGATTTCCTTAAATATAACTTCTCTAATTTTTTCCACAAACTAGCCGC
This sequence comes from Agapanthus africanus, assembly GCA_030015575.1. Classification (NCBI taxonomy): domain Eukaryota; kingdom Viridiplantae; phylum Streptophyta; class Magnoliopsida; order Asparagales; family Amaryllidaceae; genus Agapanthus; species Agapanthus africanus. Next base: position 82,295,628 of record CM057337.1, read on the forward strand.
TGTCTTTTCTACCAAAACTTCTTGCAGAACTTCGTTTGTCAGACACAACTGGATACCCGTGATGGCCTTTTCATCCAACTCCTTCCAATCTTCCTTCGTCATAGTGGAAGGTTTTGCATCCTTTCCAATAATCGTCATTCTCAAATTATTTTGAGTCAATACGGCAATCATACAGACTTGCCATAAACAGAAACTTATATTTGCATCAAATTTCTCGATATCGAACTTCATGATTGTCGAAAACATGATGCAGGATCAATCTAAAACACCTTGAGTGCTAACTAATTCTAAAACTTCAAAATTACGATCTAAAAAAGTGAAGAAAAGGACACAAGCGTCATTATCCACCGTTAACCTAAATCGCAAAATTAAAGACCTAACGGTTCAACCCAAAAGCTCCCTAAACGCAACAATGCTCTGGTATCGGTTTGTTGTGACAAGATGATCACGAAGCAATAACACAGATGATATGGAGAAGTAATCAAATCACAGATAAATAAGAAATATGAGTATTAACCAATAGTCGAATGCGAAACTTTATTAATATTAAAATGTGGTGGAATACAAAACCGGTGGACGAATACAAAATCCCTCAAAACTCTAGCTCTCTCAAAATAATAAAAGGATTCTCTCAAATATCACCAAAGCTATCTAAAAAGCTATCAGATTTATGGTTGCTACATACTTTAATATATATATATAGCATACAAAAGATTTTACCAAATAACAAATTTTCTAACTAAAGCAAAATATCCGGTCCAGATACGGCAGACGTTTGTACAAGAAATACGCAGACGTCTGCCAAAGAGTCTCTAAATTAACAGAGCAACCCCAAACGTCTAAATAAAGATGTTCAGACGTCTGATCTTGAAATCTACGAAAGGACAGATCACTCGCAGACATCTGAAATCTTCGAATCGGACGTCTGCCCAAAGTATACTGAGTATCAACAGAGGTCTGAAGCTGTAACTCCAGACGTATGTTTTCCTTACTTGCAGAAAACTTTGAATCTACATCAACTCTGAGATAATATCGAATATATTAGAAAATCAAATAAGAATCGAATGAAAGACATACACAGCATAGACATTGAAGCATTAGGTGAAATTACAACCAACATGGCTTGATGTGATCAAACAATCAATTGTAGAAGAACAAGATGCATGCAATTAAATTCTTAAACCCTTGCAGTTGTATTTTTTATTCCTTTATTAAGAAAACAGGCCCTTAGTGATTTTTTTTTCATTTTTTTTTTTTGTGTGTGTTATGCTTATATATTGAGAGAGATGAACTGGACATCTAAACTTAAGAAAATGTTTCCTTTATTTAAATTTTCCTATAAAAACGAAGAAGATGATATGTGGCATCCTTAAATTTCTAATTATGTTAGTAAAGATGAGAAAACAATAATAATTTACTCAAATATATGTTGCGGACTATACAATGGCACTGTACAACAATGTCCAGGCACATGACAACACAATATTCATCTATATGTGTCTTTTTACTTTTGCAGATGATAATCATAAATATTCTTGAATTTGCAAAACAAACCTACAGATGGTTCAATGAATAATGTGTTGACATATGTCCCGCCAATTTCTACTGTGGTACTGAATCCTCCATTTTCTCATAAATAAACAAAACACAACCTTAATTAAATACTGTCCAAAAGGATAAGGTTAGAAGAAATCATATCATTTCATAGATTTATGTAAAAGTTACTATGTGTTTTAAATTGATCCATTAAACATGGGTAAGGATTATTTCTTCTGAGCTATATATAGAGGGCATGGGTTCTACTTAAGTTGAATCCAAATTTTTAGAAGAATTGGGAAACTTAAGATGTTGCAGTAAAAATCCAATTCAGAATTGGTTCGTTTTGGTTTGAGAGTATACCTAACTTGGTACTACATTTTTTTTCAAAAAGGGGGGGATAGACAAGAGGTGTGCTTGGAGGTTGAGCATTAATATGATGCTTTCATTTCACAAACTTTAATGGCAAATTGAAGCGACAAGGCTAGCTCAGAATTTAATAACAGAATTTATGGCTGCCCAGTATTTACTAATTAGGAATTGTTGGTTAGCCTAATATTGTTGCATTTAAGATGATGATGATAGTGCAACCCAATTAATTAATTAATCTTCCATGTCCATTTCATTCTGAATTTTGAGACTATACCTTGATTATTTGAGCTCGAGTCCGGTTTGTTAATGGTTCGGTCATGAACAGATAAACAAGTTTGACTCGAACTCATATGTGAGTGAGTTTGCCTAAATTATGCTTCATCAGCTAGCAATACCAAAACCTACGATTAGGACACAAAAGAAGAAAATAAAAAATACTTACAGAATGGTTATTGGATATTTGAGTATATTAGATAAGATTTTTATGAATGTTTGCATATTTGGATTCAGAGTTATGGTTCTGATGATGCTCAATATTGACGGTCTCCAAGATCAGGACACGTGGCAGATGACGTATCCCAGAACTCAGAAGAAAGGGCCACAGGGGCCGACCAGGCCATCCCTGTATCCGACCTGCAAGCATAAGCTGGCTCACCTCAGAGCCCCTGAAATTTGGCCTCCTCGGCCTCTCAGCTCATCCCGAGCTGCCTCAGGACCAAGACTTCTCGTCCCTCTCGCTCGTTCCCGAGCCCCTCAGCCAAGGCCATCTTCCTCGGTCCTCCGACCGACCAACTCCACCACTCACAGGCGTAACCGCCGCTCCACAAATCTCGCCATGCGCAGATTCTCCGTCAGCAACATCCCATGTTCCACGCCACCACGATCCCCATTAATGGGCGATCCGTTCTTTACGCGGTCGTGACGTCGGGAGCGTAACTGCCGGCGAGATTCTCACGCCTGCTGCTGCGTGCTGCCGCCACTATATAAACTCCCATCACAGAGGGGTCAAGTAAGTCATTTTTACTCCACTTAGCCGTTACTCTGCTAGGATCTCGTACTAACTTGATCGTCGGAGGGTCCTCGGTGGTACCAAACCACCCCGGGACTTCCTTGCAGATACTCGGCGCTAAACTCCTCAAATCACTAACCTCCTCAAAACCCATTGAGACCCACACGCAACAGGTAATCACCTCCAAAATCCACCGGGAGATCGACGGAAGACAACATCTGAAGGAGACCCAAAAAGGACCTCCATCAGTTGGCGCCGTCTGTGGGAAACGCAAACTCCACAAAAACAAAGTTGGTCTTCCGATCTCCATCCACATGGCAAGCAATCACCCTGAAGATCCAGGTACCAGCCGCCGCCTCCCCCTTAATGGAGGTGCGGGTGAACCTCAACCGAATGTCATCGACTCCTCCGCCGGCCACGTCTCGTGGACTCCGGCGGTCGCAGGCCCCTCAATCCTTCCCATTCAATCTCGAAGTCCCACGTCGGAGAGCCTCGCCTCAGGCCTTGTCACCCCCATGTCCCTACCGAGGAGGTGGCGATCAACTCACCTGCTTCCAGGCACGACCGGCATCCCCTCCCTGGACAGGGTCGTGCCCACGAAGCCCGCCAAGGTAGCTCAGGGACCATCCTACCCCGGGGCCCAGGGGACCTCACCGGAAGGAACCGAGGCCCATCAAGAACTATGGTCATGACGACAGGGGGACAGTCGAGCTCCTGCGAGACTCGGCGCCCCACGCCGGCAACAAACGCCAACAGCCGCCCGAGCAAAAAGGCCAGGGGTCACAAGCCTATCACCTTTGGCGGCGGAGACCTCTACGGCATATCCATGCTCCACAACGACCCTCTGGTGATCACGGCCCGAATCCACCGATACGAGGTCCACCGGATACTTGTTGACTCGGGCAGCTCGGCAGACATCCTCTTCCACGACTGCTTTCTGTGCATGGGGCTCACCCCAGCAGACTTGAAACCGACCTCCCACGTCCTTTCAGGGTTCACCAACCACTCCGTCCCGGCGCAAGGAGTGGTCACCCTACAGTTCAACGTCGGGGAGCCCGGCCGCACACGTACGTTTCATGTGGACTTCATCGTAGCAAAGGTCCCATCGGCCTACAACGTCCTCCTCGGCCGCCCGACACTGAACTTCCTCCAGGCCCAGATATCGACCTACCACCTGGCGATGAAGTTCCCTCTCAATCAGGGCGGGATAGGTCGGGTCTATGGGAACCAGCGGGCCGCGAAGGTGTGCCTTAACGAAACATCTTCGTCCGAGCAGCCGGCCGACGACGCTGAGGTAAATAACGACATCGAGGGTTCTCTGGACACCCGAGACGAGCGAAAAGAAGTCCGGGGGACACCGGTCGAACCACTGACCGAGGTGCCCCTGACAGAAGGGGACGAGGAAAAAACCGTCCAGGTCAGATCACTCCTGACAGAGACTCAGCGAGATGACCTGGTCAGATTCCTAAAAAATAACTCTGACGTCTTCGCCTGAGCGCCTGCTGACATGCCTGGGATTGACCCCAAAATCATCTCCCACAAGCTCGGGGTTGATCCTGCGGCCCGACCCGTCAGACAGAAGAAGCGAAGCTTCGCCCCGGTCAAACAGAAGGCTATCGAAGAGGAGGTTGATCGACTTCTCGCCGCCAACTTCATCAGGAATGTACCCTACTCGAAGTGGCTGGCGAACGTAGTTCTGGTCAAGAAGTCAAGCGGGAAGTGGCGCATGTGCGTCGACTTCACCGACCTCAATAAGGCATGCCCCAAGGACAACTATCCACTCCCTCGGATAAATCAGCTCATCGACAGCTCGGCCGGCCATAAGCTGTTGAGCTTCATGGATGCTTTCTCCAGCTACAACCAGATCCGTATGAATCCGGAAGATGAAGATATCGCCGCGTTCACAACGGACCGGGGGGGTATATTGCTACAAGGTGATGCCCTTCGGCCTCAAGAACGCCGGGGCCACGTACCAACGGTTGGTCAATCGCATGTTGAAGCCACAAATCGGCAGGAATATGGAGGTCTACGTTGACGATATGCTAGTCAAATCCGTCTCATCGGCCGACCATGCCAAGGATCTGGGCGAGGCCTTCGAAGTGCTCCGCAAATTCAAGATGAAGCTAAACCCCGCCAAATGCGCATTCGGAGTCACCGGGGGAAAGTTCCTCGGTTTCATGGTCACTCACCGTGGAATCAAAGCTAACCCAGAGAAAATCGACGCTATCCTCAACATGGCCGCGCCCAAGACCAACGTCGAGATCATGCGACTCACGGGACGAGTCGCCGCTCTGAGCCGTTTTATGTCCAGGTCAGGGGAGAAATGCCTCCCGTTCTTTAAGGCTCTAAGGAAGATCCCGAGGTTCGAGTGGTTGGAGGAGTACCAAGCCGCCTTCGACCAATTGAAGAAGCACCTCGCAACGCCACCGCTGCTCACCCGACCAGTTGAAGGAGACGAGTTGTGGCTGTATCTGGCGGTATCCGACCAAGCAGCAGGCTCGGTGCTCGTCCGGGAGGTCGATGGAGAGCAAAAGTCGGTGTACTATGTGAGCCACGTATTTAAGGACGCAGAAACGAGATATTCAGCCATAGAGAAGATTGTCTTAGCCTTCGTGGTGGCCTCAAGGAAGCTGTGGCACTACTTCCAAGCACACACCATCATCATCCTCACAGAGCGCCCGTTGGGGGCTATCCTTGCATCACCAGAGTCCTCGGGCTGCCTAGAAAAGTGGAGGTAGGAACTATCTCAGTTTGACATAAAATATTGCCCGAGGCAGGCCATCAAAGCGCAGGCCCTGGCCGATTTCATCGTCGAATGCACCATCCCTAGCAAGAAACCGGAGTCCAGGACGCCCCTCGCAACTCAGTATCCCATCACGGAGAGGCCTGGCTCGGTTCCTGAGTGGGTCATCTACGTCGATGGGTCTTCAACCGAGGAAGGTTGTGGTGCTGGGCTCATTATCCGGGGCCCGAACGAAGCGGAAATTGAGTACTCTCTGAAGCTCGGTTTCAAAGCCTCGAACAACGCGGAAGAGTACGAGGCCCTCCTGGCCGGACTGCGCATGGCCGCCGGGCTGGGACTGAAGATAATTCGAATCCGCGGCGACTCGGCCCTTGTCGTCGGTCAAGTGACCGGCCGCTTTGAAGCTCGGGAGCCTCTGGTGATGAGGTACCTGGACGAGGTGAGGAAACTCCGGAGGAACTTTGACGAAGTCTAAGTAGAACAAATATCCAGGCAGCTGAATGCTCAAGCCGACGCCCTGAGCAAGCTGACTTCGTCATACTCGGCCAACAATAAGTGGTCTGTCCTCTTCGAAACCTTGCCTCAGCCCAGCGTGGAAGACGGAGCAACGACACTCCATGTATATGCGGTGCAGGAAGGTGACCAAGACTGGAGGAAGCCCCTTGTGGAATTCTTGAAGGACGGTACGCTTCCAGGAGATCGGGGAGCCGCCCGCCATCTCCAGGCCAAAGCCCGCCACTTCATCTGGAGCAATGGGAACCTCTACAAGAAGTCCTTCACCCAGCCCCTGCTCCGGTGCATTGGCCCCCACGAAGCCGACTATGTCCTTCGGGAAATCCATGAGGGGGTTGGCGGTGCGCACCAAGGGGCCCGAACCTTGAGCCAAAAGGCGTTGCTCCAGGGGTACTACTGGCCCACTATTCATGAGGACGCCCAGAAGCTAGTCAGGAGATGCAAGAGTTGCCAGCTCTACGGCAGCATCCTTCGCCTCCCCGCTACCGAGCTGACCGCCCTAACATCCCCATGGCCGTTCGCCCAGTGGGGATTGGACATGATCGGCCAGTTCCCTACCGATACAGGCGGGCACAAATACGTTCTCGTCGCAGTAGACTACTTCACCAAGTGGATCGAGGTCGTCCCCATCAGGAAACCGGACGCCGCTACGACCATCAAGTTCCTGCAAAACAATCTGATACTCCGGTTCGGCATCCCGAGATGTATCATCACCGACCACGGGACGAACTTCGAGAACGAGAAAGTGAAGGACTTCTGCAAAGAATACCATATCCTCATGAAGTTCGCCGCGGTCGCGCATCCCCAATGCAACGGGCAGGCCGAAGTCGCTAACCGAGATGTCCTCCGAGGTCTCCGGACCCGCCTAGAAGGGCGACAAGGCAGTTGGGGCGAAGAACTGCCCCGGGTCTTATGGGCCCTACGCACATCAAAGAAGACCCCCACCGGGGAAACCCCCTTCAGCATCTGCTATGGGACCGAGGCAATGGTCCCAGCGGAGATCGGGCTACCCAGTCATCGGGTCGAGCACTTCGATGATGATGCGAACACCTCGGCTCTACGGACCAACCTGGACATCTTGTTGGAGAAGAGAGACCGGGCTCAGATCAGGGCTGCCGCTTACCAATAACAAACGGCCCGATACTACAACGCTCGGGTCAAGCACCGCTCCTTCCAGACCGGGGATCTGGTCCTACGGCGAAACGAGTTCGTTGATCAAGGCAGGCTTCACAAGTTCTTCCCGAAGTGGGATGGTCCCTTCCTCGTCTCTGAGGCACTCCCCGGCGGAGCCTACCGCCTACAAGATGCGGACAGACGCAAGCTCCCACGGCCTTACAATGCCGAGAAGCTCAAGCTATATCAATGAGGCCAAGGCCAACAAGTGTGTACCCCTCCTTTCGCAAAGATGATGTAAATGTTTTCTAAAAATCTTGTCCATTCGAATAAAGAAACGTCGGAACACCTCGAATAGAGTTCTGTCTTTGCGAGCCAAAACCCTCACCAAGAGACGACCGCGCAGCTTCACTGCCCAGTTATCCTTAGTGGGCTTCCTACAGCCCCTCCAACGCTAAGGATCAAAGTCCTCCGTAGAGGCAGCTGAACGGCTACCCTGATCGGCTATCCCTGGCCGGTAGCTTCCCTACTCGCAATGCCAGGGATCGTAGCCCTCGCCAAGAGGCAGTCGCGCAGCTTCACTGCCCGGATATCCTTAGCAGGCTTCCTACAGCCCCTTCAACGCTAAGGGTCCAAGCCCTCTTTAAAGGCAGCTCAGCAGCTACCCTGCTCGGCTATCCCCGACTGGTAGCTTCCTACCACGACCGACGGGGATCAAAAGCCCTCCCAGAGGCAGTCGAGCCCGAGGGTCCCTCGCTCGGCTATCCTTCAGGACAAAAGCCCTCGCCAAGAGGCACCGGGCGGTAACCCCGCCCGGCCAAGGGTCCTTGGTGGGCTTCTTACAGCCCCTCTCGCGCTAAGGACCAAAGTCCTCCCAGAGGCAGTCGAGTCCTTGCTCGGCTATCCCCGGCTGGTAGCTTCCTACCACAACCGACAGGGATCAAAGTCCTCGCCGAGAGGCACTGGGCAGTAACCCTGCTCGGTCCCCATCCTGAAGGATCAAAGCACTCGCAAGAGGCAACCGAGCGGATGCCCTACTCGGTCAACTCCGGCGAGTAGCTCCCTACCCATAATGCCAGGGATCGAAACCCTCGCAAGAGGCATCCGAGCGGCTACCCCGCTCGGTCGTCCCAGGCTGGTAGTTGCCTACCCATGACGCTAGAGATCAAAGCCCTCGCCAAGAGGCTACCGCGCAGCTTCCCTGCCCGGTCATCCTTAGTGGGCTTCTTACAGCCCCTCCAACGCTAAGGATCAAAGCCCTCGCAAGAGGCAACCGAGCGGCTGCCCTGCTCGGTCGTCCCAGGCTGGTAGTTGCCTACCCACAACGCCAGAGATCAAAGCCCTCGCCAAGAGGCAACCGCGCAGCTTCACTGCCCGGTCATCCTTAGTGGGCTTCTTACAGCCCCTCCAACGCTAAAGACCCAAAGTCCTCCCAGAGGCAGTCGAGCCTGACCCTCGCTCGACCATCCCCAGCTAGTGGACGTTGCTCGCAGCGCCAAAAATCAGAAGCCCTAGCCAAGGAGCAACCGAGCAGCTTTCCATCCATCCTCGGCATAAATACGGCGGACAACCCTCGGCCCATCACATGCAGAGGATCCGAGGCACCAACAAGGGGCATCAGGTCTATCCAAGTCTCGAGCGATCCCCCTTCGACTTCGGGGCCATGGAGACGCCTCCTTCTCAGCAGCGCTTGGCATGCTTGGCAAGTGACCGAAATCAACTCGACGAACGATCGCTGGACAGATAGCCGACCTGACATGGAAGCCCAACAGTGCAAGCAGAGGTATTTTACGAGCATTCTTCATAAATAGAAGATAAAGTGCAAACCGATGAAACAAAAGAAAAAAAGTTTTATTACCAAAGGCAAAGCCTTTACAAAGGGTACTTTAGGCTCCCCAGCCTTACAAACTGCCCGGAGGCTTACAAAAAAGGGTCTAAGTCGCAAACCCCCCCTTGCGCCTCGCTCATCGCGGCCTGCCGGAGGTTTTGCCACCAGGGGTGCGCCTCGCTTCCCTCATCGTTGCCTGCCGGAGGCCTTGCCGCCGGGAGTGGGACCCGAGCACGGAGCTCGCCATCGGCGAACTCGGGAAGCTGCTCCTTCACGGCATCCAAAGCCTTATTCCACGCGACGGCGGAATACTCGCCAAGCTCGACGTAAAATTGCTCAGACACCTTGTAATCGGCCACGGCTTTCCTAGCCCGAGCCTTGGCAGTCTCGGCCACCAAAAGCGTTGCCTCGGCATCCCCCCGCTAGCGTCTCTCTCCTTCTCCATGGCTGCGAGACGATCGGCCAGATCCGCCAGCTTCCTCTCGGCAACTCGGTGGGATGCACTCAGGCGACGGTAGGCGCCCCGATTCGCTGAATTGGCGAGCTTCGCAGCCTCTGCACGGGCTGCCAAGACATCGACCCTCGCCCTCTCCAAACGCGGGTCACGCCGCAGGGCCTCAACCTCTGATGGAAACGCTTCTACTGGCCTTGGTGCGTGGAACGCCCCCTCGGCCTCCGTACGGATAGCGAGGGCGCAGTGTTGAAGGACCTGATGGGAAGTGGATGAGAAACTCAGGGGCGCTCGAGCCAAAGAAAGGAAGGTCAAAAACAACGCGTAGAAAAGTTCGTACCTGGACCACCCCTTAGGCTATGGCCTCCATTTGGACCCTCAGGGTGCCGTGCGGAAGCCTTCCCCTGGCCGACTCTTCCATCCCGGCGAGCAGGCCGGCAGCGACGAAAAGCCCAGATGGAGCCATAAAGACGGCATCACCCCCTGCACAGGAATCCCCTCAGGAACCATCGACGGCGGTGCACGAGAGATTGTCCTTTTCCTCTTAAGGGGGACCCCATCCTCGCCCTCCCCTCTGTCTCTCGTCTGGGGCTCGGATGACCGTGGACGTCTCTGGCCGCCACCGGAACAATCACCGGGAGCCGTCAACGAAGCGGACAGCCCTATCGCCGGCGGAACATTCGGCGCAGGGCATGAGCCAGCCAGGGGTACGGCCGTGCCGCTGGCCTCCCTCTGGAACGAGAAACCCAAAGAGTGGGAACGAACCATGTATCCAAAAGAAGAAGAGCGCGGAGCTGCCAAAACTTAGAAGAAAGGAAATATGAAAGAGTAGGGGCACTGGAGCGGGCCCCGCCTCTACTTATCCCCGCGAATGACCTCATCCAACGGCGCCCTTCATCTCCCGCCAAAAACGCCTCCTCGCGTCCAATGGCTCCGATCGCTCCACTTGTCGTTCCCACACTGGACCGCACCCCATCAGGCGTTGCAGGTCTGCACACATCGCATCGGCCAACCGACGCTTGACACGTGGACCGTCGCTTCAATGACAGGATGCATGAACCGGCGCACCTTCCTTAAATGCAGAGATCTCGCCCTGATTCGCTGGCAAAAAAGACAGCTGACAGCCCGGGGACACGTCCCGACGAAACCTTAGGAGGGAGCTCACCCCGGGCGGTCCGGCAGTCCACTCCTGACCCGACCCGCTAGCTGGTCGGGACAAGAGTGGGGGCTCATGATGATGCTCAATATTGGCGGTCTCCAAGATCAGGACACGTAGCAGATGACGTGTCCCAGAACTCAGAAGAAAGGGCCACAGAGGCTGACCAGGCCACCCCTGTACCCGACCTGCAAACACAAGCTGGCTCATCTCAGAGCCCCCTGAAATTTGGCCTCTCAGCTCACCCCGAGCTGCCTCAGGACCAAGACTCCTCGGCCCTCTCGCTCGTTCCCGAGCCCCCTAGCCGAGGTCATCTTCCCCGGTCCTCCGACCGACCAATTCCACCACTCACAGGCGTAACCGCCGCTCCGCAAAGCTCGCCATGCGCAGATTCTCCGCCAGCAACATCCCACGTTCCACGCCACCATGATCCCCATTAATGGACGATCCGCTCTTTACGCGGGCGTGACGTCGGGAGCATAACTGCCGGCGAGATTCTCGCGCCTGCTGCTGCGTGCTGCCGCCCCTATATAAACCCCCATCACAGAGGGGTCAAGTAAGCCATTTTTACTCCACTTAGCCGTTACTCTGCTCGGATCTCGTACTAACTTGATCGTCGAAGGGTCCTCGGTGGTACCAAACCACCCCAGAACTTCCTTGCAGGTACTCGGCGCTAAACTTCTCAAATCACTAATCTCCTCAAAACCCATTGAGACTCACACGCAACAAGTAATCACCTCCAAAATCCACCGAAAGATCGACGGAAGACAACATCTAAAGGAGACCCAAAAAGGACCTCCATCAAGTTCATTTCTTATTACGGCTTGATTGTTGAGTTAGTGGAGACTCTTTTATAGAATGATGAAAAAAATTGAGAATATGTGACGTCAAAAATAAGAAGATAAAAATGATGCAATCTTTTTTTCTTTTGAGGTGGATATGCAAATCACAGAAGGAATTTTTTTTTTTTTTTTTTTTTGAATCGGGGGATTGAATCTGTGATCTCATATGTTGAAAATAAAATTGGTACCAACTGAGCTAAGACCAATTGGTGATCACGGAAGGAATTGGTGTTTAATAAGAGAGATTTACATCGATATGAAGTTTGCATGAAAGCAATGAGAGATTCGAAGGAATGGGAGCTTGCATTAGAACATAGGGAAAATGAGTTGCTTGGAGCTACTGTTGGGGGAGATGCATGTTGAAAACAATTCTACATGCATGGAGTCCACCGGCACAAGGAATTGTTAAAATCAACTTTAATGGTGCATTTATTAAAGGAGGAAAGTAGAGGTGCTATTTTGATTGCAAGACGCTCAAATTGAGGGTGCTTGATGTAGAAGACTCGAATGTTAGTTTGGTCGGTGTTGTTTAAGGATATCAAAGCAATCGCGGCATGAAGAGCTAGTCAGTTTGCTTTTAGATGGAATACAAAGCAAGTCATCATCGAAGGAAATGCTAGATATATTGTGTAGTTTAATTAGCGAGATAAATAGGTTGAGATGCATATCTATGATCCCAAACATCATGCATGTAACATAGACTTATGCGGTTGGAAATTTTGCAGGGGTAATTTAGACTACGTGGGGATCATAGATTTCCATAAAGTAACCCCAGGCTTGTTTCAAGGAAACTAATGTTTCCCCAAAATTTTAGAATCCCTTCAACATTTAGATTCCCACTATTAGTGTGAATATTGTTCCATCGATAAGTGTCAGATTAAGTATTCTTATGAGATGTTACCATAACCACTATCAACAATATTGCCCACTGCCACCGTCGTCGTCAGCTTCTGGCCTCTGCCTGCCGCTAACCTTCATATAACACTGGTTACCTGTCCTCTGACTTCGAGCGTCTGTCCGCCGTCCCTACTTTTGTCCATCTAATATTGTCGCCCTTTCCAAACATATCCTGCCGCCATAGACACCCATCTTCCTGTCGCCGTCAACCGTCACCCACCATTGAGCATATATATTACCATAAATAATCAAACTAAATCAAGTAATTTAATACAACATATCTTGGAAATCAGGTTCCTATAAACGTGTGGATACCCAGTGATATTCTATTTCGTGTACCTAGTGGACCCTTATTTCAATATGCACAACTAATTGGGTGGATAAATGCCTAGAAGATGTATTTGGATCTTGATTGCTTGATGAATATACAAAATGATCTTGTAGACTTATAAAAAATAAGAGATAGGAGAACAACATAGATTAACTAATAAATATTTGTCAATTTAGAATTTAAATATCATGTAATAAAACATAAACATAATAAACCAGGTTATGAATGAACAAGCCAGAGCCAGATCAGCTCGAATTTGACATATACCTATACAAGCGTAATTATTAGTTAAGTTAAGTCCGTCAATAAAACTTATGAAACTTAAACAAGCTCTTAACGAGTTCGACCCTAATTGAAACCATACCGAACTCAAGCCAGCTCGGTCCGGTTAGCAACTGGTTTAGATATCCCGACAGTCAAAGCTAGAGCATTGAACCCCTCCCACTATCCTGCTGATGGGTTTGGATCCTAAATTAAAACGATGGGCCTAATGAACCTAGAGGCCCATTAAGCAATCCAAACTCCTCAAACTCCCGCCTAAATCCCCATTATATGAAGCCCCAGCCAATTCCATTGCCAAAGTAACAACATTCGAATCATCAAGAAATCAACAAAGAAAAGAAACAAACAGAGATCGAAGAAGAAGAAGAAAGAAATAAAGAAGATGAAGGAATCGTCATCATAGTCGCCGATGGCGATGGCGTACCTGGCCGAGCTGAGGAAGGAGAGCCCCGCCTCCTCCGTCGGCTTCTCCGACCCCTGCCCCTGCTGCGGCAACCTTAAGCGCCGCTGCCTCTACGACTCCTCCGTCCCTCGCAAGAAGCTCCTCGTCTTCGACCTCAGCTCCCCCTCCTCCTCCTCCCTCACGCCGACGTTGCCCTCCTCCTTCTCCGATCTCACCGCCGATGCCTCGCCGGCGCCGGAGGCCAAGCGGACGAAGCCGGCCCTCTATGATTCCGCTTCTTTCAAGATCAGGCGCTCTCCGGTGCCGAAATCGCCGCCAATGGCGGAGGCGAAGGCGGAGCAGCCGCCAACCTCTGGATATGTGGTAGCGTTGGGAATGGAAAGGGGGATCTTTGGGTGCTGCCAGGGTTTTGGAGCGGTCCAATTCGAGCGCTTCGTCGATTCTCGATTCTTGTGTTCAAGAATTTGTTTTCTTGCAATTTTTTTATTATTAATCGATGTCCTTCGAATGTAAAATTTTGGATACAGGGGAGAGGGGCACAAGGCGAAGTGGAGGTGCGAATTGGGGTAAAGTGCAAATGTGGCATCGTTCGTGAGATCGTTCTTATCCAATGAGAGAGGACATGACAAGGTTCATTTGCTAAAATTTGTTTTTAGTTTTCATTTTTCTGTACTGCTTCGGTTTTTTTTTCCTCCTGTTGCGATGTTGATTCTTTTGGCCTGTAATCTGTACGTTGCGATACTGCATCCGTTTATAAATTCAAGGTGTATTGATTGATGTAGCAAAATTAAGCAGCTCCTGCTATTGTTCGCATAATTTTTCTTGCATGCATCAGCTCTATTAACAGCAAATACTGAATCAAATACACAATTCCTTTGAGATCAAAAGAGCAGCAATTTATTCAAGGCAACACCATGTTTTGCTCAAATCACCATGTTTACTTTTAGAACACAAGTTTACTTTTAAAACACAAAATAACATTCGAATGAACGTACGAAAAAGCTACAAAATACAAGTGACAATAATTCAACAGAGTCATCTAGCAAGATGCATTACAAGCATCGGCGTCCATTTTGAGGAATGAAGGGAGAGCTTCACCCAAGAACCAACAAGAACTAGTCTGATTAGCCGCTGTCCCTAGCCTTCTCGTTACGATCGCCTCTCATCTGTTTACAAGAAAGCAGTCGATTCAGCATAATTGTGCATAGAATACGGACATATGAATGAACAAGTTTTTCAGCTTTCGTCCCTGTAGTCTTGGTCGTCCTATAATTCCACAAAAAATCTTCTAATATAACCATGTCAAGGTATGAAACATCCTAAAGCAGCAGTCAAACTAGATATTTAACAAGAACTTTCGAAGAGAATGGAATTAACTTGTATAACTTTGGACAATGTATACAGGTTATTTACATGGGCGAGAGCGCATACATACTAGAACAACCCAGAAACCATCCTGATAACAGGAAAAAAAAAGAAGGGAAAAAATTATGGATACTAATAGGAGTTGAAGAATAGCATTTGTAAAATTGAATTTTATCATGTATGATGCACGCATGAATATTGGAAATCATAAACTACTGAAAGTTTGTCAATACCTTATTATGCCAAGAAAACCTGCACAAACCAATCCGCCCAGGAAAAAACTTCAAGGATACATTATATATGCTTGGATCAGTGTTTAGGATTTATGTTTTTAAACTAACTATTATTGTACAAGATGAATTATGAAAGTGACACCGAGCAAACAGACATCCAAATGGTGTCGATGCTCTCCGACTGACCAGCAGATCTCCTGCAACAAAACATTGCTCTCGACTATCACAACAACAACAACAACAACAACAACTGAGCCTTTTATCCCAAGCATATGGGGTAGGCTACATGAACCAACATGAGAATCACGCCGGGTCCAACACATGAATCCTCTGTCTCCACTCACTTCTATCGAACAATATACTTTCATTGAGTCCTTTGGCAACCATATCGTTTCGTATCACCTCCATCCATGTTTTCTTCGGTCTCCCTTTTGCCCTTTTGCCATTACCCATATCGAGAGTATCTATTCGTCGAACCGGTGCTTCCATAGGTCTGCGTCGCACATGACCAAACCATCTAAGCCGGTTTTCCCGCATCTTCTCCTCCACGGGTGCTACACCAACTTTTGCACGAATATCCTCATTTCGCACCTTGTCTTTTCTAGTGTTACCGCACATCCAACGAAGCATGCGCATCTCCGCTACGTGCATCTTCTGTGTATGATGCTTCTTAGGAGCCCAGCATTCTGTACCATATAATAAAGCAGGCCGAATAGCGCTCCGATAAAACTTCCCTTTCAATTTTAACGGAAAGTTACGATCACACAAAATCCCTGTTGCACTCCTCCATTTCAACCAACCAGCTTGGATCCTTTGATTAACATCACTATCGATCTCCCCATTCCTTTGGATGATGGAACCTAGATATCTAAACTGGTCGCTCGGTGATATCTCTTGCCCTTCCAATGTTATACCAATATGGTTTTGACTTCTCTGGCTACTAAATTTGCAGTGCATATATGCTGTCTTGGACCTGCTCAATCTGAATCCCCGAGATTCCAATGTTTGTCTCCATAATTCCAATTTGGCATTAACCCCTGCTTTCGTCTCATTTACTAGAACAATATCATCAGCGAATAGCATACACCAAGGGACCTCATCTTGGATAGTTCTAGTAAGCTCATCCATCACGATGGTAAACAGGAAAGGACTTAATGCAGATCCTTGATGTAAACCAATAGTAATCGGAAAATCACTTGTTAAGCCACCACAAGTTCTGACATTTGCCACTACTCCGTCGTACATATCCTTGATTATGTCAATATACTTGACGGGGACCCCCTTTTTCATCATTGTCCCCCATAATACCTCTCTAGGTACCTTGTCGTACGCTTTTTCTAAATCAATAAATATCATATGCAAATCTCTTCTCCTCTCTCGAAAGCGCTCGACAAGTTGACGAAGCAAATGAATCGCCTTTGTCGTCGATCGTCCAGGCATGAACCCAAATTGGTTCTCTGTTATCTTAATATCCTTCCTTAGCCTGTGTTCAATCACTCTCTCCCAAAGTTTCATGGTGTGACACATTAGTTTTATTCCACGGTAGTTTGAGCAACTTTGAATGTCACCCTTATTCTTGTAGATAGGTACAAAGATACTTTTCCTCCATTCATTTGGCATCTTTTTTGTCTGCCAAATCTTATTAAACAGATCTGTCAGCCATTTAACGCCTATTTCTCCTAAGCATCTCCAAATCTCGATAGGAATCCTGTCAGGACCAACCGCTTTTCTTAAACCCATTCTGTTCAAAGCTTCTTTAACCTCAGTAAGTCTTATTTTACGCATGAAATCACGATTTATATCTTGAGATTGAATGACAAGTCCATCCAAATTCTTAGTAAAGCTCTCATTGAACAATTTGTCAAAATAATCTCTCCATCTTTCCTTGATATCCTCATCTCGAACTAAAACCTTCTGATTTTCATTTTTGACACACTTCACCGCACATAAGTCTCTAGTCTTCCTTTCCCGCATTCGAGCAATCCGGTATATATCATTTGCAGCCTCTTTAGTGTCTAATTTCTCGTACACCTCCTTATAGACCTTAGATTTAGCTTCCCGAGCAGCTTTCTTAACTTCCTTTTTAGCCATTTTGTACTTCTCAAATCTCTCCACATCTCTACTTTTCTTCAAATCTTTATAAGAATCTCTTTTAATTTTAATAGCAGCCTTTACATCTTCATTCCACCATGATATGTCCTTAGATGGTGGAGCACCACCTCTCGACTCACCAAGTAGATCTCTAGCTACTTTCTTGATACAACTAGCCATTTTGTTCCATGTTTTGTCTGGATCATTTTCCGACTGCCAATCCGCTTCTTGTACTACACGATCTATAAAAGCCTTTTGATTACCTTCTTTCAATCGCCACCATTTAATTTTAGGCTCTACCTTACGTCTAATCTTCCTAGGTTCTCTTCTAAATCGAAAATCTAGAACTAAAAGTCTATGTTGAGTAGTTACACTCTCACCTGGTACTACTTTACAGTCGATACAACAACCTCTATCTATTCTTCTCGTCAGAAAAAAGTCTATTTGACTAGCATTTGATCCGCTCCTAAAAGTGATAAGGTGGGACTCTCTTTTCCTAAACCAGGTGTTTGCTAAGATCAAGTCATAAGATAAAGCAAAATCTAGAATCGAGTCACCTACTTCATTCCTTTGTCCGAAACCAAAACCTCCATGGATAGTATCAAACCCACTACGACTAGTACCTACATGTCCATTAAGATCACCACCAATAAATAACTTCTCTCCACTAGGTATACTTTGCACCACCTCGTCTAAATCCTCCCAGAATAGACGCTTACTAGCGTCATCAAGACCTATCTATGGTGCATAAGCACTAATAACATTAAAGATCTCTCCACCTAGAATAAGCTTAACCAGTAAAATTCTATCACCTTTTCTCCTAATCTCAACTACATCCTCAAGCAACCGTCTATCTATGATTATACCTACCCCATTACGATTTTTATCTCTACCCGTATACCAAAGCTTATAAACCCAAGGCTCTATGACTCTACTCTTTTCACCTACCCACTTAGTTTCTTGCAAACACATAATACCAACTCTCCTCCTAATCATCACCTCCACTAATTCTATTAGTCTACCCGTAAGGGAACCTATGTTCCAGGAAGTTAGACGGATCCTATGAAACCCTTGCTTATTTGTCACTACACCCGGGGTCAGATGTAGCGCGCCGTCTCTGGACGACGACCCTTGCTTATTTGTCACTACACCCGGGGTCCGATGTAGCGCGCCGTCTCTGGACGACCCTTGCTTATTTGTCACTACACCCGGGGTCCGATGTAGCGCGCCGCATCTGGACGACGACCAAGCCCTTGCATATTTAACACTACACCCGGGATCCGATGTAGCGCGTCGCTGAGTAGGGGACGCCCCAACGATATTCTTATTATGGTTCATGTCATAGAATGTGACAAAGTTTTACGTTGGCTGTCACAAGCCTACCACAACCCTCACCCTTTCTCATCCGGACTTGGGACCGGCAACATTGCTCTCGACTATGAGGGTCACAAAAGAAGACTCCCAAAAAAACGATTCCCAGCTGATTAGGTTTTCACTTCTTTAAAATTATTCATTGTTAAAAACTTGGTAGTAAAAGATGGGCATGAAATCCAGGGTTTGAACGATTATATACTAGTTCAGGTAAGGGTAACATGCCCCCAGTTGATCTTAAAACCAAGCTGTTTCGAACAACCCAATACCGGCAAATTTTGGATTTATTTGACTAAGGTTAGGTGGAGGCGATGGTGATGATGATAGTAAAAACCTCAAACTCAAGGTCTATAATAATAAAAAATGGTGGTGGTGGTGTTATAGTTATCGCTGTTGAGTTTTTCTCCATTCAGAAAGTATTATCTCATCCAGTGAGTTTTTCCTAACTTTTATGTGTTTATGTTAAGACTTGAACCTGGGATTTCCTACATCCCACTCGATGCTTTACCAAATGAGCCAGGCCTTTGTTACTAACTTACTATGTATGAAGTTTTTCTATCCCGCCTGAAACAATCCTCCTTCAGATCTTGCTCTAAAACCTGGTTCTCCCCAACTATCAGTATCTTTTCACTGCCTAAATCAACATCTATCTGCACATCTATCTGGTATCTACTCCCAGCCCTTGTTTCTCCCTGACTCTCTTATTCCTCTTAACCTTCATTCTTAACTATATATTTACCTCCTTGTTGCCTCCTATAGTTGTGACCATCTAGGATTATCATGCCCTTGTGCTTTGATATTTTTATGAATCACACCTTCCAAAAATATTTCTGAACCAAGGTACCAACAGGGTTGATATAACCAATAATGTGATGAAATTTTGAGATGGGATAGAATTATAGAAACAATACTACGACATTTTTCAATTTATAAGCTAGTAAGCCACCTCTTACTGACACCCTACCGCCGTGCTCATTCTACCTTGAGAAAAATGCAGGTGATTTCTAAATCAGATTTCATTAAATTGTTTAAAACAGACTACTCATATGTTATTGCCTAGCAGAATATTACCATGTAGATTGAGTTGTGCAGAATACCCATAGCTTATAATTGGAATTTAACAAGGCAGAAAAGACGTTGACATTAGAAGTAACAATACAAAAGGGGGGAAACTACTCAAAATTATGCATGGAGCAGCAAGACTTTATCTTGACCTTTCAGAGCAGGCTATATGAATTGTGATCTTTGATTGAACATTGTCAAGGGCCGTATCGTTCTCGATAAAATTGATAGCCAACTCATCTTTTCAATGCATCTATCCATCATATTCGTCGTATATACAGTACTTGTTGCTCTATTAACTACAATTCTCTCAATAGTTCTGACTGACGTGCATCGACCACTTATGTTTTGCGAGAAAATTCTCTATGATCCTAACTGGCCCTTAGTGATCATCAACCTTCATTCTATAGGCCAACACCATCTGAATCAATTCTCCCTCATTTTATTCTTTATAGAGCTACCATTATCTTCTTCCAGATGCAGTCATTTCAAATCCTATTTCTTAGATTATTGCAGCTCATTTACCTCGAAATTGTGATTTAAGCTATACTTCTAATTTGGACATTTAGTCTTACAGCCATCCTATAATGTTCTTTCCTTTATTTTTTTGGTATTCTGTAATAACCTAATCCTCCCTAAACCTTCAGCGTTTTAGTTTATCATCAACCTCTATTCTATATGCCAAAACTATCAGAATCAATTCTCCTTCATTTTATTCATTATGGAAGTGCTACCTTAATCTGCTTACAGATGCAGTCATTTTCTTATTTAATATCTTAGACTATCGCAACCCATATATCTCAAAAATCT
This sequence comes from Agapanthus africanus, assembly GCA_030015575.1. NCBI lineage: Eukaryota > Viridiplantae > Streptophyta > Magnoliopsida > Asparagales > Amaryllidaceae > Agapanthus > Agapanthus africanus. Next base: position 82,316,036 of record CM057337.1, read on the forward strand.
CAGTTAATCTTATCACTTGGACATTTTTCTTAATGGCCCAAAGTCGTACAGTCATCTATAGCATTTTCCCTTCATTTTCAATGGGTATTCTGTAACAATCTAATCCTCCATAATCCTTCTACAATTTAACCATCCCTCTTGGACTTCATGGACAACCACCTTATGATTTCATCATCATGATGGATTGATATTTAAAGCACTCAATGGACCACAGGGAAAAGATAGCCTACTTCAGAAAATTACGGCAACAATTAGGCTATTCCATTCATAGCGTAAGTTGCTACACACGCTCATCATTCAGCTTTAAAATATTGTTAATATAGAAGAGTTTGGAAAAAAAAATTATGCCAAGACATTTTTCTCCAAGTCCACAACCTATTGATATTATTATTAATTTATTGCTTATGGCAATTCAATATAAGTCTCTTCCCATGACATTCAATTTCTACTAAGAATTTACCCTTGTTTTCCTGTACTACTTCCAAGAAAATGATTTTCACCAAGCATGATTGCTCTTGTACCATTTTCTGTTATCTATGTCCTGACCTCTGAATTAAGGACTATAAAACAATTAAAATACCTAGAGTACTTCTAAAAGAGAACCATATCAGGCTATACTAGAAATGATATCATGACTTGTTATAAAAAGCAAGGATAAACGAGTAAGCAATGAGACAAATTACAAGAAAGATATTGTCTGATGGAATCAACAATAATAACTGAGACGGGCCACCTGATAATATCCCTTCAAAAAAGAATATACAGATGAATTTCCATTGGTACTAATTGAGATTTTACATCGGTTTCTATATGCCTGTAGTTACAGTAAAGTAGAACTGACATCTCTCTTTGCACTACGATGACCATATATTAATGGTTAATTATCCCTCACAGTCACAAGGTTGCAGCAAGTCCAAGTTATCTCTACTAAGTGTCACTGTTTCAATGACAGAGTAGACCCTTAATTATCTCTCACAGTCACAAGCTACCAGCAAGTCCAAGTTATCTCTACTAAGTGTCACTGTTTCGATGACAAAGTAGACCCAGAAGTTAATTAAAAACGGAAGCAATAACACAAAAAATTCCCACATGAGATGCAATTCGGCACCGAATACGGACCAAAAATAATTATCTCTACAAACTGCTTTAGAACCAAACTAAATTCAGAAGTGGATATACAGACTGACATGATACAGGTAAGAGACCCAGCAATCCCTAAAAAGCATGAAATGTGTTCACAACAATGTAAGTATTAGTTTTGTGTGATGACATAATAGTAAGAATAAATTATAATAAATTATAATTACATGGATAAAGAGCAATTGTACCAAACGCATGCACATATAGGCAAGTGCGTGCAGGGACATGCCTACTGTCAACCATTTACTTACATTAATATACACTCAAAAATCAAAATTAACCAATCATGCATTTTTTTCTCTGCAATAAATAGACTCTTGCTGTTAACTTTATGCCAAATAGGCTTAATGCATCTCGCTTCATTTATCGAAAAACAAACATTGCTAAAATTTCTACTAATTACAATTCTCTCCACAGTTCTTACTGAAAACGCATTGGACTTTATGTTTTTGTGAGAAAATTCTCTATGTTCCCAGCTGGCCCTTAGTTATCATCAACCTTCATTCTATAGGCCGAAACCATCTCAATCAATTCTCCCTCATTTTATTCTTTATAGAGCTACCTATATCTTCTTCTGGATGCAGTCATTTCTTATCCTATATCTTAGATTACTGCAGCTCATTTACCTCAAAAATGTCATATAAGCTATACTTCTAATTTGGACATTTTTCTTAGTGGCCCAAAGTCAGTCATCCTATAATGTTTTTTCCTTCAATTTTTTGGGTATTCTGTAAGAACCTAATCCTCCATAAACCTTCTGCATTTTAGTTATTCTATAGGTCAAAACCATCCAAATCAATTCTCCCTTGTTTTGTTCATTATGAAAGCTACCTTAATCTGCTTACAGATGCAGTCATTTCTTAATCTATATCTCAGGCTATTGCAACATGTCTATCTCAAAAATCTCAGTTAATCTTATTTATCATTTTGACAGTTTTCTTAATGGCCCAAAGTCGTATAGTCATCCTATATATTTTTCCTTCAGTTTCTTTGGTATCCTGCAACAACTTAATCCTCCATAATGCCTTCTACATTTTAACCATCCCGCTTGAACTTCATGAAAAACAACCTTCTAATCTAATCACTACCATGAATGGTGGATCTTAAGTTGAGAAGATTTTTAAATTAGCAGACTATGATATTGATTTTAAACAAGAAAATAAATTCAGGAGGTCAGCAAGAATGCCCACTTCAAACAAAAAAAACTAAGTCTTCCGTTTAATTGATTCATTTTAAAGGAGAATAATAAATTAAGGCAAAGTAATAGTGACCAAATTCACAAGTATTAGCTTGAAGATGTAAAAATCCCATGCATAAAGATGCTTGTTTGTTTGCATAATTAATCCAAGATGAGATGCATTCGGCTAAACAATATATACACGATGATCACAATACACTGTAGGTGTGCTCCAGGGTCAATGGATATGGAGCAACATAAAAAATTTAACAGAAAATGATCCCGCATGATTGGCAATGGTATTGGAATTATTTTTCTAGAGGGGGTTACATCTTAATGTCCACTGGAAAACTTTTTTAAGAGTAGATTCGAGCAAGCACATCCACTGAATACATGGAATCAGCATATGTTTTAGTCTAATAGAATATCATTGAAGGCATATTGATATGTGTATACGAAACACATAATTATACTCATGATTTGATAAGACAGACCCGATATTGATATTAAAAAGTTAAAAAGGAACACACACACACACACACACATAAAGAAACTGCAGCCAACAAACAGGCGATGCTACTAATTTTTAATGAGAAAGGCATATTTCTCGCAAAGGAAACCAGTTCCAAACAACACTAAATCGACCTTGTTCTTGTTTTGGGAAGAATAAATACCAAAGGACCACAAAGTGACCTAATCTACACTATCAGACTTGATATGTCAAGCTCCCACACATTTAGATGCATTTCGATTCCCATTTACTACTATGGACACAATGCAATTTCGGTTGCACTTGTAATGCGATACGATGATCGACTATTGGAACAGGAATTCTTATAACATAAATCATACGAATCGGAGATGACAACAAAACAAAACAGAGCAATAACCCACACGGGAATTTCATCAAACACCAAGCAAGCATATCTAAAAATCAATCAACAAAAATATTAAGCTCGGCTGATTTATATTTATATATATGAAAAGATATTAACCCATGGAATCAACGATAACTGAAGCGGGCCACATAATATTCTCCCTTCAAAACATACATGATGAATTTCATTTGGTACTAATTGCTATTTTGCATTGGTTTATGCATCTCGCTTTAAAACATGCTTTCTACGGATTAGGGCTTATGCATCCCACTTTGTTTATCAAAAAACTGACATTGTTAAATTTTCTTGAGTTCGTGGGCAAAAAGTTAGGTTGGTGTGCCTTCCTAGAAGTGAGAATATAGCAAATCCATGCCTTTAATTTCACTTGATGATCACCTATTCGATCAGGATTTCTTATGGCGACATAAATTAGACAGAACAGGGCGACTATTCACATAGGAATTAAATCAAACACCTAGCGAGCTTATCCAAGAAAATTAACTCCACAAAATCCAAAAAACTCAAAACATTTTTACCCCCTCCAAGACCTCATGCTGCTCCAAGGGAACCTGGTCTCCTCGACCTCCTTCTCCTTCCCCCTCACCCTCCCTCTCACCTCCATCACCGTCCTCCTCCCTCCTCCTCCACCATCCCTCCTCTTATCCCCTCTCCTCCTCTCCCCTTCCACTCTTCCCGGATCCTCCATCCAGTGCCCGACCCGGCCCGAACCCGCTGCCGCATCGCCTCCATCCTCTTCGACAACCGACGCCTTTCCCTTCTTCTTCCCCATGCGCTGCTGCATGGACTCCTGGATCCAAGGGACAGGAAAGAGGTCGGGGGAGATGGAGAGGGGCTCCTTGAGGGTGACGTAGGCCTTCTTGTAGTCGGGCTTGGCGGCGAGGAACCCGCCGCGCTTCTTCTTCTTGCCCTCCATGTTGAGGGTGCGGACGTTATCGATGTCGAAGCCGTAGAGGGACTCCAGCACGCGGCGGATCTCTATCTTGGACGCGGAGGGGATCGTCTTGAGGGCGAACTCGCGGATGGAATCGAAGGGTGGGTTTGGGAGCAGGAGCTTTATCGGCAGGTTCGCGAAGTGGATCACGCGTCGCCCCATTCTGCTCCCCATTTTCTCTCAGAAATTTGTGTGTGTGAGGGTTTTCTCCGTGAGAGGGAGATTGATGATGATGATGATGATGTTGGCTGGCTCCAGCGTAGAGGTTTTTGTTCTTAAGGTGTGTTTTAAACGGGCTAGGGCCCAGAATCTTAGAGAAATTATTTGGGTAAATTATAAAAAAGCCCCCGACCCCCTTCATACTTGTGTAAAAGCCCCTGGATTTTTTTCACTTATTAAAACCCTAGGCCTAATCAAAAACCCATGTAGTCGCCTGTAATATTTAAACGAATTGACTGTAATATCCAGGCAATTGAAGGAATATAAGGCCTAAGTGAAATAGGGCTCATGGGTTTTCTCACAAAGATTTTAAACAGTAGGTTCTTTCCAACAATTTTGAAAATTACAAGGGTTTTGGACAACTCCCGAGCTGGCCGTGGGCTTTTTGACAATTTGCCTAAATTATTTTAGTTTCTTAGGTTAATTAGTTGGAAGCATAATCAACATGGTGATAAAATTTATCAAACTAAAAGCAATTTCATTCAAGTATATATGATGATTTTTTTTTATTACTTTTGATGTTTTTTAGATAAATGCTACTCTCTTTGTTTCGATTAATCTGTTCCTTTAAGCCTTTCTTTTTTCTTTTGGTGAAAGTTACTTTTTCCTTTTTTAGAAAATTAAGTAGAGTGTTAATATTTTCTTGTATTTTAACCCACGTTACCTGTAAACCCAAATTGCTATAACCACCACTGATACAAACTCTTTACTCTTGCACTTAACATCACACTCTTTTAGAAAAAGGCATACACCTTCAAATGGAGTATATATTATGCGCGAAATATGGGGCTTCTTGCTTTGCTTCCCAGAGCACAAACAGAGGACGGAGGCTGTACAACTTTAATCGTTCTAAATTGCAAATTGACTCAACAATCGAGTGTTAATAAGCAAAGTTTAGTGACATCTTGTAGGGGATGTCTTGTGGTGGATGTGCTGCGAGCGTGAAGCAAATCTTGGAAAGTCAAGTAAGATGCATTGATTTGTACTTGTCCTTATTTGCTTAAGGGATTCAATTATCATTTTGCGGACGTGTGTTAATGCCGATAATTTAATCATAATGCATTGCTTATTTACAAGTATATTTGGGGAAAATTTGAAGTTACTAATGACCTCATGCTATATAGTATGGCATTGATTTATTATAAGAAGTTGATGTTCACGTTGATAATGATGTTGTTTGTTATTTGAGAAATATTGATAAGAATACATCACGGGATGATAAAAGGGAGTAATACTTTGCCTACCAGCTGGAATTCCTGCCACAATCTATCCAAGAAATAAAATGGTGGGACCCACAACACCTAGATACCGGTGCCAAACATGTGAGCACATGGTGATTATCTATTGGGTAGATTGTGGTAGGATTTCAAGCCAGATAGGTTAAGCATTTTTCGAATACAATTGTAATGCCTTTTTGGGATTTGAGAGTAAGGAAGGAGTTCAAAGCTAGTGCTTCGTAACACTCCCAAATAGTACAACTTTCCTTAAGATGCCTCCTGCTTGAAAGGCTTTTGAATCATCGTCATCCAAGGAAAGAGAAACTCTGCCGGTAAATCTAGAATTCACGGTGCACAAGCTTCAAACTCTGTTTCTCTAAAAATAAATGCTATTTCCACTGCTTATTGAGTGCATAGCGCCCATAATAGACACCTGCAATGATTAATAATCGTAATTTTGACATTTTCTACAAAGAAGCAATGATACATATAACAGGTGTTTTTTTATAAGTTCCTACAATATAAATTAAGGTCTGTGAAATGGTTGAGCAACATTTTGTGGGTATATTTTGTAAAGTACCATCGAACTTTCAGGTTTTTTGAGATGATACCATTGGCCTTTAAAATGCATGAACCCTCCTTGGATGGTATATTGTTGGAGTATATTCGTCAAAAAATGTCATATTCGATTTCTTTTTGGGGCTATTCAGTTCACGTACAAGGTCATTTTGGGGTTATTCAATATGTTTGTGTCTTAAACGAATTGAAGGAGCTAACATTATCATACAAATAGTCAAATTCTTGGGTGGTTTATGGCATTTGATGGCGATGTCTAAAAAAAACATGAAAGTTCAATGGTGCTTTATGAAATTTACCCTCATTTTGTAGAAGTAAGGATCTTTCTTTTTTCCTGATATGATTATAATATTTAACTCATGATATCTACTATCTATTAATTGATAACAAGTTTTGACACCATCTCTTTAAATTGATTCATTAGATATGTTTTTTTATTTAAATTTCCAGCAGAAAAAGGTAAAAATAAGAGCAAATCAGAATTATTGATGAACTGTAGCAAGTAAATAACACCCAAGGCATAGGCATATATTATATTTCTTATCCAGACAAAACAACAATGCTCTACCTGATTCATTTGAATTTTCTGACTGCGAAAACCCTAACCAAAAAAGACCATTCATTTGATTTGCTTTCTATATCTCAAATTATGTGTCATTAGATGGCTTATTCAAAATGAGAGGGGGAGGAGAGGAGGTGGGGGAAGGGGATTGTTGGGCATGTGACACTCAGGTATTAATGTAGAACATTTGTGCAGCCTCAAGTATCATTAGCCTCTGTAAGCTTCAAGAAGGAGACAGCAGTTGTATGGGTTGTTCCTGAAGCAAAAACGGCACTCAATTGGCAGCAGGAATTGGGGGGAAAGCTTGCGAGCCACCTTACAACTTGTAGATTTAAGTCCGAGCTTCAAGGTAATGTTTAACTAGAAGCAAGATAAGTAGGCTTCAGATGTTTCTCCGTGATTGTGCTTAGGGTTATGCCTTATTGAGAAAATATTTCTTTTCGACCACATGTTTCAGATCCTAAAATATTTCAAGCGCTACCTGAAAAAGTACTGAGACAGATTATGTGTTTATATTATTATGTTTATAAAGTTTCTAAAATGTTTTATGTTATTATTGCTCAACTACATTGCTTTGCAACATACAGTACTGTTGGAGTTCAAAAAACTAGAAATACGAATATATTTTTATTTGGTTGGGTCATTATATTGTTAAATTCTACAAATGTTTACTGTTATTTTCAACATGTCAATCAAAGAACACTTTATTATAGCGTTCCATTAAAGTTCTTTCATGAGGTTGCCTATTAGTAACTTGATTCCGTTGAAGATAGTAAACTTGAACAAATTCAGAAAATGATAAATTACACTAGGGAGCCTAATTGATGAGATCGTTCCCCGAACCCTTCATGGTCATAGAACTAGCATGATGGACTCTACCTTGCATAAAAGAGTTCCATTCTGACTTCGTAAGCACAACAAATTAATTATCATCTCTCAAATACCACTACATCACCTATCACAATAATGCTTATGTTGAACTTGTACCGTGTTTGAAGTTCAGTATATGAGTTTTCACAGCTGTTAGCAAGGGCCCCCACACAAGGCGCTGGTACAAACTCCAAAGTCCGGAAAATCGGATTAATTTAGACTATTATTGTTATATGATCCGGAAGGTGTAATATCTTATATTTGTGAAATTCATATGTAAAAATATATGAAGGATTATCTTGGGAATATTTCGGCATTTTTTTAGGTTTTCTATATTTTTCATTGTTATAGTAGACATAAATGGTTAAATTTTCAAATATCAATAATGTTTTCAATGTTTTTTTGATATTTTGCATGTGCCCCAAAAATCCCAAAATATTTGTCTTCTTCGGTTTTCCAATTTTTGCTTGTCAAAACGCACGAAAATCGTGATTTTTTCAAAAAATATCAATTATTTTTTTTGTTTTCTTTAATTTTTGAATATTTTGCATGCTATTTGCACTAAAACTCGAGAAATTTTTCAAATTTATTTGGTTTTTCTGATATTTTGTCATTAAATCGAAAATTGCAAAATTTTAAAAAATCCCAGAAATATTTTATGTATTCTCCAGTTTTTCAATATTTTGCACGGTATATCACATCAAAATGTCAATTTTTTTTGTTTTCTACCATTTTTAAATATTTTGCATGCTAAAAATTCGTTATATTATAAAAAATAAAAAATATTTAGTTTTTCGGTATTTTTCTTTTAGCACATGAAAATCACGAAATTTACATAAATCCCAAAAAAAATTTAGTTTCTTAAAATTTTCAATATTTTGCATTTAGATGAAAACGACGAAATTTCAAAGATCTCAATTGTTTGTTATTTTCATTTTTCAATATTTTGATTACTATTTCACACAAAAGTCACAAAATTTTCGGTTTTAATACTATATATGCATGCTATATACAGCATACGGAAAATTGCGAAATTTTAAAAAATCTTAATTTTTTCTGTTTGATATGGTTTTTAAGTATTTTGTTTGTTATAAGACGCATGAAAATCGTAAAATTTACACAACAATAACTGAGCCTTTATCCTCAGCATATGGGTAGGCCACATGATCCAACACGAATCACGTCGGGTCATGCATATGGATCCTCCACCTCCACTCACTCCTATCGAACAATATACTTTCATCAAGGCCTTTGGCATCCATATCTTTTTTGTATCGCCTCCATTCATGTTTTCTTCGGTCTTCCTTTTGCCCTTATGACTTGGCCTAAATCAAGAATATTCATTCGTCGAACCGGTGCTTCCATAGTTCTATGTCGCACATGACCAAACCATCTTTAGGCGGTTTTCTCTCGTCTTCTCCTCTACATGTCATACACCAACCTTTGCACGAATATCCTCATTTCGCATTTTATCTTTTCTAGTATTTGTTAGGTCCGTGTTGCCCACCACGGTGCTTACGGGAAGGCGGAAAACATAATAAAAATTGGATTTTTATGGACTTAGGCAACATGGACCAAGCTTGTGAGGATCTTTGCTAAACATAAACTTGCTAACCCTAACTACAAAGTAGCTAAGTGATGGAAAGGTTATACCTTTGGTCTTTAGTCCTTCTCTCCTTGCTCCTAGGAATGGTAGAAAGAGTTCACCTTGCTTGTCTTCTCCCGTCAAAGAAAGATCCACTTGAAAGCCACCACCTTTGGCTTCAACTCCAAGCTAGGAGTAACTAGAGTGCAAGAAATGCTAAGACTTGAACCCTAGAAGAGAGTAGAGAAGATCAAGTGAAGGTTTTTCTCAAGCTTTTTGTTTCTCAACACATGAGAGGGAGAGAGCTTGAGGGAGAGGATGAACAAGAGAGAGAAATGATATGAGAGAGTGAGAAAATAATAGAGCCATTCTCACTAATATGTGTGAATTAATTTAATTGAATAATTAGCTAGATAATTATCATGGTAAATCATGACATGACCATTATCATTTCAATTTGCAAAGATCAAAAAGCATCTTCCAAAAGAAATGATGATGGTCAAAGTGTCAACCTAGGTCAACAAGTCAAAGAAGTCAAATGGTCAACAACCACAACCATGGATAATTATTAAACTAATTACTAATTAACAATAACACACACATAAATATTAGGGTTAATAAAATGACAATAGCCATTAACCCTAATCAAGGTCCTCTCCCTCAATCTCAAGCAACTGTGCATACGCACCCGCATTCGTGATCCGAGGAACACGAACACAATGAGAAAAACCAATCTCAAATCATATACTAGGATCCGGCTTAAACCAAAGCCCGCTAGTATAAACTGTCCGGACAGCAAACGTGCACAAGTGCGCGAATGTGAACGAACCCTGTCGCAAAACCATGCGACCTCTACTCATTTAGCCTAAAGGCGAATAGCTCTCTGTGTGGGACTCTAAAGACTCGACACTACGCTGGCAGTGGGTTTAACCACAGACCGCAAGCGGCACTAGCTGTACGTAACGGTCCCCAGGTAGATGTCGATAAGAAGACTGACGAGGTGAACCCCATCTGCACTCCTACTGAGCCTGTATGTGACAGTCTCCGTACAGTCCGGTATGTTCGTCTGATACATCGCATGGCGGGCCTAGGGGGGCGGTAAACGTCAGTCCCCTAATAGCGGTATAAGTCGTGCCGGAGTGAAGCCCAGAACACCCTGAGATAACACTGGAAACCTACCAGTATATCTCGCTTGCCCTGGCCAGGGACTACTCGTGTAATGGCTCTCCTAGACACAGCGCGATGTCAACCCCCAATACCGGGAGAGACGAATCCTGTCTAACCGTCACTGCCTCCAAGTGCTTCGGGACTGCTCCCAACTACTACCTGTTTGCACGACTCAGTAGAGCCGTGGTAGGGTAGCAATCAAAGAACAGTGGGAACACACTCGAGGCGAAGTGACAGTGTCAAGTCAGCGGACTAAGCTGTACTCATGTCACCTGGGAACTGATAACTGACGATAGGTATAATACCAACCATCAGTTCCCGACGAGTCCTGTCCAGTGTACTCGTAACCTAACGAGCACCCGCATACTATCTCAAGTACGACGTACTGACGGCTGTGGGACAGACCGTCTCCCGTGCTGGGATGAGAAGCGCATACGCTAGTCTACTCTGGAGTAACGATGCCCTATCTCGGTACTCCCACGACTAGGGACGTGTATAAGGATGTGCTTGTAGATTACCCAGCCCCCACGAGTGTGATCGCCATCACAACGCCGGTAATCAAGCAAAGATCCTAAGGGCTCTACTAATGCGTATAGGTGATATAATAAATAAACACACATGTACACATTAAAGCAGAGACAAACCAAGTAGCATACTACTATATTGAGCAAGATTGTCTGTACAACTGTGAATATCCCAAGCTTCCATCAAGTAATATACATACTAGTATGATACAGTAATGGCCTCTAGGGCATATACACTAACAATCTCCCACTTGCACTAAGGCCATGTACTGGCGTATCGAAGACCTATCATCTCGATCAGCCGCTCGAACTGAGTCTGGGGTAGAGCCTTCGTGAATGGGTCCGCAGTGTTGTCCTTTGTGTCCACTCTCCGCACCTCGATCTCCTGTCGATCAATGATCTCCCTGATCAGGTGATACCGCCTTAAGATGTGCCTGGATTTCTGATGGGACCTTGGTTCCTTTGCTAAAGCTATAGCCCCATTGTTATCGCAATACAAAGGTATTGGGTCAACAATGGACGGAACCACCTGAAGTTCACTAATGAACTTCTTAATCCAGACCGCCTTTTTTGCGGCATCGCTTGCAGCAATGTATTCAGCCTCCATCGTTGAGTCTGCGACGGTATCCTGCTTGGAACTCCTCCAACATACCGCCCCTCCGTTGAGGGTAAACACAAAACCCGAGACGGACTTGCTGTCATCTTTGTCACTCTGGAAGCTTGAATCGGTAAAGGACTCGACCCTAAGGTCTCCATTACCGTAAACCAGGAACATCTCCTTAGTCCTTCTCAGGTACTTGAGAATGTTCTTCACTGCTGTCCAGTGGTCCTCCCCTGGGTCCGACTGATACCGGCTTACCGTGCTCAACGCGTAAGCTACATCTGGTCTTGTACATAGCATCGCATACATTATAGATCCTACCGCCGAAGCGTAGGGTATAGTGCTCATGCGAACCCTCTCCTCGTCAGTCTTAGGAGACATCTTCTTGGAGAGGGTAATTCCGTGCAATGCGGGTATGTTACCGCGCTTGGAATCCTCCATACTAAATCTCTTTAGTACGGTCTCTATGTACCTGGACTGCGAAAGTCCCAATAGTTTCTTGGATCTATCTCTATAGATCTTGATCCCCAGAATGTACGAGGCATCACCCAGGTCCTTCATGGAGAACCTTTGTGACAAAAACAGCTTGACCGATTGTAGCATAGGAATGTCATTTCCTATCAGAAGAATGTCGTCCACGTACAAGACTAGGAATACGACAGTTCGTCCTACAATCTTCTTATAAACACAGGGTTCATCTTCGTTCTTGATGAAATCAAATTCCTTGATTGCCTCATCAAAACAGATGTTCCAACTCCGCGATGCCTGCTTTAATCCATAAATGGATTTAAGCAACTTGCACACCTTTCCGCTGCTCCCACTGTCTACGAAACCTTCTGGTTGATCCATGTAAACGCACTCTTCCAAACAACCGTTTAGGAAAGCCGTTTTAACATCCATCTGCCAGATCTCATAGTCATGGAAGGCAGCAATGGCAAGTAGGATCCGAATGGATTTGAGCATAGCCACCGGAGAAAAAGTTTCGTCATAGTCCAAACCAAGTCTTTGACGGAAACCTTTTGCAACGAGCCTAGCTTTATAGGTTTCCACCTGCCCATCTACACCAAGTTTCCTTTTGTAGATCCATTTGCATCCAACGGGTTTTACCCCAGCTGGAGCAATATCCAAGGTCCACACTTTATTGGCGTACATGGACTCCATTTCGGATTGCATTGCTTCCTGCCACTTATCAGAGTCCCTACTGATAATGGCCTGCCTGAAACTGGTAGGGTCATCTTCTTCCAAAATGCAATCCTCTCGATCCCCGTCTATGAGAAAACCGTAGTATCTCTCGGGCGGATGAGAAATCCTACCAGATCTGCGGAGTGGCTGAGGTTCGTCTGGGGTTATTGAATCTAGCGGTTCCTCCAAATTTTCTGTTACATTTTGTGGTCGCTGAATTTCTTCCAGTTCTACCGAACTCCCACTAGTTTCTTTTGCAAGAAACTCCCTTTCTAAGAAGGTAGCGTGGCGAGATACAAACACCTTCTGTTCCTCAGTGTGGTAGAACAGATATCCTAGTGAGTCTTTAGGATATCCCACAAATTTACAAAGAACTGACCGTGCCTCTAACTTGTCCGGTTTCTGTGTTTTCACATAGGCCGGACAACCCCATATCTTAATAAACTTAAGACATGGTTTCTTACTGCTCCATATCTCATACGGAGTTTTAGGCACTGATTTGGACGGAACTTGATTCAAAAGGTATGCCGCTGTTTGAAGCGCATGTCCCCAGAATGAAAGAGGCAACTCAGCACTACTCATCATGGACCGAACCATATCCAATAGGGTACGATTCCTCCGCTCCGAAACACCGTTGTGCTGTGGTGTATAAGGAGGAGTAAGCTGAGAGAGAATACCATTCTCTTTTAAGTAATCTAGGAATTCCGTGCTTAAGTACTCCCCTCCTCTATCAGACCGGAGGATCTTGATACTTTTGCCAATCTGGTTCTCTACTTCCTTTCTGAATTCCTTGAATTTCTCAAAAGCTTCAGATTTGTGTTTCATCAGATACACATATCCGAACCTAGAGAGATCGTCAGTGAATGTGATGAAGTACGAGAACCCACCCCTTGCATGTATAGACATCGGACCACACACATCACTGTGTATGAGTCCCAAGAGCTCTCTTGCTCTTTCTCCATGTCCGGTGAACGGAGATTTGGTCATCTTCCCTTTGAGACAAGACTGACAAGTTTCATAAGATGAAAACTCGAACGTATTCAAGAGTCCATCTTTATGTAACTTACTCAGTCTTTTCTCTCCGATATGACCAAGCCTACAATGCCACAAGTAGGATTCATTCGTATCTGAATTCTTCCTCTTGCGTGTGTTTTGTATATTGAGAACTGTATTCTGATTTAGAACGTAGATACCATTACACAGTGTACCCTCTGCAACCAGTACCTTATGAAGGTAAATGTTCATGATATTCTTTTCAAGAACAAAGTCATATCCATCTTTATCGAGTAAAGAAACTGATATGATGTTGCAAACCATGGAGGGTACATAGTAGCAATCGTTCAAAATCATAGTCTTGCTATTAGGCAATACTAGGTGATATTCACCAACGGCTGCCGCATTAACTTGTGCTCCGTTCGCTACTCTGAGCGACATATCACCCGGTGCAACTTTCCTACTTTTTCTCAGTCCCTGCAATAAATTACAGATATGAGATCCTGATCCGGTATCAAGTACCCAGGAGGTAGGGCTGACCGTAAAACAGTTCTCAATTACAAGAACACCTGAAGTAGATGCAAAACCATGCTTCTTCTTCAACTGGGTATCCTGGAAATCCATACTTTCCACTTTCCCATTCTCATACTCATGACTGTTGTCACAAGTTAGAGCTGAACCAACTTTCCCCAGTCCCGAATAAGAATTCGGATCGGTCAAGCGATACATTTTATTATCTTGATTAGGGCGTGAAAAGGTTGCTGCCTGGAGAGAGAGAAAAGAAACACTCAGCGTATGCTCTTGCAAGATTAGATTGGTTTATTAATTTATCTAACCAGGATGTCTCCCACTGTTTACTCAAATTCTTCTTAAAACCTTTTAAAAGAAGAACTAGCCGGGTTTTAATTCACGTCACAATACTTGCTTAACCTTTCAGCCAGGCTAGTGTCGGTACTTCGAGGGAGGTTTTCCAACGCTTTCGCGAAGTTCCTTAATTAAATAACCTCTTTTCCCTGGGGGCGTAACCCCGCTAACACCTTTCTAGACACCTACTAGGTTTATAGCATTGATCGTTAAGTGAAATAATCTCCCGAGAGTAATCCAACTCATCAGTGGGATCGGGATCCAACCATCATTGTGTGATGACCTAGATGGAATCCACTCTAGTCACCACACTCCAGAAGGTATGCTAAATCTGCAAGTTTCAGTACTTTTGAAACTCCCGATGTGGTTTTTGCCCCTAGGACCCAAGTGACCTTGACGAATAATCAACAAATCAAAAGGTCCTAGTCAAGTTCAATCCGTCGTTATCCAGGATTGCATTAGACCCGCCCGCATGATCCTTGACGAATAATCAACAAAATCATGCGACCGTCCTAACCAATCGCATCAATCAGTGCAACAGAGAATTATTACTTAGCTACCGTTCACTGTGTCTTGACGAATAATCAACAAACGCAGCACGAATACTAAGTATTAATTATCCGAAACGACGGAGGGCTACGGCTGGGTTTTAGGCGAAAAACCCGTTAACGTAATGAACTTGATATCGTTGAAGGAACCCGATTGCACCTTTTTGAAAAATACAGTGGCGAAAACTTTTGCTAAAGAGGTCACTCCCTGTGAAGGGATCTCGGCTCTTTCCTCGTCGAGTGAGGTGCTGGGCATTCGTAAGATGAATACCTCGATGCAAAGCAAGAATAATCGACTATAGTGAAGTTATTACCCTGACGCAAAGTTTTGTCCAAGGGGTCACTCCCGGTGAAGGGATCTCGGCCCTTGCCTCGTCGACTGAGGTGCTGGGCATTCATAACCGAATACCGCGATGCAAAACAAAAAGATGAACGTCCTTGTAATAACAGCTTTTTGAAAAACTTGTTCCAACAACGTCTTTTAGGTTTATTTTCTTGCATTAGTTCTTTTAATGCGTCCCATCATTTAAATCCTACCATTGCAGAAAACAACCAAAATATGACGTACGCTTATGCCATTCGCATTCGCCACGGGGCCCCGTCATCACCCGTTAGGTTACTTAACTAACGACAGAGCGGGGGCTGGGCTAGCGCGGCTGTAAAACATAAGCAACGCCTAAATAGTTATTATATATAGCAATATAGCAATGATAGCCAATCCAGATCACAGATGAACACTTTGGATATACTAGGAACCCGCAATTCGTTCGAGCCTGCAACGAAAAACGGATTACACGGTCGCGATGAATAGCCAAAACCCCACCCAAGACCCCTACGGGTGCGGCAAACTACCCGCCAAGTACCCGAAGCGAAGCAACCTCCCTCAATGCCATGAGTAGGCCACTCGGCACTTCGAGCTACCCGGTAGTTTGTGCACCCCTCCATGGGTCTATCCTAGGAGCAAAAACAGTAAAAAGAATTATACAATGACGGCTACAACCCCGACCCGGTTGTGCGGCCAAACAAATAATATTACATCAATTTACAATTTTATTACATGAATGAAAGAAAAAGAAACTCTCATCTCACATCCACCCGGCTATTCATCCGCGACAATCCAACGAGTTCATATACACAAACCATCAACAACAATCACAGATCACAGATATGTATAACCCCGACTAATCGTCATATAGCGATTAGCCGACGTTTAATACATAAGAACATCACAGATATAACCAACATAGTCAAAGTATATTGAAGTTCGGAAAAATACGGATTTATAGGCCCCCAAAAACAAATTTCTATTCTGGAAAATCTGGGCACATATAATATATCTGAAAAATCCTAAAACCATGTCAGAAACATACTGCACCAAAATCGATGCAGTAACTCACAAAGTTGGCCGCGGTTCCGCGGCAAGAGCTTGCTCTTGCCGCGGAAGGGCGGCGCTTTGATTGAGTTGCTGCATCGTTTTTGGTGGTTTTCTTCTAAAAAGCCTGAGATGATTTTTGGGATATAACAAATTTTGTTTTGACCAGAAAAATTTTTAACAGAAACTCAGGTTTTTATAACTTGGTTTTTTCGATTTTTCCGTTTCGAACTTCGATACACTTTACTACCAAGCTAGTTTATGTTTAGTTAGGCTCTGATACCACTGTTAGGTCCGTGTTGCCCACCACGGTGCTTACGGGGAGGCGGAAATCATAATAAAAATTGGATTTTTATGGACTTAGGCAACATGGACCAAGCTTGTGAGGATCTTTGCTAAACATAAACTTGCTAACCCTAACTACAAAGTAGCTAAGTGATGGAAAGGTTATACCTTTGGTCTTTAGTCCTTCTCTCCTTGCTCCTAGGAATGGTAGAAAGAGTTCACCTTGCTTGTCTTCTCCCGTCAAAGAAAGATCCACTTGAAAGCCACCACTTTTGGCTTCAACTCCAAGCTAGGAGTAACTAGAGTGCAAGAAATGCTAAGACTTGAACCCTAGAAGAGAGTAGAGAAGATCAAGTGAAGGTTTTTCTCAAGCTTTTTGTTTCTCAACACATGAGAGGGAGAGAGCTTGAGGGAGAGGATGAACAAGAGAGAGAAATGATATGAGAGAGTGAGAAAATAATAGAGCCATTCTCACTAATATGTGTGAATTAATTTAATTGAATAATTAGCTAGATAATTATCATGGTAAATCATGACATGACCATTATCATTTCAATTTGCAAAGATCAAAAAGCATCTTCCAAAAGAAATGATGATGGTCAAAGTGTCAACCTAGGTCAACAAGTCAAAGAAGTCAAATGGTCAACAACCACAACCATGGATAATTATTAAACTAATTACTAATTAACAATAACACACACATAAATATTAGGGTTAATAAAATGACAATAGCCATTAACCCTAATCAAGGTCCTCTCCCTCAATCTCAAGCAACTGTGCATACGCACCCGCATTCGTGATCCGAGGAACACGAACACAATGAGAAAAACCAATCTCAAATCATATACTAGGATCCGGCTTAAACCAAAGCCCGCTAGTATAAACTGTCCGGACAGCAAACGTGCACAAGTGCGCGAATGTGAACGAACCCTGTCGCAAAACCATGCGACCTCTACTCATTTAGCCTAAAGGCGAATAGCTCTCTGTGTGGGACTCTAAAGACTCGACACTACGCTGGCAGTGGGTTTAACCACAGACCGCAAGCGGCACTAGCTGTACGTAACGGTCCCCAGGTAGATGTCGATAAGAAGACTGACGAGGTGAACCCCATCTGCACTCCTACTGAGCCTGTATGTGACAGTCTCCGTACAGTCCGGTCTGTTCGTCTGATACATCGCATGGCGGGCCTAGGGGGCGGTAAACGTCAGTCCCCTAATAGCGGTACAAGTCGTGCCGGAGTGAAGCCCAGAACACCCTGAGATAACACTGGAAACCTACCAGTATATCTCGCTTGCCCTGGCCAGGGACTACTCGTGTAATGGCTCTCCTAGACACAGCGCGATGTCAACCCCCAATACCGGGAGAGACGAATCCTGTCTAACCGTTACTGCCTCCAAGTGCTTCGGGACTGCTCCCAACTACTACCTGTTTGCACGACTCAGTAGAGCCGTGGTAGGGTAGCAATCAAAGAACAGTGGGAACACACTCGAGGCGAAGTGACAGTGTCAAGTCAGCGGACTAAGCTGTACTCATGTCACCTGGGAACTGATAACTGACGATAGGTATAATACCAACCATCAGTTCCCGACGAGTCCTGTCCAGTGTACTCGTAACCTAACGAGCACCCGCATACTATCTCAAGTACGACGTACTGACGGCTGTGGGACAGACCGTCTCCCGTGCTGGGATGAGAAGCGCATACGCTAGTCTACTCTGGAGTATCGATGCCCTATCTCGGTACTCCCACGACTAGGGACGTGTATAAGGATGTGCTTGTAGATTACCCAGCCCCCACGAGTGTGATCGCCATCACAACGCCGGTAATCAAGCAAAGATCCTAAGGGCTCTACTAATGCGTATAGGTGATATAATAAATAAACACACATGTACACATTAAAGCAGAGACAAACCAAGTAGCATACTACTATATTGAGCAAGATTGTCTGTACAACTGTGAATATCCCAAGCTTCCATCAAGTAATATACATACTAGTATGATACAGTAATGGCCTCTAGGGCATATACACTAACAGTATTACCACACATCCAATAAAGCATGCGCATCTCTGCTACATTTATCTTTTATGCATGATGTGTTTTAGGAGCCCAATATTCCGTACCATATAATAAGGCAGACCTGATAGCGTTTCGATAAAACTTTCCCTTCAAGCTTAACGGAAAGTTACGAATGCACAAAATCCTTGTTATGCTCCTCCGTTTCAACCAAACGGCATGAATTCTCTGTTTGACATCGCTATCGATCTCCTCATCTTTTAGCATGATGGAATTTAGATATCTAAACTGATCGCCCAGTGGTATCTCGTGCCCATTCAGTGTTACCATTATGATCCTGACTTCTTTGTTTACTAAATTTGCATTTTATATATGTTTTCTTAAACCTGCTCAATCTACATCCCGAGATTACAACGTTTGTCTTCATATCTCCAATTTGGCATTAACTCTTGTTTTCATCTCATTTACTAGAATAATATCATCAGTGAATAACATACACTAAGGGATATCATCATATAGATAGTTCTAAAAAGCTCATCCATCATTATGGAAAACAAAAATAGACTTAATGCAGATTTTTGATGCAAGTCAACTGTGATAAGAAAATCACTCCTTAGGACACCGCAAATTCTTACATTTGCCAATACTTCATCATTCTGTTCTTGATTATGTTAATGTACTTGATTGGAACTCCATTTTCATCATTGTCCGCCACAATAGATCTCTGGGTGCCTTGTCTTAAGCTTTCTCTAAATCAATAAAAAAAAAACATATACAAATCCCTTCTCCTCTCTCGAAATCGCTCAATAAGTTGACGGAGCAAATGAGTAGCTTCGATCGTCGATCCTCCAGACATGATCCAAACCGGTTCTTTGTTATTTTAACATCATACCTTAGCATGTGTTCAAGCATCCTTTTCCAAAACTTCATGGTGTGACGTATGAGTTATCTTTCACAGTCGTTGGAGCAATTCTGAATGTCATTATTGTTCTTATAGAGAGGTACAAGAGTATTCTTCCTTCACTCAATTGGCATCTTTCTGGTTTACCAAATCTTATTGGCTAAATTGCACATAAATACCCAAGGTATCACCGATTTCACAGATAAATACGTAAGTTTCTATGAGTTGCTGATAAATACCTATCTTTGACTCGAGAATTTTTTTTCCAGCAAAAGTAACGGCAATGACAAAATAACCGTATACCACCTTTATATATCACATGTAGCTAATTAAGTGCAAACGGAGTAAAAATTGGGTATTTATCTGCTACCCACACAAACTTAGGTATTTATCTGTCAAAATGGTGAAATCTATGGTATTTATGTACAATTTAGCCAATTTTATTAAACAGGTCCGCCTCAATTGGAATCCCTATACCTCAATAGAAATTCCGTCTGGACCAATAACTTTCCTTGATTTCATCCTCTCCAATACCTCTGTAGCTTCAGGTACTCTTATTCTACGCATGAAATCATTGTTTATATCTTGAGATAGAATGATAAGTCCATCCAAATTCTTAGTAAAACTCTTATTGAACAATTTGTCAAAATAATCTCTATCTTTGCTTGATATCCTCATCTCAAAATAAAATCTTCTGGTTTTCATCTTTGACACACATCATCGCATATAGGTCCCCAATCTTCCTTTTTCTAACCCGAGCAATCCTGTATATATCATTTTCAGCCTCCTTGATGATTAATTTCTCGTGCACCTCTTTGTAGACCTTAGGTTTAGCTTACCAAATTGCTTTCTTAGCATTCTTTTTAGCTATCTTATACTTCTTAAATCCCTCCTATGTTCTTTTTAGCCTACTTTTTAGCTATCTTGTATTTATCAAATCTCTTTCCATCTCTGCCCTTCTTCAAATCATGAAGTTTATAATATTCTCAAATTTTTTGTTTTCTTCAAATTAACAATATTTTACCAATTAATACACGAAAATTGCGAAATTTTCAATACATCTATAAATTTTTTGTTGTGTTCGGTTTTTCAATATTCTGCATGCTAATAAGCGAAATTTTTTAAAATCTAAATAAATTTTCGTTTTCTTCTGTATTTCAATATTCTGCATGATATATACGACACGAAAATTGCAGAATTTTCAAAAATCTCAAAAGTCTCTGATTTATCATTTTTCAATATTTTGTTTGGTACGAAAATTTCAAAAATCCCATAATTTTCTTTTTCCTTCACATTTTCAGCATTTTGCATGTATAGCACATGAAAATCGTGAAATTTTCACAATCTCAAAATTATTCTGTCTGTCTGATTTTCAATATTTTGTATTTATAGCACACAAAATTGCGAAATTTTTAAATATCTCAAAACTTTTCTGCTTTCATCGGTTGTTCATGAAAATACCGTAGAGAGTGAATAAGGTTTCTAGGTGTTATATGGCAAATTTAAAAACTTTATCGTGTTAGATTAACAAGCTTATGCAGAATAATTTAAACAAATTAAATGATGAAACTTATCGCAATAATCAACCCAAAGCAGAGAAGAAAATTAAAGTAAAGAGCAATACAAACACAAGATTTGTTGGCTAGAGTTCACCGTCCAACTATGGCCAGTCCCCACCTGAGCCTTCTTTCTCAGAATTTTCCACTATATACCAATGTGAAAAACATAATCGTTCTTCACTAGGATCATCCAGGGAAAAACTCTTTTTTCCCAACTTGAATCCACGATTCAGATAGTGAGAGACTCCTCTCGGAGGGAAGAAAACGATCCTTCAAGGATGTACAATCGTTACAATGATCTAAACTTAATACTCACTCACAGTCCTATGATCTCAAAGATTAATACCAATTAGGCTCGAAGATTGTTTTGAGAGATTATTGAAAATTTAAGGCTCTTTAGGAAATAAAAAAAAGTATGGATCGTTAAGTCACAAGAAGAACAAGAGAGAAGTTAATTAAGTCAGATGATGGATGAGAAAAGTGTTTGATCTTAAAGGGTATTATAGAAGTGAAAAGGATGCTATTTGTACAGAAACATAACTGTCAAAAACAGTGTTTTAAAAACGGAAAAGAAAAGCGGAGCGGTCAAGGAGTCTAAACGCGTAAACGCCGCTTAAGCGGCAGCTCAGGCCGCTTAGAAATCAGAACAATGGTGTCTCATCAATATTCATTTTCTTGTCAATAAATAATGAATCTCATTACGTTCTAACTATTTTTATGTTGCTTTTGTATTATCAAATGCCAAAATTTAACAAAAGCTGGAATTGACCAATGGCACTAGTCAAAATTTAACAAATTTGCTTAAACGATATATTATTTGCTAAAATATATTCAAATAATTCAATGCAAAATTGAAATTTTCTTAGAATTTATTAGCTTATATAGTGCTTATAAGTTTTTCGATGCTCAGCATCAAGTATCATAGCTCAAATCAGTAAAATACTTACTAAATTATTAAAAAAAGTATCTAAAAGATTGTAGCTCAAAACCAGATTGAGTCAAAATCGAATTGGAATTTCAAAATCAAAATTCAAAATATACTAGAAATCGAAATAGAAAACTCAAGGATTGCTCAAAATCGATTTAGATCTTGACTTCTTAAAATTAATAAACTTAAAATTTTGGAGCTTTGAATCCCAAATCTTGAAGTGTCTCAAAACCGGCTCGACAACCATGGGATTTATCGAGTCGAGCACGAAAAATAGAAACGTGGAAAAAGAGAAAAAGAAAAGATGGAATGTTGTATTGATTGGTATTTGTGTATTCATACTCCAATAACAATACTTATATACCCTTTATAACACTTATGAGGTGTATACATCAATAAAATAGGTTATACAATATCACCCGCTTAAGCGGGATAAAACGGAGCGGCGAAATCCGCACGGCCGCTTAAGCGACCGCCTACCGCTTTTTAAAACAATGGTCAAAAACAGTTAATGATTGTTAAAACAATTGAAATGGCGTAAACACCCGTTCGTTTGAAATTCAAAAATAAAAAATAACGGTCAGAAACTGCCATGTCAGACGTCTGGAGCCAGATGTCTGCAATTTACAAATTTCTTAGAGATGTCTGCCCAGACGTCTCCTTTTAAATACAGAAACTTAGTTATTGAAAATTTTCTTTAGCAGTCGTATGTACCAGAAATCTAAAGTTCAAAAAATTCTTAAGGAGACATCTGCTTAGACATCTCTGCAGCAATAACAGAGATTTGAAAAATGGAAAATTCCTTCAGCAGACGTCTGTACCAGATGTCTATGTTTCAAATTATTCTTAAGCAAACGTCTGGGCCATACATCTGCAGTAGGATGAATTTTGAAATTAGATAGAAAATTTAAAGAGTTTAAATCCAACGATTATGTTAGACGTCTCTTGATAAAGAGGAGACGTCTTATGAATAGAATTGAGTTGGAAAATGGTTTCTAACCCTGTGAGATCAACACTGGACTCAAGGAAAATAAAACTACATTCTTCGACTCGGTTCATCTTCGCTCTTTATTTCCTTGATTTGTTATTTTGAGACGTTTTTGTTTCTTGATAAAGCTTGCATCACGTTGTGTGCTTACGTTAAGTCTTTATGGTATATCGACGTTTTGAACGCGAATCTTATTAAAAGCAATCACTGCTTGATATTGAGATATTGTGCTGGCTATAATCATGATTAAAAACATGGAAACGTCATTAGTAACATATGAATTCTTTAAATACAGTTTTGTTCTAAATGATCAAAACTCAAGATAGTATGACGCAAGTGTCAACAATCTCGCCCCTTTTGATATTTCGCAAACTTATTTTAAAGTATTCATGATATATAAAAAAAAGTAGAAATTAGAGTTAAATGCTCCCTCTCAATTCATGCTCAGTTGAAAAAATCTATGAACTCATATTAGTGTTCCATACCACTAATACTATTTTTCAAGGAGCACTCATGTAGATGAGTATTATAAATCAAATTTCATAATCAAAATTTGAGATAACAATTAATGTTGCCAATATATGATATGATATATGATATTAATGAATATTTTCTCCTCCTTTTTAAAAATATCAAAAAGTTAACACAATTAGAGCAAGGGATAAGGAAATATACACGAATAGATAATTTTGCTGTTGAATTCCATTTGAGCATAAGAATATACATGAATAGAGCAGAACAATTGAATAAATCAAGCATGATATGACGTTCACACAACTATTCATAACCATAATAGAAATAGGATAAGGTTCAAAAATACATACTAATAAAATATATCAAACAAAATAGAACCTAATAAATAAGCAAACCGATATTCAAGACCGATCTTCGGGATTTTGTGGGTCTTGAGTACTTCCATATGGTGGCGAAGGGGCAATATTAAGTTGAGAATAAAGATAGCTCAAGTGATAATCAAGATGCCCTGTAATACGATCCACAATCCGATTTTCAAATCTTTGATAGTGGAAGTCTTGAGAGGTTGCTTGAGTCAGAGCATCGGTGGGAGTTTGGGGAGTACGGGAGGAGCTTGGTCGTTGTTGATTCGAAGAGTCCAATTTCATCAAGTTAATATTTCTAGCTCCAAAATCGGCTGTAACAACCATAATTTTCCTGCACCAAAATTTTTCAAATATTTTTTCAAAAAATCCACAAAGGGGTATTTTAGCATGAGCACAAGATATAGATAATTATTTTGTTTTTAATTACAAGCTACAAGAATGTAATAACTCCATTTTTAGTGTACAAAAAATTACTTAAATTTAATGTATACTAGGAGTATTTATTCTTGCTGCTATCAGTTTAAGTAATTAAATACTACAATAATTACAAGAAGAAGCTTATAGCTCATTGGTAATACCTTGCACTGCTGAACCAAGCCACCAGAGTTCAAATCCCCTGCCCCACATTATTTTTATAATTATTTTGTTTTAAATTTTTGGAAAGTCAACAGTCAAACCGTCATAACTCTCAAAATTTATACTGCACATAAAAAGTTAAATATACCAAAATTCCCCCCATGAGATTCCCCACCCGACGGTACCCCGACTCGGGCCGGCGCCGCCGGCCGGACGGCCGAGTCGTCAACACGGAATTTCTCCGTGTTGACCTGGTCTTTCCCCCTGCATACTTTAAAATTTTTGATCGGTTACCAGATTCTCAATAAATCACTTTTATTTCAAAATTTAATGATTTTTTAATGTTTTTATATATTTTTATATATTTTTTTAATTAAAACCCTAATCCTAGCCTAACCCTATATAAACACCCCTACCCTCTACCCTCTCACCCTACATTCCTAAGTCCACTCTCTAAAAATCTCAAGAGAACTCGGTACATTAGAAAACGAGCGAAAGGCGAAGCGCTGCCGAAATCGACGACGAATTTCGGCCATCGTACCAGGACCCTTCACGACGTTTCGACGCATCGACAACCCACTACCTTCCTAGCACTCTCTAGCTTGTCCAAACCCGTAAGTCCCCCTCTTTCTATCTTTCCTTTCTCTCAACAAAAATACGACTTTATAAACCCGACGGAAATCGGAACAAACCGATTTCCGATTCGGTTTTCTATAAAATCTCACTTGTCACCAATTCCATAATACTTAAACTTATTCATATTGACTATTAATCACATAACAACTAATTTGGATAAAGTGTCTCACATGAAATGATAACTTTTGCAATATCGTATTCTTTTTCACTTTAATACCATAATGTTTATTTTTCTTCTTCTAATCAATTCAACTATTCCTAAACATCTTTATCTTGACCATTAAACTTGTAAAAATCAATTTAAATAAGTTTTCACACATGAAATGATAACCTTTTCGATTTACCGTATTCTTTCACTTAAATACCACCATGTTTAGTTATCACATTTAACCCTTAACAATTGCTATACCTTAACGTAGATCACGAGGTAATGACCTACCTCCTCACACACTCATGTGAAATCATAACACGTTACCTTGAAAACTTAAAATACGATAATACAAGATTTTACATTAAAATATCATTTTCTTTATAAACCTTTTCTGTAAGTTCTAAGTTATATAAAATTTTAAAACAATATCTTTTAAAAGGAAAATACGATATGTCATGGACATCAATCGTTTATCTAAACCTGATTTTGTGGTGTCTAGACAAGTGTGTCTAAGGCAAGTGGTTACTTAATTAGGGTCACTGCTTGTAGTGGAGAGCCTCCCACTTACCTGGCACTTACCTGGCCACAATTGGTGGTGAAGAGGCGATTAGAGGCTTCTAATGACTTGTCGTTTAGACCATTTAGAAATAGGCTAGATGGTTTAGGAAACCCTAGAATCTAAAATACGAAAATTTACACCATTTTACAAGTAAATACCTTATCTTTATAAAACCGTTTTCTAAATGACTAGTATTTATTAAACCTTTGCAAAACGCAACTACAACCCACCTTTGGGGAACTCGTTAGGGATAGTACGGTTTATCGTGCACTCTCGGTCTTCATAGTGCGAGATTCAGACCTTCACAAGGAGCATTCGGTCTCGAAAGGTTTAGAATATGACATTTATGAAAAATGAGATTTTTGGAAAATAAAATATTTATTTAAAATTATTCTTGTATAAAAATATGTATATTTATCATTTAAACACCTATTTTATTATAAAATAAAGTTTCCACCTTTTTCTAAAAATTACAAGATTAAAAGTTACATTAAAATACCATGAATTTCAAATAAATCAATATTATAAATTAATGCTTTTATTAGGATATATTCACTAGAATAACAAAAATAAAATTTACACTCATTATAACTATAAAGACGAATAATAAATACTTGAGGTGTATCTTGAAAACTATACAAAAGTACTTTTTACATAAAACCCCTTCAAGTTTTATAATTTACAATAAGGACCCTAACAAATAATAGAATTTCGACTTACATTTCTTTTGGTCTGACTCGGGTTTGAGTCTGATTATTTCTAACTTGAATATGATTCAAGTTATTCTATATTCTTTAATATTCCAACTCAGTATGAATACATGAATCCCAGAATCCTGTTAACAATCATTACAACTTGACTGAATCAAACCATGGATATACATCCATTATTCCGTTATTCCATTTACCTGATTATGCAGTTACAACATGTTTACTGATATCATGGTTTTGATCAGTCATCCAACTTATACAATACAATATTACAATACAATCATAACACTACGGGGTTTAAGGGGTGGACTGGTACGGAATATGTTAAAGGTGGCACGAGGTGGTCACTTAAGACGTAATTACATCCATGCCGTTGTTCCGTGGTATTATCGACGGAGCCTTGTACTATAGGTTACCAAGGTCCCCGGTGTAAGTGGGACTCCCCTCGTATACACTGGCATTTTCTGTACCAGGCTACAAACAATAACGTTAATACAATATTACAATATTATAATACAACATTAAAAGTTCTCTCTCTCTCCCTCCTACTTTCTGTCTATTTCTCTCTTATCTTTGGGACTTACCGAGCGACATGTTTGCTGACGACATTCTGTTTCTTTCTTCTTTGAATGTCGTCAGGTGCTTTGGACTCAGCAGAGATCGAGCCCACCGGTGAAGACTTGGAGCAGTTTCACGAAGACCCCGAGCTCTAGATATTATACCTTGTTCTATTCAGTATTTTCATTTCCTGTTATGCCACTGTTTAGGCATCGCTTTTCATTTCAGTTGTATTTACTTTTCATGCATTGTACAAAGAAATGTTATTAATAAAGTTGCTGTTATTTCTATATCTCTCGTCTCTTGTGATTTACCTTTATATTGCTTAGATACGCTTAGCATATGTACTTCTGAGTATATACATAGCGGGCCTCGTCGCGTCCCCTTCGCCGTATACCGGGAAGCGGGACGTGACATCGGCATTGGGCTTTACTATATCTTTCAATCCACACAAATCGACTTTGCGATATTCTAGTAATTTAGTAATAGCCCATCCATAAAACAAATTTCCGTATCTACTCGACAAATCCCACGTGCTATGAATTAAGAAGAGAGGATGATCAACTCGAATACCCACTAGAATACAGTAAGTCATAAGCTTGTGGCATCCGTTTAATGTCTCTCTACTTCCCGCCTTTGGGAAAACGGTGTGGCTAAGGTTATTGGCAAGAACTCGAGCATGATTTGTTAAGGTTTTGGCTTGTTGATTATTGAAAAGATGGGGGTTATCTTAACCATGCAAAACCATCAAAGATTTTTCTTTATTAACAATTTCTGAATACACAAAGTCGGTCAAAGTGTTAAAGTATATATCGACACCTTTATTCGGAATGTTTAATGCCCTAGCAATGGTTCCCGGAGTAAAATTGAATGTGGTATATACTTTTGTTTTCAAGTTGGTTGGATCTTCATTTGTGTCGGTTAGGTTAACATAAAATAATTTGATGGCCATATCGAAAGTTGAATAATCAAAAGTCAAGAAAGGTATCCAATCTTGTCTTTCAAATGGGTCTTGAAAACCAAAATCGCCAAAATCTCTAAATAAAATAATGGAACCGATATGAATAGGTTTAGAGATTAAGGATTGAAATCTTGTTTTACAATCATTGTTGAATAAGAGATTTTCTTCTTGAGGTTCCTTGGTTGAGAGACCTTTTCTCTTCTTCGAGGATGATTCTGGAGAAACTCCCTTATCTTTCTTTGGAACCTGGAAGATATGATGAACAATTTGTGAAATTTTGAAGAATTCTAGGGTTTTAAGATTTGAGGAGTGTTGAGAATTTAGAGGGAAGTTGTTTTAGGGTTTGAGAAAGCTAATTGAAAACTGATAAGGTTTTGGGGGGAAATTTACTTATATAAGAAACATGGACGGATAGGATTAAAGAAAAGGAAATCGAATGATCAGATTTCATCTAATCAATTCGAAATATTGCCCGTGCAGACGTCGGTCATAGATACCAGACATCTCAGAAGCCAATTTCCAGAGGCAAGATTTGAACCAGAGACGTCTGGTTCTAAGTACCAGACGTCTCTGGTGTCAATTTCCATAAACCTATTTTGAACTGGAGACGTCTATTACAGACGCCTGTAAGACAAAAATGTTTGTGTAGGGTGTTTTCGTCACCCCATTGAGATGGGAATACGCGCGCGCTTGTCAGGTGCAGTACAGATTCCCCCTGCCTAGGGTAGGCCGGAGTTTAATGATTGTGGGGATCCGAATCTCCGGCAGCTGCGGACTAAGCTGCCATTAATTACCCCTCGTCTTTGGAGCGAGAGAACCTCCGATTGACGGGTTAAACTGGTCATGCGAACTCAATGTGCAGTGTTGTATTTTGAAGGGGTTTTGGATATATCGGGAGGCCCGCAGAGTTTTTACAGGGGTCCCGGTACCCGGATAGCGGGATGGGGGTCAAGGGGGCTAGCAGCCCCCTTGCGGGGTGCAGGCCAGCGCCCCGTTAGAAATTGTTTTCTAACAGGGATAGTGTCGTAGAGTATGTGTGTGTGTACATATGTATACATATATGTATATATATAAAAAAAAAGGGGGAAAGGCATCCAAAGGATGCATGGGGCCAGCGCCAGCGCTTTGAGCACTAACGCACCACGTGTCCGCACGTGGGCGCAAGGGCGCTGGCGCACTGAGCCCTAGCACGCCACGTGTCAGCACGTGGGCGCTCGGGCGCTAGCGCTTTGGGCGCGGGCGCTCTGAGCGCAAGAGCGCTGGCGCACTGAGCGCGAGCGCGCCACGTGTCTGCACGTGGGCGCTCGGGCACTAGCGCTCTGGGCGCTAGAGCTCTGAGCGCAAGAACGCTAGCGCGCCACGTGTCAACACGTGGCGCTCGAGCGCTAGCGCTCTGAGCGCAAGCGCGCTAGCGCGCCACGTGTCCGCACGTGGGCGCTCGAGCAGCAAAAGAGACTTGGTCCCTGCAATGAGAGTTGTACTTCTAGAAAGGAGCGCTTATTATTCTGTGTGTGTGTGTGTGTATGTGAGGAGTTAAACTCCTAAGATGTTTTGAAGCTGATGAAGGGCTTCTCCCCTTGAGCCCTAGTTCTTCCCCAAAGTGGGGTTTCTGGAGATGGGTCTCCTTCTTCTTCCTTTGTTGGCCGGATCTTGAAGATCAAGAAATATGAGATTCTAAAAATCTCTCCTTTCTGAGATCTGATAACAGATCTGAGTTCCCCTTTGTGGGTTTTGTGGTGAAAAACTATTTAGTTTTGGAAAAGGAAGAGTAAAACTCTTGATTTATTTAAAAAAAGAGGAAGGTTTAGAACCTTGATGAAGGAGAAGATCACAGATCTAGATTTTTCTTTGGAGAGAGAAAAAGTTGTTGAGATATTTTCATTATCCTTGTCTTTATAGGCTATACACTTTACATATAGCCCCTTGGGCTTTACAAAAATGGCATTTTAGCCATCCCATGGCTCATGTGTCATTTCTTTTTGCACATAAGCCATGGGCTTACAAAAATTTGGCTTTATGCCCATTTCGCATACATTCATGCATAAAAAATTACATAAAAAATTATTTATTACATGATCTATATTTTGGCATGGAGGAGGCTGGCCGCGGGCTCGACTTGGGCATGGGTCCGCTTGACCTGGGCTTGGGCCCACCTGGCTTGGGGGTTGACCTTGACTTTGACTCAGTCAACCGGTGTGCAAATTTTTACCCCAACAAATTGCCCCCATCAATAAATGCACACAGCATATTTGAGTTGTGTGCATGAAATTGATGGATTGTTCAGTTGATAAAACTGCACATTTGTTATTACATTTTTCCTACTATTTCTATATTAGAAAATGTGTTTATTATAATATATGATACATATGAGGGTTTATCTGTAAAAATACTATTTTCATGTGTTAATATATTATAATTAACATTTGGTAGGAATATGTATGCAAAAATATCATTGACCAAATTTTAATGTTGAAATTAATATCTCAATAAAACAAACTCTACTAATATTATTTGTTGAGTTGTTGTGCAGAATTTTCAGGGCTAAAATCAAGGGAATCAAAGTTGTTAGTGCAAACCTGCCTAATTAAGAAAGCAAACTAAGAAATCAAGTCTGGCAGTAACTACGAGAAGATTTTCAACTTCTGAGATTCAAAAGATCGCCACGTGTCAATATAGATGAAGCCCCAGAAAAATCACCAAATGATCCTCCTACATGGCCGCGGATCCGCGGCCAAACCCACCTGTTGGCCCCGGATCCGCCGTGTGCCAGAGGAGTTGAGAGCTGTAATTTTGTTGTTAGGATCATAACTACTTTCTTCCAAATTAGGAAGCTAAGTTTCTGGCTTTGGGGCTATAAAAAAAGACCGAGAGCCTCTTAGAAAAATCATCAAGCCGACGAGATCACGAAGTCCAAGACGGCTCACGCATCCAGGCTGATCATCAACGGTTCATCTACCTCCTTAGAAGAGATCGAGAAGCAAACTAGTATTTGTAATCATTTTCTAAGGGAACAAAGTGTAAATGAGTTTTGTTGATTAATAAAGATAGTTCTTTTTCTTATTCTATTTCTTGTAGTTTCATTATGATTTCTCTCTCCATCTCTTCTTCTCCCAACATGCGCGAGTAATTCTCCGCTTGTTAGGGTTCGTAGGATTAGGGTAGGTTAATGAATGATGAAGATTCTTAAACACTTTTTACGTCCTATAAAGTTTATAAACTTTATCAAAAGAATCATTAACATCGTAATCGGGCGCTCTACCAATTCATTGTTAGTCTCGACCGCGATTAGAGATTTGATTAATGATTGTTTTGGTAAAGGCTAGATATGAACGGAGTTCCATGTCGAGATAGGGGTTAAGAGTGGGATCCATTTTCCCTCCAGAAACCCTAATCTACATGCATCACTGTCGTTCTAGTTTTAAATCTATTAAAGGATAAAAAGGGTAATCTTTAATTAATCATCCATAACTACTAAATCCTAATGAACCCTACAAGCCTCCTTCTTATATAAACTTACACCCGTAGTTAATCTAGATCTATATTTTGCATCCGTGTTTAACGTAGATCTAGATCTTACAACCATTCTACAATATTCTTTATCCCTCCTCTCTTTCTCAACACATCTAAAGTAAGAATAAAAGATTCAACGTTTCTCAGAGGACGACCCGTACTCATCTCGGTCTAGCTACACGCGACACCGTTCTGATTGCGGTTAAACTACATCACAAAATTCTAGATCAATCATGGATCTTGAAGCTGAACTTAGAGGTGGAACATCATTCCGGGGGCGGAGCATCATCCCGGGGAGCATGATTCCCGGAGATCGGAGCATCATTCTGATTCGCGGAGCATAATTCCAGGGTCGGAGTATCCCTCGGGGAGCATGATTCCC
Organism: Agapanthus africanus; assembly: GCA_030015575.1. Classification (NCBI taxonomy): domain Eukaryota; kingdom Viridiplantae; phylum Streptophyta; class Magnoliopsida; order Asparagales; family Amaryllidaceae; genus Agapanthus; species Agapanthus africanus. The sequence continues at coordinate 82,348,019 of CM057337.1, forward strand.
GGGGATCGGAGCATCATTCCGATGAGCGGAGCATGATTCCAGGGATCGGAGCATCATTTCGATGAGCGGAGCATCATTCCAGGGTTCGGAGCATCATTCCGAAGAGCGGAGCATGATTCCAGAGATCGGAGCATCATTCCGATGAGCGGAGCATGATTCCAAGGATCAGAGCATCATTCCGAAGAGCGGAGCATGATTCCAAGGGATCGGAGCATCATTCCGATGAGCGGAGCATCATTCCAGGGTTCGGAGCATCATTCCGATGAGCGGAGCATGATTCTAAGGATCGGAGCATCATTCCGAAGAGCAGAGCATAATTCCAGGATTCGGAGCATCATTCTGAAGAGCGGAGCATAATTCCAGGATTCGGAGCATCATTCCGAAGAGCGGAGCATAATTCCAGGATTCGAAGCATCATTCCGAAGAGCGGAGCATAATTCCAGGATTCAGAGCATCATTCCGAAGAGCGGAGCATAATTCCAGGATTCGGAGCATCATTCCGAAGGGTGGAGCATGATTCCAAGGATCCGAGCATCATTCCGAAGAGCGGAGCATAATTCCAGGAGCATCATTCCGAAAGGTGGAGCATGCTTCCAAGGATCGGAGCATCATTCCGAAGAGCGGAGCATGATTCCAGGATTCAGAGCATCATTCCGAAGGGTGGAGCATGATTCCAAGGATCGGAACATCATTCCGAAGAGCGGAGCATGATTCCAAGGGATCGGAGCATCATTCCGATGAGCGGCAGACATTCTGACCGAAGCATAATTTCGATGCAGAGGTTGATTCCCAGGCGAAGTATAATTCCGACAGGGAAGGCAGGTACTCCGAGGCGAAGTATGATTCCGATACGGGGTACATTCTGAGACGAAGCATGATTTCGACACAGAGCTTGCTGGTTTGATTTGATTCGGGTTGACATCAGCATCACTATACTGGAATATGGTACCAGAAGAAAATTATCATTTATCATGAGAGGATTTGAGAATTGGTTTTGGTTTGGCATCTGTATTGCTACACTGGAATAATACCAGGAGCAACTCATCATTTGCCCCGGGAGGATTTGGGAATTGGTTTTTGCTTGGCATCAGTATCGCTATACTGGAATATGGTACCAGGAGCGAATCATCATTTGCCCTTGCTTATCAGGAGGCGATGGCTTAGGAGACAGGTTTTAGGTCCCTATCACCAAAGACTTTTCAATTTTGTGAGCCGTAAGGGTCTCACAAAGCATTTTCTCCCTACGAGTCGTAAGGATCCCGTAGGTGTATTTTCTCCTTAGGAGTCATGGGGACTCCTAAGTGTGTTGCTGCTTTGTGAGTCGTAAAGATCTCACGCGGGAATTTTCTCCTCACAAAGTCAAGAGGACTTTGCGAGTGCATTTCATCTATTTTTCACGAGTTTGAGCCCTTTCGGGTTTTCACAAACTCGCCGGTAGTCCTGCTGTTTTTACTCACGGAGCCCTTTCGGGTTTTCATCCGTGCCCATTTTGCTTGTGGACATACCTTCTTTTTTTCCATCTTCTCTTTTTTTTCCTTTTTTTTTGAATCTTCCCTACCGGTGGGAATGTGGTCTCGCCGGTAGGACTTGGGAGAGATTGAGATCGTTTTATGCCCATGGATTGTATACGGTTTTGCAGGATGTATGATCCAGACCGTAGGGCCATAAAAATTTTGGGACTTTGTTGGCATCTGCATCGCTGCACTGGAATATGGTACCAGGAGCGACTCATCATTCGCCACTTGGGGATTTGGATTTAGAATTTGGCTAGCGTCTGCATCGCTGCACTGGAATATGGTACCAGGAGCGACTCATCATTCGCCATTGGGGTATGAGATTTGGAATTTGGTTGGCGTCTGCATCGCTACACTGGAATGTGGTACCAGGAGTGACTCATCATTCGCTACTTGGGGGTTGGGGAGCGATGGCTTAGGAGACAGGTTAAGATCCCTATCACCTAAGACTTTTCAATTTTATGGGCCGTGAGGGTCCCATAAAAGCATTTTCTCCCTGCGAGTCGTAAGGATCTCGCAGGTGTATTTTCTCCTTAGGAGTCGTGGGGACTCCTAAGTGTGTTTTTCCTTCGTGAGTCGTAAGGATCCCACAAAGGTTTGTTCTCCTCATGTATCGTGAGGACACATGAGTGGGTCTTCTCAATGGAGCATAATTCCAAAGGCGGAGACCAGCCGCGTAACTGGTGATTACGGTGAGACATGAGGGTGATGAGAATTATTTGAGCCCGTGGATTGTATACGGTAGTCAATTTGGAGACTGACCGTAGGGCTGGGAGAATTTTGAAAAATTGGATTTTGGTTGGCGTCTGCATCGCTACACTGGAATATGGTACCAGGAGCGACTCATCATTCGCCGTTGTTTTGTTTATTTGTTTATTTTTTGTTTTTGTTTTACTGCGATTGCTCTATCATTTCAGCTTTTCTTATCGCGAAAGTCGCGATTGCCCTATCATTTCGGCTATTTATTCGCGGTTGCCCCATCATTTCGGCTTTATTTTCATTTTCATTTTTACTCGCTGATTTTTATGCGAGTTGCCCTATCATTTCGGCTTTTCTTTATTTTTCTTTTATTTACACATTTTTTGTTTATATACACACATTTTTATATATATTTATTAATTTTTTATTTTACATTCCCAGTTTAACGACTTAGAGGTCGACTGTTCCCAGTTTAATGACGTGGTGGCCGATTATTTTCAGTGAAAGGCAGATATCTGAAAGAATCAGTTTCACGAAGATCTTCGGTCTCCGTTTGTGTAAAATTGGCGGTTGCGACTTGACTGTTTATTAACACGCTTTTGGACAGTTCTATCTCTCCTGCCTTGTATTGCTTTTCGACCCAATCTTTGAAGACGAAGCAATCCTCAATGGCATGACCTATCACTCTGTGATAGGGGCAGTATTTAGGGTCGTCGGTCATATTCGCTTCCTGCGGTCTTTTTGACTCTGGCAGTTGTAGACCGTTCCTCAGGGCGTCTTTGAATATTTTACGGATTTTGTCCCTTCTGAAGGAATAGACCTTGTCCGGCTTCTCTTTCAGTGGAGATTATCCTCCCTCTCCGAACACTGGCTTCCGAGGCTGGTTGGCACTAGGCCCACTTATCCCTCGCTTATTTCGGTTAGCCGAAGTGTTGAAAGACTCAGAATCGTCGGGATTTCCGCCTTTGCGATTATCGTCCTTTCAGTTTCTCCAGGACCTATTGTTATTTTGGGAGTAAGAGGAGGACTCCTGCTTTGAGCGTTCCAACACCTGGACTTTCCTGGTCAGCTCTTGGAATGTTTTGAGATCCGCGGTGCATAGAAATGGGGCCATCCAATTGTTGAGATTTCCGACAAGGAGACCGACAGATTGGTCATGCTCTATCGGTGGTTCACATTTGACGGAGAGATTGCGCCATCGGGTTATAAAATCCATACTGCTTTCGTTGTTCTTGGGCTTGGTCCTTACGAGCTCGGCAATGGTGATCTTATCGCTGACGCTCATGAACCTTTGTCGAAACAAAGATTCCATTTGGATGAAAGTAGTAACGGAGCCATTCGGTATGCTCGCGTACCAGTCGAAAGCAACATCGGTCAAGCTATTAACGAACTGGCGAAGGAGAAGCGCATCGTTGCCCCCAGTGTTCCCGCATGAGGCTTTGAAGTAGGTGATGTGCTGATTCGAATTTCCCGTCCCATCGAATCTTCCGAATTTGGGGATGACATAGCCGCTAGGAAATTTTACCAGATCATACTGAGACGGATATGGTCTCCCACTACTGCTGATATCTTTTTGCGTTTCGGCTTCGGCCACCAATGTTTTGACTTTGCCGACAACCAAATCCATGATTTGATCATGAGTTAGCGGGCTACTGTCATCGCTAGCCAAGACATCTCCCGAGATAGGATGCGACTGATTTTCATGCGGTTCGCCCACTTTTGGATTTGAGGGAATAGGCGTCGGCTGCTTTGGGGCACCATTTCCCGGTTCACGAGCAGAGGCCTGCGCTTGATTGGGCGGCTGAGAGGCAAGTTGGGCTGTGAGCTGTAAGACAACGTTTGTCAAGTCGTCAATTTTTGAGTAAAGCTTGGCCATCTCCTTGTCTTTGTTTCTGAGCTGCTTTCGGAGCTCTTGGAGACCGGCTTGTCTGTCACCGGGCCTTGAGATGCAGGGATGGCATTAGCCGAGACAAACAGGATAGAGCCGAATGGTAGCGGCGGCTCTTCCCATTGTCGCCCGAGACTGGCCGGAAGGACCGTCTTGGCGTCCATCTTCATCGTGTAGAAGATGGGAGCTGAGTTCATCTTCGGAGACATTGTTGAAAGGTGATTGCTTGAAAATCCTGCATGAAAGAGCATTATTTTAGTATAAATATAGATATGGATATTGATTGAGTTCGCATGAACGTTTAACCCGAAATATGTGAGGAGGGATTCGTCCCACCGGGCGTGCCAGAATCTGTAGGGTGTTTTCGTCACCCCATTGAGATGGGAATGCGCGCGCGCTTGTCAGGCGCAGTACAGATTCCCCCTGCCTAGGGTAGGCCGGGGTTTAATGATTGTGGGGATCCGAATCTCACAGCCGCGGACTAAGCTGCCGTTAATTACCCCTCGCCTTTGGAGCGAGGGAACCTCCGATTGACGGGTTAAACTGGTCATGCGAACTCAACGTGCAGTGTTGTGTTTTGAAGGGGTTTTGGATATATCGGGGGCCCCGCAGAGTTCTTATAGGGGTCCCGCTACCCGGATAGCGGGCTGGGGGTCAAGGGGGCTAGCAGCCCCCTTGCGGGGTGCGGAGCAGCGCCCCGTTAGAAATTTTTTTCTAACAGGGACAATGTCGTGGAGTATGTGTGTGTACATATGTATACATATATGTATATATAAAAAAAAGGGGGAAATGCATCCAAAGGATACGTGGGGCCAGTGCCAGCGCTTTGAGCGCTAGCGCACCACGTTTCTGCACGTGGGCACTCGGGCGCTAGCGCACTGAACGCTAGCGCGCCACGTGTCAGCAAGTGGGCGCTAGGGCGCTAGTGCTCTGAGTACAAGAGCGCTGGCGCACTGAGCGCGAGCGCGCCACGTGTCAGCACGTGGGCGCTAGCGCTTTGGGCACTAGCGCTCTGAGCGCAAGAGCACTAGCACGCCACGTGTCTGCACATGAGCGCTCGGGCGCTAGGGCTTTGGGCGCTAGCGCTCTGAGCGCAAGAGCGCTAGCGCGCCACGTGTCAATACGTGGGCGCTCGAGCGCAAGCGCGCTAGCGCGCCACGTGTCAGCACGTGGGCGCTCAAGCAGCAAAAAGGACTTGGTCCCTGCAATAGGAGTTGTACTCCTAGAAAGGAGCGCTTATTATTCTGTATATATATATATATATATATATATATATATATATATATATGAGGAGTTAAACTCCTAAGATGTTTTGAAGCTGATGAAGGGCTTCTCCCCTTAAGCCCTTGTTCTTCCCCAAAGTGGGGTTTCTGGAGATGGGTCTCCTTCTTCTTCCTTTGTTGGCCGGATCTTGAAGATCAAGAAATATGAGATTCTAAAAATCTCTCATTTCTGAGATCTGATGACAGATCTGAGTTCCCCTTTGTGGGTTTTATGGTGAAAAACTATTTAGTTTTGGAAAAGGAAGAGTAAAACTCTTGATTTAATTAAAAAAGATAGGAAGATTTAGAATCTTGAGGAAGGAAAAGATCAAAGATCTAGATTTTTCTTTGGAGAGAGAAAAAGTTATTGAGATATTTTCATTATCCTTTCCTTTATAGGCTATACACTTTACATATAGCCCCTTGGGCTTTACAAAAATGGCATTTTAGACATCTCATAGCTCATGTACCATTTCTTTTTGCACATAAGCCATGAGCTTACAAAATTTGGTTTTATGCTCATTTCGCATACATTCATGCATAAAAAAATACATAAAAAATTATTTATTACATGATCTATATTTTGGCATGGAGGAGGCTGGCCGCGGGCTCGACTTGGGCATGGGCCTGCTTGACCTGGGCTTGGGCCCACCTGGCTTGGGGGTTAACCTTGACTTTGACTCGGTCAACTGGTGTGGAAATTTTTACCCCAACAGTTTGTTCCAGACGTCTGTTCGTCTGGAACAGACGTCTGATACGGTTTTCTAAGGAAGAATGTTTATGTTTAGAGGAAATTTGTTGGAAATAATCAACAGTAAGATATTTCTCAGATTAGTTAGAATCTGTTTGTAACAAAATCTGTTAGAATCTGTTTATAACAGAATTTGTTAGTAACTTCCTTATTTTATTGTTTTCCTCATATCTTCCTGTACTCATGTAACAAGGCTATAAAAAGTGCCTCTCTGTATACTGAATTTTTTGTGAAAGAAAGTTCAATTCGCTTATATGGTATCAGAGCGGTAAAACTTTCTCCAAAAATAAAAAATCACCATTTTTCCTCAATCAAAAGAAATCCCAGTTCATTTTTTTCCAGCCATAATGTCCTCCACCACAGAGACTGAAGTATCCTCCGTGTATCAACCAACATACAGGTCCAGAACTCAAGGGGATCGGAACACCAGCCAGAGTCCTTTACAAAAGCAGGTTTTGCATATCGAGTCCGATGGTTTTCAGTAGTCAAGAATCAACTCAGGATCGCCTCCATTCACAAAGGAACAACTGGAGCACCTGTACAAGTTCTTTAACTCCACCGCAGACCCGTCAACACAACCCTCCTGTTCTTTAGCCCAAATCGGTAGCAATCACCCTATCTCTTTTTCATGTATCAATCAACTTCCTTGGATTCTTGACTCTGGAGCAACTGATCACATGACCAGTTGCTTCACATTATTTTCAACTTACACATCCTGTGTAGGAAACAAAAGGGTCAAAATTGCAGATGGTTTGTATTCTGCCATAGCCGGCCAAGGAACCATCACAATCTCTCCTTCCTTAACCCTTCTTAATGTTTTACATATTCCAAAACTTTCCTGCAATCTGATTTCCGTTATAAAGCTAACTCAAGACCTTAATTGTCAAGTTAAATTCATGCCCTCTCATTGTGAAATTCAGGTTCTGGACTCGGGGATGATGATTGACAATGCTAGGACCAGTGGAGGTCTCTACTTGTTTGAAGAAGGATCGCATCTCAATAAGTCTGCATCTAGTTTGTGTTCTCAATTCATGTTTGTTTCTCATGACAATGAATTAATTATGTTACATTTTCGTCTAGGTTATCCTAGTTTCCATTATATGCAGTATTTGTTTCCAAAGTTGTTTCGGAATAAAAATCCTTCTCAATTTCAATGTGAAGTATGTGCTTTTGCTAAACACAAAAGGGCAATTTATCCACCTCGACCCTATAAACCTTCAGCACCGTTTGCCTTAATCCATAGTGACATTTGGGAACCATCCCGCATTTTATCTGTCTTCGGAAAAAAATGGTTTGTTTCGTTTATTGATGATCATACTAGAGTCCTTTGGGTGTTTTTGCTAAAGAAAAAATCAGAAGTTGAACAAGTTTTCAAAACCTTTTATGACATGGTTGAAACACAGTTTAACACAAAAATTCAGAATTTTCGAAGTGACAATGGACGAGAATTTTTTAACGAAACCTTGGGAGATTTTTTGCAAAGAAAGGCGTCATTCACCAAAGTTCTTGCATTAATACACCGCAACAAAACGGTGTGGCTGAAAGAAAAAATAAACACATTCTTGAAATTGCTAGGGCATTATTATTCACCAACCATGTTCCAAAAACATTATGGAATGAAGCAATTTTAACAGCAACATATCTTATTAATATAATGCCCTCGAAAATTCTCAATTTAAAAAAACCCGTTGCCTTGTTAAAATCTCTTTACCCTCAAAGCCGCCTTGCAATCTCGGATCTACCATTGAAATTTTTTTGTTGTACCGTGTTTGTTCACGATCACAACCCCACTAGGGGTAAACTTGATCCAAAATCGAAAAAATGTGTTTTCATTAGCTACGCCACGAATCAAAGAGGGTATAAATGCTTTGATCCTTTATCAAATAAAATATTTATCACAATGGATGTGTTGTTTTTTGAAAATAAATCTGTTTTTAAGCCTCCTCTTCAGGGGGGAACAAATAGTGAAGACTCGGTTTCCATAAAAAATAGTCTCCCAAAAATACCCAACTTAATCCCACATACAAATTCACAAGATCTAGATTTTTTAAATCAAGACATTTTAGACCAGTCTTTTGAACACCCGGCAAACCAAAACAGTGAAAATTCACTGGACACTCAAAAAAGGGTCCTTAAAAACTCAGAAAATATGTCTGTTGAAAACTCGGTTCCTTTATTAGAAAATCCGGAAAAATCCCATAAAAATAGGAACACACCACCGACTCCTAAAACAACTTGCCCCGTGGATTTAAATCCCCCAGAAGCTGATGTGGAAATTAAAACTTACAAAAGGAAACAACATGAAACAGGTCTGGAAAAAACACAACAGGAGCATTTAATTGAGATAGATTCTTCTCCAGAAGCAGAGGCCGACTCTATCCAGCCCCACCAAGAATCCGACTCGAGAACAGAACCGGATCACAGTGAGCTGGATCTTCCCATAGCTCTCCGAAAGTCCACAAGGTCATGTACTAGTCATCTCTTGTATCCAATGTCAAAATTTGTATCCTCAAATAATCTCTCACCCAGTTTTTCAGCCTTTACCTCTAATGTGTCTACTGTGGAGATTCCAAAAACTGTACAGGATGCTCTGAGAGCTCCAGAGTGGAGAAAGGCTATTTTCGAGGAGATGAATGCACTTGAGAAAAATCAGACTTGAAACATGAAGGAGCTGCCGAGAGGAAAGAAGACTGTAGGATGCAAATGGGTATTCACACCAAAGTTTCGTATAGATGGAACCCTAGAACGATATAAGGCGAGGCTCGTTGCTAAAGGGTTCACACAAACATACGGGATCGACTACACGGAGACTTTTGCACCTGTGGCTAAGCTAAACACGATCCGAATCTTGTTGTCAGTTGCAGTAAATCTCGATTGGCGACTTCAACAACTAGATGTGAAGAACGCGTTTTTGAATGGAGACCTGGACGAAGAAGTGTACATGGAACCTCCGCCGGGGTTTGAAAAAGGGTTCGGCTCCAAAGTGTGCAGATTGAAAAGATCATTTTACGGTCGTAAACAGTCTCCACGAGCTTGGGTCGAATGTTTCCATCAGTTTGTGAAAGGGCAAGGATACAATCAGGCTCAGGCAAATCACACCATGTTCTAAAGAGTCTCTAGACATGGAAAAATTGTAATACTAATTGTTTACGTTGATGACATCATTGTTACAGGAGATGACGAGGAAGAGATCAACCAGTTAAAAGGAAGTCTCGCCAAGGAGTTCGAAGTAAAAGACTTGAGAGAATTGAAGTATTTCTTGGGTATGGAAATTTCTCGAAATAAGAAAGGCATTGTCGTGCCTAAACGGAAGTATGTTCTCGATCTTCTCAAAGAAATAGGGATGACAAACTGCAAACCTGCGGAGACACCGATAGATCCGAATAAAAAGCTCGGAGAATTTACACAGAGCCCGTCAGTGGACATTCCACAATACCAGAGGTGTAAGTCTATGTCACGCACCCCACGAACTTGCGGGGAGGCAGAATATATGAAAAACGATTATCAAAGCTTCGTAACACAGACTTGAGCGCATGAATCGTATCTAAACCGTTACTAGCAAACTACGAGAGGTTTAACTACTCGGATTCGAAGTTATACCTCACGTTACTTGTCCTTCGGGTCTTCATCGTTGTCCTCCACTCCTCGTAGGCTCCTTGAAACATCGGCACCTCAACGGCCTCCTCGAGTCAAAGACGATCCACCCGAAAGCTCCTTGTCCAAGCTTGATCTCTAACTTGAGATAACTAGGTTGCTCAAAGTGCTAATCTAAGCTACCTAGGGGATATAGAGTGAGGTTATGGATATATTAGTCTAGCTAACCCTTGATCTCAACACATGAGAAGTTAGGGTTAGGGTTTCAAGAATGAGAGAGCTTGAGGAGAGAGAAGGTGATGATAAGAATGAATATGAATAATGAGCTCATTAGAATATATGAACCATAACTGTAACACCCGAGCCCAATAATACTATTTCTGTTACTGGTTGAGTGTTTGGCATTGCTCATTTCATTTATCTTGCTTGTTTGGTTCTTATTGCACAATTTTAACCGGCTAAGTCATTCTGCATATAACAAATTTTAGCACCCAAAATAAAATTGAAAATATTCTTCTTGGCCTACTTGACACCCTTATCCTCGTGGTAGCGTCCGTGCATTGTATTCTCGTCCCGTTCAGTGAAACGGGCGAGTTTGGATGGCTACGTGCACGTGCGTGTGTCCGTTTTGGGAGTATGCTTTTTAATCATAAAACATTTCATTTTAAAATTTGGAACCCGCCTAAAATCCTATTATTTGAATTTCGAATTTTTGGACCCAACCCGGGCGCAATTTGGAAATGTTTCATTTGGCGCCAAAATCCTAAATTTTAATATTATTAAAACCATCGCATATATTTTTCTAACTAACCTGATATCTTACTGTTCATTACCTATCTTTTAAATCTTTAAGTTAACCATATAATATTTTTACAATCTTTATATCCTTCTTAATTTATTCTCTCAGCCAATCGCAACCTCCCCTTTAACCCCGTGGGCCCCACTTTCTCTCTCTCTCTCTCTCCACTTTTTCCTCTCTCTCCCTCTCCCTCATATATTCTCTCGTACTTCTCTTTATCATTTTTCTCTTCTTGCTTCATGTCTCGTTTCTCATTTCTTTTAACTGTTCTTTTGTTGCCGGAATTCCGTCGTGCCGGTGACGTTTCTCGACGTTCCAGCGAGATACCCCGACCCGTGTGGTTCCTTTGTTCGTCGTTTGGGTTCATTCCGTGAACCGTGCGCCGTCGCGAGTTTTCCCCGCTGACGGTTAACGTTCCGTTTTCCCGATTCGCGACCCATCGAGGCAAGTTAATCTTGCTACATGCTATATACTTTTATAATCTTCATTTTATAATATTATACATTTGAAAATCTTATAGTTTACATATGAAATGTCGTTGAAAAATCGGATATGACAAATCTGAAATTTACTGTACACCTTATCTTATAAAATTCATTATAAATCATAGAAAAATCATTAGGATACGTTCTTTAGTTCGTTACGAAGCTAATTCAGAATACTATAACTCTATGAAATATTTACTTGCAAAATAAATTGTTTAATTAACGTAAAATGCAAATGAACACATCTCTAAACTGCTGTCCAGGGAAATTCCAGCAGCAAACTTTCAACTTTGAATATTCATAACTTTTTGTAGGGATAACCTGAGATGCTTATACTTATAAAACTGAAAACCTTATTGAATTATCTTTGTTTTAGTATAAGACACGTCTCTTTTGGAGAACGTTTGTTATTTTTAAGCTATTTTACAAATTAGGGTGACGCTGAATTTCTGAACGGAACCTTCTTGTGCATGGTTAATCAATACAGCTTTTATAGTTACTAATCGCTTTGAATATGCTATCCATATTAATATTATTATATAAATATTTATATCACATATTGCTTAGTTGTACATCCCACACTACCATTTTATAGTTTTATAACTCTTCGGATACCCGTTTGCATCCATCGCATTTAAGATAAATATAATTGCATCCATAGATCACATTACTACATAATAATGTGATATTAATACTCCATGTTTAATAAATTGCATCCTAATTAATATTGGAACTATAAATGTAACCCTAATCAATAACTGTGCATCCATATCCTTGAAATTATATCTATTTGCCTATCATATTACATGTTCCAGTTTATTGTTCTAATAGTACTCATGCTTGTTTATTTATACACATGTTTATGATAGTTTGATTATGAGCACCCACATGACATCTTGTGCTTCCTGACATGACCTGTTACACTTCCTACTTGACATGATATGGTACCGTACACTCTTGACATGACATGACACCTTTATACATTACCTGACCTGTTACCTGATCTCATGCCTAATGCCGACAAACCTGACCATTCCCGCTGTCTATCCAGACAGACCTACTTTTACTCGACCTTGTGTTGGCATTAGTCCTTGACTACTGAATACCTGACCTGACATACATAGCTTGGGGGTATGGGGAAATCAAAGGTGAAACCGACTTGTAACTCAACAGTTCGATACTTGTTCTGATCAGTCTTACGGGCTTGGCCAGCTCCGGAGTGTTGATGCTGACATCACTCATCTATCCTACTACCTTTTACTGCTTAGCGGCACGTCTCGGATTCAGCCCCGAGGATCATGACCGTGGTCCCGGACATGCACGGGATACTATTGAGTTACATCGACGATTCATCAATTGGTTTCAAAGACTATAGAGTAGAAACCTGATAGGACAGTTTAGTCACCATTGCACATTACCCTGCTCTGTTATTTCTTATTACTGCTTTATTCATGTTCATACTTGCATTGCTTATTATCATGTTTACATTATATACTTGATGTCATGACGCGCTGACGTCTGGGTTTTGCATGGCCCAGATTCCGTACCACTGTCGACGACCGAGCAGGAGTACTTCAGCCAACAGGCTGAACTGTGAGTTCTTTAGGGTTTAGTTTATTTATTTTCATTTCATTTCCATATGTGAGCCCGCTTTATGGGACGTATTGTTTATTCATTGTTTTGGATCATTAGCTTCCGCACTTATTGTTTATTGATTCTTGTTATTATGGATTTGGACATGTATTAGATTAGCTTATTATCTTGTTCTTGATATCCTTACAATCGTAATGTGACTGTGGATGGATACTTCCTACCCACAGGTAGCATGGTTGGCTATGTCACGTGCCCAATCTTGCGTACTCTGGGAAGCGGGGCGTGACAATAACAATTTATCAAATAAATAATATAAATGATTAATCATCATGGTTGATGCATTCACCTTGTGTGATTCATCATATGACTCATTAACTAATTAATGCATCATTTAATGCTAAGGATGAATCACACAAATGAGTCATTAAGCAATTAATGCTTATGCCACCTTAACCCCCAAGTCACCATGCTTCTAGAAGCTTCCTGGAAAATTACGAGAACGCCCTTCCAATCCGTGAAAACATGGAAAAACTTTAGACTGTATAAATCCAATAACCCGATACTAGAATCTGGCTTAAACCAAAGCCGGCTAGTAAAAACTGTCCGAACGTCGTACGTGCGTTTAAACACATATGCGTCCGAACCCTTGTCGTAAAACCATACGACCTCTATATCGTTTCGCCTGGAGCAGGGAAACTCTCTGTGTGAGACTCTAAAAACTCGACACTACACTGGCAGTGGGTTTAACCACAGACCGCAAGCGGCACTAGCTGTACGTAACGGTCCCCAGGTAGATGTCGATAAGAAGGCTGATGAGGAAACCATCCGAACTCCTACTGAGCCTGTCCGTGACAATATCCGCGCAGTCCGGTCTGTTCGTCTAAGAGTATCGCATGTATGGTCTAGGGAGGTGGAGAACGTCAGATCCCTAATAACCGTACAAGTCGTGCCGGTATGGCTCATGACCATTTGAGAATCTACTGATCAGTCCACCAGTAATTCTCCATCAGCCCTGGCCAGGGACTTATGATAATGACCAACCAATCACTGTGCGATATCAACTCCCTATACCGGGAGAGACGAATCCCTAACAGTCGCTCACTGCCTCCATGTGGCTCGGGACTGTACCCAACTAAAACCTGTTTGCACGACTCCTTTGAGCCGTGGTAGGGTAGTAATCAAAGTACAGTGGGAACTCACACGAGACAAATGACGACCCTAAGTCAACAGACTATCTGCACACATGTCACCTGAGAACTGCTGTCTGACGTTAGGTATAATACCATCCAGTCAGTTCTCTCGCGAGTCCTGTCCGGTGTACCCGTAACCCAACGAGCATCTGTATACTATCTCCAGTACGACGTAATGATGGCTATGGGACAAACCATCTCCCCAGCTGGGATGAGAAGCGTATACACTAGTCTACTCCGGAGTATCAATGCCCTGTCTCAATAATCCTACGACTAGGGACAAGTATAGGATGTTGCTTATAGACTACCCAGCCCCCACTAGTGTGACTGCCATCACAACACTGGTAATCAAGCAAAGATCCTATGGGCTCTACTAATATGTATAAGTGATACGTAACAAGAAACATATGCACATATTAAAGTAGACTCAAACCAAGTAGCATACTACCATGTTTAGCAAGATTGTATATACAACTGTGAATATCCCAAGCTTCCATTAAGTAATATACATGCAAATATGATACAATAATGGCCCCTAGGGTATATACACTAACAAGAGGCTAGTGGGAAAATTGATCTATCTCTCACACACACGTCCCGATATCACCTTTGCAGTGAGTATGATAAGCCAATTTATGCACTCACCTCAAGAAGAGCACATTGATGCAGCATATAGAGTTTTGAAGTATATAAAGGGCGCACCAGGAAGAGGTTTATTCTTCAAAAAAAGTGAGACTCGCAGCGTCGAAGTATTCACTGACGCGGATTGGGCAGGTTCCATCGTAGACAGGAAGTCAACTTCAGGGTATTGTACGTACGTGTGGGGAAATTTAGTTACATGGCAGAGCAAGAAACAAAGTGTCGTGGCAAGGAGTAGTGCGGAGGCAGAATTTCGAGCCATGGCCAACGGTATTTGTGAAGTTCTGTGGGTTCAACGGGTACTACAGGAAATAAAGCAGCCTATAACTCAGCCACTAAAACTATACTGCGACAACAAAGCTGCCATCAGCATAGCACACAACCCCATACAGCATGACAGAACGAAGCATATTTAAGTCGACCGCCACTTCATCAAGGAAAAACTGGATGCTGATACCATCTGTATCCCCTACATTCCGACAAAAGAACAAACTGCAGATATCTTTATAAAGGGACTATTCAAAACAGTGTTCGAGAGACTCATAAGCAAGTTGGACATGATGGACATTTACGCACCAACTTGAGGGGAAGTGTTGGAAATAATCAACAGTAAGATATTTCTCAGATTAGTTAGAATCTGTTTGTAACAAAATCTGTTAGAATCTGTTTGTAACAGAATTTGTTAGTAACTTCCTTATTTTATTGTTTTCCTCATATCTTCATGTACTCGTGTAACAAGCCTATAAAAAGTGGCTCTCTGTATACTGAATTTTTTGTGAAAGAAAGTTCAATTCGCTTATAAAATTTAATAAAATTTTATATATAACAATACATGAAAAAAACATTTATTAAAGCAAACAAAACACATTACATATAGAAAATAAAAAAGAAATATTGCACAACACTTAAACAAACACTAATACACACAATATTAACCTAATATGATTCTTGAATTTCTCCATGACTTCTGTGCTCCGCTTCTTGATGATCATATTATCATCTTGATCAAAGAAGATTGCTGTGTCATCGGAGAAAGTTTGCCTAAACAGTAAGACAAGTCCAGCCATAGGTTATGGTGGAGTTGGATTTGGTGGTGGAATAGGAGAGGGTGGAGCAGAGTGCTCGCTAGGATCCTCACTCAGATGAGGACTAAGGGGTTCTGACTTCATCTTTTTATTGGAACTCTCACTATTTTGAAAAATTATCTTTCTCTTAATATTCTCCATTGTTTTTATTAATGGAAGAGACAAATAAGGTGTTCAATAATGTATAGAATTGAATCCTATTTATATAGAAAGGAAAAACTACCCAAGAAAAATTTTAATAACTAAATTTTTAGTTTTTCTAACTTCTTAATTAAAACTATCAATTTCATATTTGAATTTGAATTTCATATTTTATTTAAATTTATTTGTTTACAGATGAATTAATTTAGTTAACTATTCAAAACATTTATTATTTAATTATCGATATATATATAAATAGAAAAAGTCAGAGCAGGTGTTTCAATTGTTTAGTATATTTGGCTTGACTAATGAAAATGGCATCATCTCTTTGCTTAATTTGAAATCCGATGAAGAAGTTAAGTTTTTCCATCATGCACATTTCAAATTCATCTTGCATAGATTTGGTTAACTCTTGACAAAGACTTTCAATTGTCAAACCAAAAATGATATCGTTAACATATATTTGGACTAATAAAATATCTCGTTGAAAAGTTTTAGTATATAGGGTTTTATCTACGATACCATTTGTGAAGCCTATATTTTCTAGAAACGTACTTAAACGTTCATACCAAGCACGAAGAGCTTGCTTAAGACCGTATAGTGATTTTCTTAATTTATAGACATGATTTGGAGATGCATGATTCTCGAAACCAGGGGTTGAGATACATAAACTTCCTCGTCTATTTGAGCACTTTTACTGTCCATTTGAAAAACTCTAAAGTTTTTACAGCAAACATATGCTAATAGGATACGCATGGCTTCTAATCTAGTCACGGGTGCATAGGTTTCATCATCTATACCCTCAATTTGATTATACTCTTAGACTACTAAACGGGTTTTGTTTCTAATTATTTTACCTGATTCATCATGTTTATTCTTAAATACTCACTTAGTACCGATAATTGGTCTAGCATCGGGTTTTGGTACTGGTCACCATATCTTGTTTCTTTCAAATTGGCTTAGTTCTTCTTACATAACAATTATCCAATTTTCATCTAATATAGCTTCATTTATATTTGTGGGTTCAATCATTGATATGAAGGCTAAGTTTATACACATGTTGAAAGTAGATGAACGTGTTACAACTCCGTTATCAATATCTCCAATGATCAAATCCTTAGGATCTTTATTGAATTACCAATCTTTTGGAAGATCTTTATTCTCAACTTGTTGATGTTGTGGAATATCTTCTATATGTGATCCTACAATTCCCTTTTCAATTGATAGATTTTCTAAACCATTGGAGATGTTTAACTCATCATCAATTTGTAAGGTTCTAGAGACAGTTGTTTTCATCAAATTCAACACGCATACTTTCTTGTATAACCTGTATTCTTTTATTATAGATACGATAGGTTTTGCTAGGCATAGAATAACCAACAAAAATACCTTTGTCGCATTTAGAATCAAATTTACCTAGGTTGTCTAGGATGTTTAAAATAAAACATTTACACCAAAAAACTTTAAAATACTTAATATTTGTGGTTTTACTATAAAACAGTTCGTATGGAGTTTTATTAAGGATTTTTTTAATGCTAAGTTTTATTAAGGATTTTTCTAATGCTAACTCTGTTAATGATATAGCAAGATGTATTAACGGCTTCAGCCCAAAAATACATAGGTATGCTATTTTCATTTAACATGGTTCGTGTCATTTCTTATAAGGAACGATTCTTTCTTTCAACATCATTTTATTGTAGTGTTCGGCCACATGAAAACTCATGTTTATAAACTTTTTTGTTACAATATTCTTCAAATATAGTGTTTTCAAATTCTCCACCGTGATCATTTCTAATTCTAGAAATCTTAAGATTCATTTCATTTTGAATACTTTTGAAGAAAGATTTGAAAATACTAAACGTTTTATCTTTTGTTTTGAGAAAGAATACCCATCTGAATCTTGAAAAGTCGTCTCCTATTACGTAAGTATAGAGTTTTCCTCCTAAACAAGCATTCCTACTCGGACCAAATAAATCCATGTGAATTAGTTATAATGGATTGCTAGTAGAGATTTCATTTTTAGGTTTAAATGAAGATTTAGTTTGTTTACCCTTTAAACATGCATTACATTTTTTCGTATTTTAATCTCGGGATTCCTGGAACTAAGTATTCTTAGAAATTTTAGATAATGTATCCATAAATGCATGGTCTAGTCTCCTATGCCAAAGCCAATATACATCGTTGTCAACAACTAGACATTTTATATCTTTATTGGTAAAGTCGTGTGTGTAGATAATACAGGTATTGTTGTGTCGTTTTCCTGTTACAATTACCGTGTTATTGTAGATAATTTTGTAAATGACTGGTGATTGCAAAACTCAATGTATTCATGTCGTTTTCCGGTTAAAACTACGTTGATTTTCTTCCTTCAACTTGATATCTCCAAGTTGCATCTCATATGTTTTCAACTTACCGAAAAGAGTATCAACACTCAATGTATTCATGTCATTCGCTTCTTCTATTGCTGTGATCTTTGGCTGCTTAGACATGGCTGGTGATCGCAAAATTTTATAGTTCTTTTTCTTTTCTACGAATATTTTTGCTAAGTTGAATAATTCGGTTACTATGTTATTAAATCTAGAATATATAGAATCAGTCGTCGCATTTTCTTTCATTGAAAACATTTCATATTCATGCATGAAGCAATTAATTTTACTTTCTTTTACTTGATTTGTTCTTTCATGTGCAGTCTCAAGTGTACTCCATATATCATGTGTCATTTGGTACATAGAAATTCTATTGAATTTCTCTGGAACAAGTGAGAAATGAAGGGCATTCATAACTTTTACTTTTAAAGTCATAGATCGTTTATTAGTGTCGAAATAAGGTCTTGTAGTAGGAATTTCATAAGACGGGTCTAATATATCTAGGATCTCTAAATCTATATATTGTAAAAATATTCTCATCTTAATTTTCCAAAATTGAAAGTTTGTACTATTAAAAAGTAGAGGTCGTGTGGTGGATTGTCTCTCTAATTGGTTTGCCATTTTAGGATAGAAAAAACTCAAAATGTTAATCTTAAAATACGAGTGACCACGCTTTGATATCAATTGAAAATACCTTAAAGGGGTGAATAAGATTTCTAAGTGGTTTATGGCAAATTTAAAAACTTAGTGTTAGATGAACAAGTTTCTGCGGAATAAGTTAAATAATGAAACTTATTGCAATAATCAAAACAAAGCAGAGAAGAAAATTAAAGTAAATAGCAATACAAACACGGAATTTATTGACTAGGGTTCACCACTCAATTATAGCTAGTCCCCGCCTAAGACATATTTCTTAGGATTTTCCACTATATATCAATGTGAAGAACACAATCCTTCTTCACTAGGATCATCTAGGGAAAAACTTCTTTTTTCCAATTTAAATCCGCGATACAGACAGTGAGAGTCTCTTTCTCTCGAAGGGAAGAAAATGATCCTTCTTTAAGGATTTACAATCGTTACAATGATCCGAACTTGATACTCACTCACAATCCTATGATCTCAAAGATTAATACCAATTAGGCTTGAGAATTGTTTTGAGAGATTATTGAAAGATCAAGTCTCTTTAGGAAATAAAAAAGAGTATGAACTGTTAAGGAACAAGAAAAACAAGAGAGAAAGTTAATTAAGTTAAATGATGGATGAGAAAAGTGTTTGATCTCAAGGGGCATTTATAGGAGTGAAAGGGATGCCATTTGTACAGAATCATAACTGTCCAAAACAGTTAATGACTGTTAAAACAATTCAAAATCGAAATGGTGTAAACACCAGTTCGTTTGAAATTCAAAAATAAAAAATAATTGTTAGAAACTACCATGTCAGACGTCTCCACGTCTGGGGCCAGACGTCTGTAGTTTAAGAATTTCTTAGAGATGTCTGCTCTAGACGTCTCTTTTTAAGAACAGAAACTTAGTTATTGAAAATTTTCTTTAGCAGATGTCTGTATCAGACGTCTGCAGTTCAAAAAATTCTTAAAGAGACGGATGCTTAGACGTCTCTATGGCAAAAACAGATATTTGAAAAATGGAAAATTCCTTCAGCACACATATGTATCAGACGTCTGTGTTTCAAATTTTTCTTAAGCAGATGTCTGGGCTAGACGTCTGCGGTACGACGAATTTTGAAATCAGATAGAAAATTTGAAGAGTTTGAATCCAACGATTGTGCTAGACGTCTCTTGATAAGGAGAAGACGTCTTATGAATAGAATTGAGTTGTAAATGGTTTCTAACCTTGTGAGATCAATGCTAGACTCGAGGAAAATAAAAACTACATTTTTTGACTCAATTCTTCTTCGGTCTTCATTTCCTTAATTTGTTAATCTAAGACATCTTTGTTTCTTGATAAAGCTTGTATCATGTGGTGTGCTTGCGTCAAGTCTTCATGCCATATCGACGTTTTGAGCGCGAATCTCATTGAAGGCAATCACTGCTTGATATTGAGATATTGTCCTAGCTATAATTATAATTAAGAACTTAAAAACGTCGTTAGAAACTTATGAATTTTTTTTAATATAGTTTTGTTCTAAATGATCAAAACTCAAGATCGTATGACACAAGTGTCAACAGTTCAGTATTTTGCATTCTACCGAACCAAAAAGGTGAATTTTTTAAGAATCTTAAAATTTTTGTTTTCTTCCATATTTCAATATTTTGCATGATATAGCACGTTAAAATTGCAAATTTTTTGTTTAATTCGGATTTTCAATTTTTCCCTTGCTCTATAACACATGAAAATTGTGAAATTATCAAAAACCCAATTTTTTTAATTTTTTTTATAATTGGCATGCTATATAGCACACGAGAATCATGAAATTTCCAAAAATCTCTTTTTTTGTTTTCTTTGGTTTTCAAAAATATTTTCTTGCTATATATACCAAACAAAAATCGGAAAATTTTCAGAACTTTAATTTTTTTTTGGTTTTCAGCATTTTGTATGCTATAGCACCTATAGCACACTAAAATCGCGCAATTTTGGGAAAATCTCAAAGTTATCAATTTTCTTCAAATTTTCAGTAATTTTGCATGCTGGGAATCACGGAATTTTCAAAAAATCTCAATTCTCTAGCTTGTTCGGTTTTTCAAAATTTGCTTGCTATATGGTAAAAAACTTCCAACATTTTCGAAAATCTTAAAGTTTTTTTTTTGTTTTCCGCCATGTTTGATTATTTTGCATGATATAACACACAAAAATCATGAACTTTTCAATTTCAAGATATTTTTTTACTTGCGTTTTTTTTCAATATTTTGCATGAGTAGCACACGAAGATCACAAAATTATCAAGCATCACAATTTTTTTGATTTATTCGGTTTTTTATTAGTTTTCTTATTGCACAAGAAAATCGATATTTCCAAAAATCCTTTTTTTGTTTCCTCAAAATTTTCAATATTTTGTATGCCATAAAAACCCAAAAGTTGTTAAATTTTTCGATGACCTCAATATGTTTTTTTTCTCGCCGTTTTTTCAATATTTTGCTTTAGCACATGTAACTTATAAAATTTTGAAAAACAATTTTTTTTGTTTTTTCTTTGGTTTTTCAATATTTTGAATACCATAGCACACGAAAATTACGAAATTTTCAAAAATCTCAGTTTTTTCTGTCTTGTGTCTTTCA
The DNA here is from genome assembly GCA_030015575.1 of Agapanthus africanus. Classification (NCBI taxonomy): domain Eukaryota; kingdom Viridiplantae; phylum Streptophyta; class Magnoliopsida; order Asparagales; family Amaryllidaceae; genus Agapanthus; species Agapanthus africanus. Next base: position 82,369,257 of record CM057337.1, read on the forward strand.
ATGTCTTACATGATATATCTCAAAAAATCATGAAATTTTCAAAAAAATTGAAATTTCTGTATTCTGTGGTTTTTCAGTATTTTGCTTATTATAACACAAAATCGCGATGTATTAAAAAATCTCAAAAAAAATTGTTTCCTTAAAATTTTAATATTTTGCATGCACAATACATGAAAATTGTGAAACTTACGAAAATGCTAATATATTCTATATTCTTTTGTTTTTAATATTGTTCACTATAACAAACAATAATTGCGAAATTTTCGATACTCTCAATTTCTTTTTATGTTTTTTGATTATTCAATGTTTTGCATGCCATAGCATATGAAAATCGTGAAATTTTAAAAAGTCAAACTATTCAGTTTTCTTTGATATTTCAATATTTTGCTTGCTATATCACACGAAAATGGTGAAATTTAAGAAAATCCCAAAAATTAGAAAGATCGCTGTTATTGTTGTTGAGATTTGTTCAAAATGTCTTAATTGCTATTATTGAGTTAGAGAGCTTATAAAAATGACGGTTTTATGACATTTATAATGACCTTAATGCTATAATGACCTTAATGCTTTCATGCCAGGACAAGGAGCAGCAGTTGAAGGAGATCTACCAGCATAAAAATGCACCATCACAATAACTAGTGTTGCACATATCACTCAAAAATAAAATGGTAATCCTTTTACATCATTCCACAATAGTTTATGTATCCTAAATGATCATCATCTTTTTCACCCTTTGATTTTTATTTATTCGGACAGAAAAGTTTAAACTGTGTTTCTATGGTTTATCCTAGCTGAATGATCCTCTGAAAATTCCTCAATGAATTAAGTGATGTATAAATTATTAACAGTGTTCCCCTTTCTTTTGTATCTGGATTTTCCTTCAAACATGAATCTTGCTATGTTTTGAACATCCAAGCAAAAGTTTTCGTTTTGAAATTCGATTAGTTGATATCATTTCGAGCTTGGCTGCAAAATTTTGTAATATGAAGAAGCAAAATTAATACATGGCCATCAATTTGTAACTGAATTAGTGAACAACCAAGAAGGTGTGCCGCTTCCACGTGTGTTGGAAATTGTTGTAGGCTTGCTCATTATGTTTAGTTTCAACTTTGTTCCTATATTCTGATGTTACTACCACTGTAACTTATGATATTGGATGAGGGAAATTCTTGGTGTAAGCTAATCTGTGTCAATGGTCCTTTTAGGACACGGGGTAAGCAAAATTTTGTGTTACCGATTGAATTAGGACGCAATTTTTTTCTTTTGCCTCAAGCACTTTTACTGATTTGTTCTTGCTGTATTTGTAGGCAATTGTAATATCTAACAATGTTTATTGTTTTATTTTTAAAATATATGTTGTTTTTTAGTGTGTCAAATTTCCCTATGCATCGGAACACTTTTACTGGTCGTTCTTGCTGTGTTTGTAGGCATTGTTGCTTCTATTCTTAATATTGGGTTCAAAAGCTTAGGGATAGCAGTTACACTTTGGGCTCAACAAAAAGGATCGATGACAAGCGAGATATCATTACAGTCTAGACAAGCTGCAGTCTAGACAAGCTGCAAAAGTGTTGGGAAGATCGCTTCCGGATAAAGATAATGCTAAAAGAATTGAAACTACCTGCTGCTTTGAAGCTTATCCTCTCTTGTTACCTGTAAACGTCTTTGCATCTCCTATTTTCCTGGGAGTATTCTGTTGATATATTTTTTCTCCTTTCTTTTCCTTTTCTCATCTTTTTTGGGTGCCTGTGTGCACATTGGAGAAGGTGTGCTTGTTTTTATGAGGAACCGATGTTGCTTTGTTTTTTGATTTTCTTAATAATTAATTAATGGGACGGACTCTTATGAGTTGTGCTCTTACAATCTACACACACACACTAAAGATGAAAGAGTACGTGCTGCTATTTTCTTCATCGTTTTTGTGTAATCTCGGGTTTGAAATAGTTTACACCGTGAAGGGGAATAACTTTTCATTGCTTTTATATTGCCCGAGGTTTCTTATCCCAAAAGTTCGTATGAAAGCTTGTTCTGGTTGAAGAATTCTGACTTTTCCCCTCCCCACGAAAAAGGAAGGTTACAGCATAGGATACTATGTCTATTTTCCGCTCATTTTTTCTTTAATTTGCATTTGTTCTCCAAGCAAGCTTTTCTCATGCTTGCAAAACCACATAAAAGTTAGGTATTCTGGCACAAGCTTGCAAAACCACACATATTCTTGTTCTAATACAGTGATATGCGTACCGTATCCGATACTCTGCTAAAATATTGATATTTTTTCCTCGGCTGCCTGTGATAGACATATTGCCGCTCGTATAAAGCGAAGATGTTATTTTCTTACATTTTTGCTTTTGCTTTGCACATCCCTGCTTGTCAAGATTTGAACTTGAAAGCAAAATCAAGATGCACTCTACTTAATTTGGGGCATTTGACTATTTTTACCCTACAAGGAAATGCTAATAGGTTCATAAAAAAAATTTAACAAAAAGGGTTCGAAAACTAGCAAAAGAAGAGGCCAATGGCTGAGCCCACACCATAGATCAAATGACCAATATCCACCTTACTTGGCGCCGGGGGACCAGACCCGTGGCTTTCAAAATAAATACGAAGATAAAAGGAGAACCATATTAACCTGTGAGGTGAATGCCACTATATATATGCTAGTGGTAAAGCCACTTTGTAGCTGTGCAAAAAGCTAGCAATTCAAATCCGGCTTGCATCACGAGGTTAATGGTCCATCATTAAATAGTGAGGCGAATGCCACTATATATATGCCAGTGGTAAACCCACCCGGCTTGCATTAAGAAGTTAATGGCCCATCATTAAATAAATAATTTTTAAGAGAGAACACGTTAGAGCCTAGATGGATCATGTACTGACTTTCTGATAATCCACCTATTTAACGATGTCATGCAGTTGAAGCAACCAGTTCCCGTATCCTGATAGATGAGTAGCAAACGTATATGGTAACTTTGGAAACAGGATGCAACCCATAGATACACCAGAATCATATACGACAACAGAATTCTGCATTGCAATTGCAACACCAGTATCCATTTCAAAACTCTCAGGATAAGATAACAATTGCGATACCAGTATCTTTCATCCAAAAATTTTTGGGGGAAAAAATGCTGACAGTATCACCACCAAATCTAAAGAACAAAGGATTGACGATACCATTAAAACTACTGAATTGACAAAAACTAGCACGCCTTACTGCTAACTGGGTGTCAAAATGGAAACACAGCCATAGATAACTTGCACAGGGCAGGATGCTTATCAGCACCAAACAGAACATCACCAACATCATCATTGTCAATGAATGGAAAACTAGTCAATATCATCAATATCATCATCAATAAGGACCAACAGCATCAGCAAGATCTATTCTTGTAACATCATCATCATCATCATCATCATCCTCAAGCAAGATCCATTCTTGCATCATCATCATCAAGGACAAACATCATCAGCAAAATTAATTTCATCAAGGGCAAACAGCATCAGCAAGCACATTTTCATCATCTCGCTGTCTGCCAATGATCAGCTACTAGAACTCACTTCTCTGGTACACAAGAACTATAAAGTGCACAATACCATGTTATCACAAGTTAGATTTGACCAGACCCTAGTATAACCAACAAACAACTACACCAAAGCAAGTATAGATTGAACAAAAGCCAACGGACAAAAGCTACCTGTTAGCGACAGCAACGCCACTTACCATTCACTAGGCCAGCACAATCCATTGGCGTCAATCTGGGAATACAACTTACATAAGATGCCGATGATATCAACAAAAAGGAAATCTCCCTCAACATTATCATCACCATCAGCATCATCAACACCACCATCAAGATCAAACAGCCTTTATCAACATCATTTATTTGCATTATCTCACTGTCTGCTGAAAGTCAGCTACTAGAGAACTCATTTCTCGAACGAACTATAAAGTGCAAGATATCATGTTATTATAAGTTAGATTCACCAACCATAATATAATTGATATACAAGTTTACCAAAGAGCGGTAAATATTGAGAAGCAAGTGCAGATAGAATGAAGTCCTCCAAAAGAAATTACTTGCTAGCAACAGTTCACCACACTAGAGATCATAAAGGTACTACTAGAATATCCAACATATTAAAAACGTGCAACTTCGTAGGAAATGTGCAACCTTTATAAACGCATTCCAGGGTAACTAGGAGCATCATAAAGGACTTCCACGATGAGCTTCCTTCTAAAAGATACCAGCGTGCATTATATGCAAATTCCAGCATAGTTCATTAATCCTGCTAAACAGAAATAAATGAAAGGTAATGAGGTAACATCTCAAAATGTGCAAAACTAAACAAAGGCAAAGCAATACGAAAATCGAAAAGTAAAAATACCTCATCCGAGCTATGAGAACGTGCATGCCGCCGACCACGGGGTGAAACACTTCGAGAAGCTGGAGATTTGGCAGGGCTTTGATCACGGGATGGAGGGGTCCTGTGATGAGATGATTTTCTTCAAGGTGAAGAACTGTGTATGAGATGATCCAAATTAGACAAACAAATCATGAACTTGCCTGCTGTCAACGGAGCGGCTCCTGCTCCGCCTGCTTCTGCCACGGCCTCTTTTGTAATCAGGGCTCATACTGCGGCTTTTGCTTCTACGGCGATGATCTCTATCTCCTTCCCTCTCGCTATACCTGTCGCGGTCATACCTATCCCTGCTTCGACTGCGGCTACGCCTTCTATAATCTCTGTCACGAGAATCATCACGATACCTGAAAAAGGATTAAAGGAACGAATCAAATAGTTAGAACGGCCTCAAAATATATTCACTGCTCCGCACATGAAGGAACATGTAACACTTGCTATGCCATTGTTAATGCTCATTTGCAAGCTCGATATATACATATTTTTTCGGACTTAAACCTTCTAATTCCTCTTTGAAGCTTTATGCAGATACACAGATATGCCATGAATCCAATTTCCTTTTGAGCATCTTCCACCACTGAAAAGGCAACATAAAGATATGCCATGACACTCACTACACACATGACAAGTCCTAGAACCTTGATAATTAATCAATGTCTTTTTTATATCGCTTTTGGTAGCAAAATTCCTCTAGTCTACAGAGGAGAGCACACGTGCACCCATGCACACCAACATGTCGCGGTTCTCTTCGATAATATTCAATCTCCTAGGACATTAGATTTGGTGGCTGAATAACTTTCATTCTACATATACTAGGTCATGGAAATTTGATTATGCAACACAAACACGAGGGAAACAAATGATAACCACATTGTAAATCTCAATAAAGGTCGACAGTATAGATCATATAAACTGCAGATTTTAATTTACAAAATTAGTTTTAATGACAGAAAACAGAAAAACGGTTCCATATTCAATTTTGCATAACAGAGCTGCAACATCAAAAACATATGTATAAGAACGACGAATGTGTTACTAAATTGGGAAGGAAAATGCATATTTTTCAACTTTGGTCTTTATTTTATCCTTTGAAACTAATTTTTGTGCCTTCTGAAACTAAAAGTAAATACCAAGGCAGCGCACATGTCATCCCAATATTCAATCTCTCTGGGCACTAGTTTCCGCAGAAGTAGTCATCCCACTCTATGGATGCTAGATTATCGGTATCTCAGCAAACGCAAATCTTAAGGAATAAACAATCAAATTGTACATCTAAATAAAGGTAACAACCAACTCTGCTAACGTACGAAAATCGATTACCACAGATAAAGTCTGATGACAGTCTCGAACCATACCTTGGTCTGGGGCTACGGCTTCTTGACCTCTTGGGAAGAACTTCCATAACCTTTCCTTTATGACTGCAAATAAGTAATAACAGAGGAAGGGCAATTATTACTACGGTATATGAAAAAGAAAACAAAAAAGGAGGATAAGTAATGGTTGCTAATAGGACCTGAGAAAACAAACATAAAAGAGAATTTATATGTAAGTTTCTAGAGTGCACAGCAATCATATCTTGGTTAGTGAGGATTCAAGACATGACAGAAAAAAAAATATTTAATGACAATATTTACAATGATGAACTGCAGCATGGAACAGATCACAAATATAACAATATATAATTAAACCTGAAAAGGTTCCATAGGATCATGCTCTAATTTCAATGCAAATACCGTTCACTCGAATCCTAGCCATTTTCGTTTAGATGACATTAAGATTTATACTGTCCTATCTAAACCAAGTAATTTAGGTTCTCACTTGCCTTGAATTGCTACAAGAAACCATGTCCCCCTGCACAATCAGCATCTCTATCGTGCATCCCCTTCAGGTTGCCAAATTATAATCACATTCAACTTCCCTTACAAATTTCTCAACAATTTCTTTAGCTGAAACTCGAACCATGTTAAGCTTTTATCTAATTAAGTTCTTATATACCTTTCCCTATAAGTTTGAAAGGCTTGATCTTGAATATCATGTGTTTTAAATAAATTTAATTCTTGCTCATATACATTGTCAGTTCAATGTGTTTCCTTGCATCAACTTACAGTAATGTTGAGCCATTATATGGCATAGTAGAGTTTTGTCTCTAGGTAGAATGAGTTTAGAATTATGTGAAAAGAAGGCATATAAGCCAACCAATTGACAATGTTGAGGTTTCATGGCATGACCCTATATCATCATCATATGTCATCTTAAGCCTTTTCCCATCAGAAGTCATATCTTGTAGCAGTGTTTTAAAGGTGAGGCGTTTTGAGATGCTATCTCCTCAAGTGCCTAGGTGCTCGCATCGGCGTCCAAGACGAGGCTTTGATGCGAGAGGGTGATTTTTTTAATTAAAAAGTTAAATTAAATTAAATTAAATTTCATGTTATTTCATTTTTCCTTTAGCTTATATGTGCTTGCTTTTTTCTTAATTACAGAGAAAGTCTTCTATGAGAACAGAATTGAACAAAAAATGATAAAAAAATCTATGTTTTTAAATTCCAAATAGAATAAGTCTTTTATTCCTTTCTTTCACATTCTTTCTCTAATCCTCAAACCGATATAGCAAAAACCTGTAGGCAGTATAAATGTTCGACGCCTCATTTCACTCAAGTGGTTTAACACCCCTCGTCTCATGCAATAGGCATGCTTCATCGTCTTGATATTGCCTCACTTTTAAAACAATGTCCGGTAGGAATACAAATATTCATAAATACTATTTATGATTTTTCTTTTCTTTGAGAATTTGCAATCGATTGCATGTCAATCGTTTGCAAAGATTCCGTGTCTAAAAAGGTTATAGGCAACCCTAAATTTTTACAAATCATACTAGTATGTCCCCATGCATACACAGAAGGATGTGAGAATTAGGGATGAAAGTCGGGTTGGGTTTGACCGGAACCTGACCCGGTTTTTCCGGGTTTTTTTGGAGATCATATACCCGCCCAAACCCGATCGGGCGGGTTGAAGATTAGATATAAAAAAAATTGGATTTGGTATGGGTTTAGTATTAAACCCGTCAGTCCGAACCCTAAACCCGGCCTGAACCAAACCCGCTTTCTATATCCAATCCAACTCGATATATTACATAGAAATTTAATTCTAAATATTATAAAGTATCTATTGTGATTTATTGTAGATATTTAATTAGTGCAATTTTTAAGTGTAGTTTATAAATCTATCACATATAATTTATATAATTTTATCCAAGTATAAATTTTGTACATATATTTGATAGAAAACACTCAATTATTATACTTTTAATTTTTTTTGATAAATTATAATAGGCAAAACCCAAAAAAACCGCAAAAAACGACCCACCCACATAAACCTGAAACCCAGGTTTTAGTTTTCGGGTCGGGTAAAAAATTTGTCAAAAACCAGCCCAATCCGGCCCGGTTTCACCCCTAGTGAGAAGACAACATACTCCAGTGCATGCGCAGGGGCATGCTAATTTTCTCTTGTTTCATGCATACATTTACTTTACATGTCACTAACCATTAATTAGTAAACATAGTGAGATTATAACATAGACGGTCAATATTGTGATAGGCAAAACGACTGATCATAACCTTTTTATCTCATTTTCCTCATTAATTTTTTGACATTGGCGACGAGTGAGAATATGACATTGGCATTTGCATGTCAATTCTAAACACACATTTGCAAACATTCTGTCTAATAGTTAAAAGGTTATAGGCAATCCTAAATTGTTAGAAATCATACTAGCATGTTCCTACGTATGCACAGGAGGATATGAGAATACAACACTCATGTGCATGTGGCATGCATGGGGACATGCTAGTTTTTTCTCTTGTTTCATGCATACATTTGTTTTACATATCATTAAGCATTAGTTAGTAAACATAGTGAGATTATAACATAGAATGTCAATATTGTGATAAGCAAAACGAACGTTCACAACAACATTTTTATCTAATTTTCCTCACCTCAATTTTTGGGCATCGGCGACGAGTGAGAATATGGCATTGCCATGATGAAATCAGGTTAGAATTTGAAACTGAGATCCGAATAATAAAAGTGTGAGACAGCAATGGTTAAAATGTGTCCGAGCGATAAGATTAAGAGAAGATGGAACCTATAGTCCCCTCATACATAGTGAACTATTTAGTTTGATGTGTTTTGATGCATTATTTAATTGTTTACTTCATAAATTGATGTTTATTTTATATTAAATTATGTGTATACTAATGTCTTTTAATAAATACCCTTTCCTCCATTAGCTATAAACAACATTGTCAATTGGTTTGTACCATCACAATAATTAATATTAGAAAACTAGTTGAAATTTATTCCATGGCTAAATTCCCAAAAATTCCCAAAAGCTTAGAGATTGTTGCAAGTAACTACCAAATTATTTAAAAATTACGGGCTTACAGCAGACTACCAAGCATACGGAAACTTGTAAAATTAATAAACAATAAACTGCCAAACTTGTTTGCTAAATATTCAATAAGCTGCCAAACTATTTTATAAAAGTTTAAGGTTGTTCGTACACTTTGGTGGTTTTCTGTAATTTTCAAAGATCCCAAGTTTTTGGTAGTTTTTGGGAATTAAGCCTTATTCTATTAACAATCAAAATGCATATAAATAATTATTTTGAATATATACCTTTAAATGCCTTTATAACTTGTATTTACATTTGAAATATATATCTTTCTCCACAGTTGATATATTTAGTACAAATAGTCTTTTATCTATTAGCGTACATGATACTAATTAGGCTTAAACAAAGACATTTAATTAGGAGAGAAAATGGTTTCCTTTTATTTTGTAACAAATTCTAAACCATAGTCTCATTCCGAGCAGATATGCGTTGGAAAAGATCATCGATATCTTAAATACAATTCTTTCCGATTTTGAAAATAAGAGAAAACTACTTTTGTGAACAAATGGTTTTCAAGGAAGTTGTAAACCATGACCATTTACCCATTTGATCCCTCGAGCTATCAATAATATTTACCATCGTAAACCCAAACTCAAAAGATTTGTTATTCTGTACTCTCATTTTTTTAAAATAAAAACGTAAAATTTTTCCACTTTTTCCTTAACTTCAAGCTAACCACGTAATCGTTATTTAATAAAAAAACTTCTCATTAAAAGTGATTGGGTCTCTATTTCTCTAGAAACGAGATAAAATTGTACAAGATCCTGAAATCAACTTCATGTGCCCTTAGGTGCCCACCATTTTTAATTGTTACGCATAAGGATAACATTCTTATGTACATCTTTATTATATTTTAATTCGCACATGTAATATTTTATAAGAATTAATGTAAAATAAGATGACATCTATATTCATTTATTAATAATTTTAAATATTGTTTTTCGAAGGTTAAAATATTTATTTCTAATGCCAAATATTTTGTTTTTAGAACTAGTGGTCTCATTTTAACTTAGTTATTAGAATGTGTTCAAAAATTAATTCATCAAAAATAGTATTATCAACCAAATATCAAAGAATTAGTTGTTAAAATAAAATAGATAAAGAAACTTATAAGGTATATCTAAAAAATAAAGATTTGTAGATTTTTAAAGTGCATGTGGTGTTATTTTTTAATTTTTTATTAAAGAGAGAAGGAAAAGATGGGACGAGAGAGCATGTAGGGGAAGAAATTATGAAAGTAAAGTACGGGAAGGAAGAAAGAGAAGCAGAGTGCAAATATGAGCATTTGTGGATTAAAAATGAATTTAATTTAGATTTTCAGACAATTATTACTTAACTCAAAAATGTAGATAGTTCATATAATTAGGAAGAAAGAAACTAAGATATATGAGTATGATATTATAATTGGTTGAAAATATGTTAAAGAATACCTTCGATATACAAGTATCTTTGTAAAATGGAGTTCAAAATAATAAATGGAAAATTTAATTCCAGTCTATAATATATTCCATAATTTTTGGATAGGTAAAATTCCAAATTTAATTTTTCAAAACCAAGTACTCGATGTATGATCCAATAGTATAGGAAGGGGCCAAATTTTTTTTTGAGAAAATTAGAAAAGGCCGCACAGTGAAAATTGTTGTATTCTTTTTAATATACAAAAAATTTTGAAATGCCCTATATATTTGCAGGAAGGTTAGTGAGCGAAGACAGTTATAAAATCCGCATTCAACGACTATCTACTGCATAAATCAATGGTAGAAATTAAGACACCACTTATTCAAAAGGTGGAGTATATCTATACGAAAAAATAAAATTATCTCAATACCACGCTCTCTCAACCACTTCCATTAAACCTATAGACACAACCGTTTACAAGACATTTCTTTCTACATGAACCAACATGAGAATCACACCGGGTCGAACGCATATATCCTCCGCCTCCACTCACTCCTATTGAACAATATACTTTCATTAAGGCCTTTGACATCCATATCTTTTCGTATCACCTACATCCACGTTTTCTTCGGTCTCCCTTTCGCTCTTTTGACTTGGCTTAAATCAATAATATCTATTCGTCTATCCGATACTTCCGTAGGTCTGCATCACAAATGACCAAACCGTCTTTTCTTCCACCGGTTTTACATCAACTTTTGCACGAATATTCTCATTTTTCACCTTATCTTTTCTTTCACCGGTGCTACATCAACTTTTGCATGAATATCCTCATTTTTCATCTTATCTTTTCTAGTGTTACCACAAATCTAATGAAACATGTGTATCTCCACTACATGCATCTTCTGTGCATGATGTTTCTTCGGAGCACAGCATTTTGTACCATATAATAAAACATGTCGAACAGCGTTTAGATAAAACTTATCTTTCAACCATAACGGAAAGTTACGATCGCAAAAATTCTCCGTTGCACTCCTCCATTTCAACCAATCAGTCTGAATCTTCTGGTTGACATCGCTATAAATCTTCCTATCATTTTGAATGATGGAACCCTCTTCCCTAAAATATTTTTCTTTTGGTTTTTTCCTGAAATTAAAAAAAATAATTTAAAAATTTTGTTATTACTCTCCAGAGTCAACTTGATGAGAAAATAAGTTGCCTTTGATATATTAATATATTTCTTTCTCTTTCTCTTTCTATTTATTTCCTTCTAAAAATTTGACTCGCATTTTGTTTGACCCTAAGAATTACAAAACCAACTCTTAAAATTAAATTAAATGGATTTTATTTTTGTTAACGGCTATTTAATCATCTGATCGAGGATTGGTATAATTAATGATTGATAATTGAACAAGATCATTGATATCTTCTATGTTGTTTTCATAAATTCAATTTATAATGTTAACCTTATATTACGCTATTTATCCCTTCTTCAATTAATTTTTCAATCAAACTCAACATCTACTAGCTATAGAGGATAAGCTAAGACAATTTTTATAAGTTATATGCTTGAATGATAAGAAATTAAAAAATGAACCATCACATAACACATCTTGACCCTATATTTTTGTAACATTAAAGTTATTATGTCTTAAGAAAAAGAATTAACAGGATGAATGAACATTCAACACCTATGAAAAATGTGGATGAACCAAACTTGATTCCAAAATTAAATAATGCAGTTTGAGTACGAAAACTTTGCATGCTTTTCTACAATGCATGTGCTTAGAAAGAAGGATTTAGTATTTATAAAGCCTGAAAGAACAAGAATGTGAAGGTTATAATAACATCAAATGTATTTATGCGCTATAAAGAGATCTATTGTTGGAATAGTTTTCTTAACATTTTTTATTAATGATGAAATATATGGTTAATTTTTAATATATTGTTAACGAGGAAAATACATAGTTTATTATTATTAAAATTTGTTCTATTCTACGAAGATATATATTTTTTTAGATAAAGAATGTCGAAGGTATTTGAACAAATCAAAATAAGATGGACAACAAGAACTAAACGTTAATTATGGAGATTATTATATTTGAGAAGTTCTTTTTTTATTTTTCCATTTTGAGTATCATGCTATGTTGTAAGTTCTTTTTTTTATTTTTCCATTTTGAGTGCATGACACTGGTAAAGATCGAATCTTGAAGGCTAGTAAATCGGTGATATTTTTGTAACATTTGAATGGATGGTTTGTATGGTTTCAAATTAAGTGTTGTATTGAGATATTTTAGAAATTGTTTTGGTGTCTATTTTGATATACACACAATAAGTATATAGTTGTACTTCTCATATTTACTTAGGTGATATTTACTACTAAAGTTATGGACTAAACTGTGGGAAAATTTAAGAGGAGACAATAGTTGCAAACCAGCACTATAGATTAGTAACAAGGACTGGTCAATCATCCCTTAATGCTATTCAGCTTATTTCCTTTGTACATATTCTTAATGTTAGTGGGGAACATTTAATTTAGATTCTTATCGAAACAAATAAAAATAATAATCAGATTCAGAGAGGGTAAACAATTAGGTTTGGATTGAAAAAAAAATAGGTTAGTTAGACGATAACGATGTGGATTTAAACGTTTTTTTTCCTATACAGGGTGAATTTTAATTTTTCACATAGATGTTCTGCACCTCCTGAATAAGCGTCGTTCTCTCAATCTCCAACATTGCTTTATGTGGTAGATAGTCGTATTGAATGTGGCTTCTACAGGAACCACGACCTTAAGAAATTGGATTTTTGGGTATTATAGTAAATAACCTTCGATTTAGTTGAAGGTTTTAAAATGACAACCTTATAATGTATGAAAAGTTTTTTAAAAATAAGTTTTCAACATAATTGTTTCTAATTCTATAGTTGTAGATAATTATTTTTCATATATTAACATTTTTCTTATCTACAACTCAAGAAATAGATCTTAAAATTCTATATTATTTATTAAAATTTATGCACAACATAATCTAAAGCAATCACATATTACATGTTCAGATTGAATAATCCATATGCAAAAAGAATTTATATAAATAGTGACTGAAAACTTCTATTCTTAACAAGAATGAAGAATCGGGTGTAGGGACAACCTAAATTGGGGATGAGGTTGGCGTCCTTAAAACTAGCTCGCGGATTATGCGGTGACAAGTTGAGAATTTGTAAACAAGATCAAAAATCATAACTAGATAGTTAAATAATTCATTTCCTTTTCCAATAACCCATGACCCCGATGTAACTTATACATTGTCTGCTTTGTATATGGACATGGTGGTCAAACACTAACATGAATATCATTTATACAGACCATGACAAAACTTGAGTCTTTGCCTACACACAAGGGCGGAGCTAGAAAATTTTATTTGGGGAGAACGAGCAAAACATATTCTGACATAAAAACATGCTCATATAGTGAAAAATATTACCAGCCGATTTTAAATATCATTTTAAATTAGTACACTTGTCTTTTTCTGTTTTTACAATATTGATTCAGCTATAAAGGTTCATATAGAAAGAAGCTGCACATTTTTTGAATTGCAATTTTCAAAATAAATAATGTTTCAAAAATACACTCCTTCCGTTCCTTTTTAAATGTCCAATTTTGGGTTGGCACTCCCTTTAAGAAAACTTTTGAAAAACCACTATCTCATTTAAACTTATGATATGGCTGATGCTAAATTACTATATTAACCTCATTTAAAGTTTATCTCATTAAGAGTCCATTTATGTCTATCTCATCTTTTTTCCCTAGAATCATTATTAATGAGGATTAGTATAAGGATCAAAATTTAAATTTGTATTGATAACACAAAAAATAGCATTGATATTGTAAATGAACGCTTATAATGGAACAAAAATAAAACCAAAATTGGACACTTAAAAAGGACGGAGGGAGTATAATTCAATGATGTATGCATCATAAATTAACTTGAATTAATATATTATTCTTAGTAGATTGTTATGTCCGTATCCTATTTTTTATTGCTTTTGCTACTATAATATAATATTTATAGTTGAAATACAAAAATACATATATCAAAGCCAAATATATCATGCTAAATATACACCTCATACTAATTGCTAAAAATTTTAAAGTTTTCAATGGGTAATAGATAAAGTACCTAAGATGTGGACTTAACAAAAACAAAAAGTAATAAAAATGCAACCATCTAGTTTTAAAGCTATGACATCTAGAGCCACAACTCAATAACAATGGACTATAACTCCTTTGTATAAGTAATATTAATATGTGTATAAATAGCATTCGTTAAAGATATTGACACTATATATATATATATATATATATATATATATATATATAGGTTCACCGAAGGCTTGGGAAGGCCGGGTCCTAACCCGCCCCTGGCTACACAAGGTACAAATGCATGTAATGGATGGGGGAAGAGGCTAAGCAATGTAACTTGGAACGCGGAACGTTTCGATACGCAAAACGAAAACGGAAAGGCCGCTTGTTGTGAAACGCGGTACGATAAAGATAGTCTTCTTCCATATGCTTATATGGGATGGAAAACGTACCTCTAAAAAAAGAAGTGTTTTTGAACCGTTTATATGTATGTATGTGTATGTGTATAATATACATATGTATAAATCAATTTTTTTTGCTAAAAATAAATTTCAAGTATAATCCAACAATTATGACCCATTTAACTTAAGTTTCAATCGAAACGATGATTTTTCCGTTCCAAAACGCTGGTGTTCCCAAAGTGGGAGCAATCGTTCCAAATCGCAATTCGCTAGTGGTTTAGCAATTTATGGTAACATAGGAGCTAACCGGCTAAGTATCCATGGAACAAAATCCATAACAAAAGCAAGACTAGTCATATGCAAATTTTATTGTCAATTTGAAGTGACTAGTTCATGCTACAGGTTATCATAAGAACATGACATACAACATTAAGTATATGTTCTCTTATATCTAAAATGTTACAAGAATATGGTGTAGCATATACTGGACAATTTGTGCATTAATAGTGCCATGTTACAACCCTCAAAAATCATTACAAGTTTCTAACTAAGAAAACTAGAATATATAGCAGGGGGGTGTGACCAAAAATTCAACTTCACAAATGCTAGTTTCAATATTTTCCCCCCACTGCACAAGCGACAAAAAGATCCATCCCAAAAGAATTATACATCAATCAAGAAAGGATTAGTCATTATAATTCTTTTGGGATGGATCTTTTTGTCGCTGGTGCAGTTGGGGAAAAAAATTGAAACTGGCATTTGCAACTTACATGTTACCAGCGATTAAAACGTGCTCTTAAACGCCAAATTAATAACTTACATTCGTTCAGCATTAGGCCCATATTTCGCAAATTGCACAACGATCTCTCTTCCATCAACATTCCTCCCTGTAAACGAAAACAAATCTATAATTACATTCAAGAATTAAAACAAATTTTTTTAAAAGTTCCCAAACAAACAAATAAACAAACAAACCATCAAGTTTGTCCACAGCTTTCTGCGCCTCATCAGCATACTTGTATCTCACAAACGCAAACCCTCGGGACTCCCCAGTTCTTTCATTTAACAAACAATAGAGAGAAATCGGTTACCAAACCCTAAAAATTGAAGAGGAGTATTAACAAAAAAGTACCTTTTGTTTCTTGGGATGAAGATATCCATGACCTCTCCGTACTTGTCGAAGAGAGGGAAGAGATCATCGGCAGTGGTACCTGCGATCAAAGATCAAGAATAAATTAGAGAAAGAGGGGGGTTAGAATGGGAAGAAGGGGGCATTTACGGAAGGTGATGTTGAGGACGAGGAGAGAGTATGTGTCTCTGATATCGGGAGGACCAGACCGACCGAAGTGCGACATCTCGATGAGGGGAGAGAAAGAGAGAGTTAGGGTTAGGGTTTCAGAGGAAGAAGAAGCTAGGGGAATGATTCTTAAAGAGCGATTAGGGATTAATGTTTCGTTGCTGGGGGATGGTCGTGTTACAGATATACCCCTTCTATTTTTAAATTAGTTACCCTCGTGCCATTTGAGGAATAACCCCCTTCTGTTTTTTTTTGGAGCGCGGGGAGGGTGGGGGGCATCTTCAGGAACGAAACCTGCGACTCTCATCTTAATTTTGGCAAATCAGGTGATATGATCGGTGTGAATTTCTTTTTTCTTTTTTGGCCAAATTGGTATGGATTTGAAAGACTTAAAAAATATAGATGGAGACCCTTGTATACTCTCTTCACCCTTGTATATGTTGTATATGTATCTATGTGATTTTTTCCGTCAAGGAACGGTTGGTATTTATCACAATACTAAAGAAGAAATAAACTATAATTCATTACGGTTCTATTGGAGGAAGGAAATTACAATTCCATAAACAATATTTTGCTCGAGTTATTTACTTCTGATGGATCTCTGGATCTCCTTCAGATGTCATCTTCCGTTGATCTGCTGCGAGCGCTGATGGATGGCTGAGATTGAGTTGGAGGGTTGCCTTCTGGAGCGTGTGAAGCTCAATGGGGTTTTGAGTGGTTGTGGCCGAGCTACCTGCAAAGAAGTCCCGGGGTGGTTGCACCGCCGAGGACCCTCCGACGATCAAGTTAGACGGGGTATTTTGGCAGAGTAACGGTCTAGTGGAGTAAAAATGGCTTATCTCGATCGTCTGAGAGAGGGGTTTATATAGCGGCAGCAATGGGCAGGCGGGCGCGAGAATCACGCCGGCTGTTACGCCCCTGGCATCACGCCCGCGTGATAGGCGGGATCCCGCATTAATGGCGAGACAGGCTCGTTAATGGGGAATCGTGATGGCGTGGAACGCGAGATCATGGGCGGCGGATATCTCACGCGTGGCGAGACTCGCAGAGCCGTGGCGGAGGCGCCTGTGATTGGTGCTGTAGGTCGGTGGATGAGACCGAGGAAGATGGGCTCGGCGGGGGGCTCGGGGACGAGCGGGAAGCCGAGGCATCTTGGTTCTGCGATAGCTCGGAGGCGAGCCGGGGGGTGGTCTGGAAAGCCACCGAAGGTCAGGAGAATCCTCGGGCCGGAGGCCCGAGATGTGATCCCAACCGGAGTTCTTGATCCCTTCTTGTAGGTTCTGGGACGCGTCATCTGCAACGTGTCAGCATCTGGAGGGTCACCGATATCGAGCCTCATCATTAGCCCCCCACTCTCGTCTCGACCCGTTCCTGGGTTGGGTTGAGAGTGGTCTAACCGATCACCCGAGGTGAGCTCTCACTCGAAGATATCGTCGCCGCGCATTCCCGGGCGAAGAGTAGTATTTTCTTGATGACGTCAGCGGATCAGTGAAGAGATCTCACATTTAAAGGGGGAGCGCCGGATCGTGTGTACGTTCGTGGAAATGATAGCCCATGTGTCTGGCGCTGATTGGCTTGCAAGACGTGCCGCAGACGTTCCCACGCTCGAAGGGACGTGCCCAATGTGAGTGCGACAGGTGGGACGTTGTCGGCTGTTGGTTGCGAAACGTTGTTTTGGCGGGAGGCGATCGGAGCCGTAGGATGTGTACGCCGGCAGCTATAAATAGAGGTGTGATCCCCATCAGGGCCCATACCTCTCCATAATTTTCTCGTCCTCGGTCATGTTAGCTCGGCGCTCTTCTCCTCAGGTAGGATTCTTTGCGTTTGATCTCTCGAGGACACCTATCTTTGATCAGGTTAGATGTCTTCTTCCGAGGAGTCTGTAGATATAGTCCGGGTAGAGTCTAGGGAGTCTTTCGAAGCTTCCTCTTCTACTTCTTCCTCTTCCCCCTCTGAGTTGGAGTCCCCCCGGGGAGTTAGGGCTAGAAATGCTCCCCGGGGCCGTGCGACATGGGCGGTCCCCAGAGCACAGGTCGCGGGTGTTCTTGGCGTGCGATCCACGCTGAGGCATGCGGATGAGCTCGTCAACATCAAGACTCGTTTCTTCAATCCTCCCGGCTATTCGTTTCGTCTGGCCGAGGAGAGGGAGAGGGCAGACCAGGTACAGGGCAAGGAGATTGCCCTGTACCTGGAAGCCTTTTGGGTCGGGATGTGTCTGCCCTTCTCTCCCGAGGTGAGTGCGGTGTTGAATTGTTTTGGGTTAGCCGCGGGCCAGCTAGTGCCGAACTCTTGGAGGATCTTTCTTGGGTTCCTGGTCCGGTTGAGATTGAGTCAGATCCCTTTCAGCCTGAGCCTTCTTGTTTCTTCTCTTTGCTACAAAAACCACCATAGCGCTCATAGAGGCGAGCCGAGCTGGGTATACCTCTCTTTTAGAAAACAACGGGGGGACGATGCCGGGTCGGGGATCGTCGTAGTACCTTCTTCCATTCACGAATGGAAGAAGAAGTTTTCTTTATTGCGCCGCCCGAGGGTGAGGATTGGCCTGTGCCCACCCAGTGGCAAGGGGCCAGCTGTCCGCGGGTGAGTCGGTCAAATGATCCCGATGCGGCGGCGGTGTCGAAATGGGAGCCCCTCCCTCGGGCTGATGTGCTGCTGTCTGAGCGGGCCCTCAGTTGGGCCGGGCTCAGCCCCGCCGATTACGCGGGTAAATTAGGAGCTTCAGGCGACCTGTTTAGACTTGTGCATTCTTTCGTTTTTCCTGGCATCGCTGATTCCTTGTATTTTTATCTTGTGCAGGACCCATGGACCTGGGTAAGTTCCGGGCGGCAGTGGTTGAACAGAAGAGGGGGAAGAAGGCCGGAGGTGTCGGCCCTTCTCGCCCGTCGTCAGCTTCGGCTCCACCGGCGGCCGCTCCGTCCAGGCGCCCAAGTGCGCCCCGGGCCCCCGAGTCCAGTCGTGCGCCGGTCCGAAAGCATGCTCGGGAGCAAGAGCCCCGGGCTCCCGAGGTGGGAGGTGAGACTGGTTCTCCCGCGTCGCTCCTCAAGAGGTTTCATAGGACGGCGCCCAACTCCCCCGCTTCCCCGATGTTTGTGGACGATGGGGAGCTTCGCTTCGAGGTGCCCTTGGGGCTTTTCGTCGCCGACAGCCTGCTCTCAGAGATGGAAAGGTCGGCCGGGGGCAGAATCTCTCGGGGGACCCTCCGGGCCCAAATGGCGGCTATAGCTCAAAGGGCCGTGCAGGTTAGTGTCCGCACCCTACGGTTCTTCATTCAGCATTTTTGTTCGCGTGATCGGGTGCCTCCCTTTCCTTTTAACCCTCTTTCTTTTCTTTTCTTCAGGTCCTCCAGCACGGCACCCTCGTCGTCAACATGGAGGACGAGGTGATAGCCCCAGCGATGCGGGCCGCGGGCGAGTTCTCCTCGCGAGAGGAGAGCTCAAGGCTGGAGCTGGAGGCGGCGATGGAGAGGGTCGCTGCCCTTGAAGATCGGGTGGCGGCCAGAAATAGGGAGGTCACCAGGTGCCGAGAGGCCGCCCGAGCCGCTGAGACCCAGTTGGAAGACTCCCAGGTGCTCGTCGCCACCTTGAAGAAGACGGCGAACACCCTTCGAAAGGAGAATGAAGCGGCGAAAGAGAGGAAGAGGCGTGCTGAGCTTCGGGCGTCGAAGGCTGAGCTTCTGGTGTCGAAGGCGGTGGAGAGCTACAAGAAGTCGGACCAGTTCTACGCCGACCTTGCTGGAACTGCCGGCGTTATTTGGCACGACGCCCTCGACGCTGTCAAGGCCCAGATGCCGGATTTCCCTGACAGCAGCTCCGGGAAGAGTACCCTTGCGAGGATGACGCGCAGGGGAATGTCCCTGGAAACGATGCGGGGGAAGATGCCCCCGGTGGGAGCGTTGGGGAGAAGTCGATTCCCTTGGCTACCGGCGCCGAGGTTCCTGTGGTGGGTGCTGACCCTGGAGATGTCGTCCCGGTGGTCGCAGTGGACGCGCAGCCAATCGAGGTTCTTCCCGGCCCTGAGGCCTGAACTTCCCCGCCTCTTTATTTCTTTGCGCTAAAATTTTGTAAGCTTCCTGGCGTTTTTGTAAGGCTGGGGAGCCAAAATACCTCTGTAAAGATTTCTGATTTTTATGAATAGAAAATCCATTTTGCAGTGTTCTTTGTTTGTGGTAAACATCTATATTTGCACGGTACTGCTTTCATGTTAAGTCGGTTTTTCGTCTAGCGATTGCACGTCGAGTTGAGAGCTGAAGTCGACCATTTGCCAAGTGTGCAAAGACCGGTGAAAGGTCGGTATCTCTATGACCCCGAAGTCGAGGTGGAGATCGCTTAGACATGGACGGACCGAGCAGGGTAGCTGCGCGGTGGCCTCGTGATGCAGGCTTTGATCATTGGCGTCGGTGGATAAGAAATTACCAGCCAGGGATGGACAGAGCAGGGTAGCTGCTCGGTTGCCTCTTGGTGAGGGCTTTGATCCTTGGCGTCGTGGGGTAAGGAATTACCAGCCATGGATAACCGAGCAGGGTCGCTGCCCGGTTGCCTCTTCGTGAGGGCTTCGATCTTTGGCGTCGCGGGGTAAGAAATTACCAGCCAAGGATGGACCGAGCAGGGTTGCTGCCGGGTTGCCTCTTGGTGAGGGTTTTGATCCTTGGCGTCATGGGGTAAGAAATTACCATCCAGGGATAACCGAGCAGGGTCGCTGCTCGGTTTCCTCTTGGTGAGGGCTTTGATCCTTGGCATCGCAGGGTAAGAAATTACCAGCTAAGGATGGACCTAGCAGGGTTACTGCCTGGTTGCCTCTTGGTAAGGGCTTTGATCCTTAGCGCGGGAGGGCATTGGGAGGCCTGCTAAGGATGGACCGAGCAGGGTTACTGCTTGGTTGCCTCTTGGTGAGGGCTTTGATCCTTGGCGTCGTGGGGTAAGAAATTACCAGCCAAGGATGGACCGAGCAGGGTTACTGCCCGGTTGCCTCTTGGTGAGGGCTTTGATCCTTAGTGCGGGAGGGCATTGGGAGGCCTGCTAAGGATGGACCGAGCAGGGTTGCTGCACGGTGGCCTCTGGCTTTGATCCTTGGTGTCGTGGGTAAGGAATTACCAGCCTGGGATAACCAGGCAGGTTAGCTGCCTGGTTGCCTCTTGGTGAGGGCTTTGATCCTTGGCATCGTGGGGGTAAGGAATTACCAGCCAAGGATGGGCCGAGCAGGATAGCTGCTCGGTCTTGTGAGGTTTCGTCTGACCCTCCCTGGTTCGTGGCGTGAGCGTTGGGAAGAGCGACCGTCGCGAGTGACATGTGTCACCAATGCGCGGGGGGAGGCAAAGCGTAAGAGCTGCGTCGTTCCGACTTCTGTTTTCCTAAAGAGGCAAGATACCCGCCGCGTGGCGGCACGACATTGGAAGGAACGAGCGACTATTGGACTCTTGAGGGGGCTGTGGGGCTATAAAATGGAGGGCTTATTGAGCACTCCATTCTTCACACCCAAAACTTAAGAATAGAGGACTTTCCTTTTACCATCCCCGACATCATAAACTTCGAGGACGTGTACTTGTATGACCAGTACTGCACCGAGGATATGGTGCAGGTAGTTATAGGCCGCATCGAGGATCATTTTGGCCGACTGCTCCCCCGGCGCTCACCCCTGCTCCAGCTGTTGATGTACTCAATCTGGAGGGTGTCGCCAAGGCCGTACAACCCCTTGTCCGAGCAGCTGAAGGATGAGGCGGTTGGAAAGCTGAGGTCTTTGTGCCGCTTCGGCCTGATCTCGACGGGTCGGCGGGATCGCTCGGTGGCACTCATCCTCGAGTGCTACCAACTGAGGCATCACGCCGACGTTCGCGGACGGCATCAGAGGCAGAGGTCCGAGGCGGCGAGGGCTCGGCTGGCGGAAATATCCTCGAAGTACCACGAGCAATGTTTCATGCACCCTCTTCCCCCGCTGCTGTAATTTTTCCCCTTCTTTTTTCTCTCAATGTACGGCTGAGGAGCCTACAATACCTTCTTTGAATCAATAAAATTCTTCTTTTCTGCAATTATCGACTGCTTTGTTTTTTTATTTGTTTAAATAAAAAGAACTTAGGAGAATTTACATTGCTTTGTTGAAGAATCCAAGTAGTGGTCTGCGAAGGATGGACCGAGTAGGGTAGCCACTCAGGAGATCCGGAGGTTCTGCCCGACCTTCTCTGGTTCGTGAACATTGGGAGGGGCGACCGTCGCAGGCTGCTCGTGCCAGGAATTCTTGGGGGAGGTGTAACGTTTCGGGAAGCCGCGTCATTTTAGCCACGTGGTGGCGCGGTGTTGGAGGAATCTTGGCGGATCCCACGATTCGCACGCGAATCCGGGTCCTTTAGGACTTTGTTTTAGGTTATAAATAAAGAAGGAGATGGCAACCCCTTCGGCACCGTTTTCTTTGAGATGACTGGGTGCATGTAATCGATCGAAGAGATCATCACCTTCGACGACGTTTTCTTGTACGATCAATCCCTGGCTGAGGATAGGTACCGGGGAGTGGTCCAGCGCCTCGAGGATCACGTCGGCCGGCTTCTCCCTCGGCGGTCGTCCCAGCTTCAGTTGTTGATGTACGCAATTTGGAGGAGGTCCCCGGGGTTGGACAACCCCTTCACCGAGGAGCTTCTGGATGAGGCGCTCGACAAGGTGCGTTCGATCTTTCTCCTCGGCCTCATCTCGAAAGCCAGGCACGACCGATCTTTGGCCTTCATTCTGGAGTGCTTCAAAATGAGGTACATCATGAGCCAAGGCGCAGAGGGCGGAGTTTCGGGTGATTCCGTGGCATCCCGGGTTAGCGTGCAGTATCGGCGGGAGCAGGCTGTAGAGGCTAGGGCTCAGCTAGTGGAAATCCACTCTGAGTATCACCGAGAGTATTTCCTCGATCCCGTTCCACCTCTGTTGTAACTTTTTTTCTTTTTTCTGTAAGGCTGATCAGCCCGTAATACCTTTTGAATGAATAAAACTCTTCTTTTTGCAATGTTCTAGTGTTCCCTTCTTATTATTTAAATAGAAAGAACTTTAGAAAGGTTTACATTGTCTTTGTGAAAGAAGAAATACACACTCGTAGATGTCCTTTTCATTGGTACAGTTTGAGCTTCTCGGCGTTGTAAGGCCGTGGAAACTTGCACCCATCCGCGTCTTGCAAGCCGTAGGCTCCATCGGGCAGGGCTCGGAGACGAGGAAAGGACCGTCCCATTTTGGGGAAAACTTATGCAGCTTGCCTTGATCGACGAACTCGTTCCGCCTTAGGACTAAATCTCCGGTCTTGAAGAAGCGACGCTTGACTCGCGCGTTGTAGTAGCGGGCGGTTTGCTGTTGATAGGCAGCAACTCTGATCTGAGCCCGATCTCGTTTCTCCAACAAGATGTACAGGTTAGTTCGGAGTGTCGAGGTGTTCGCTTCATCGTCGAAGTGCTCGACCCGGTGACTGGGGAGCCCGATCTCCGCTGGGACCATTGCTTCGGTTCCGTAGCAGAGGCTGAAAGTAGTTTCCCCGGTGGGGGTTTTCTTCGATGTGCGCAGGGCCCATAAGACCCGGGGCAATTCCTCGACCCAACTGCCTTGGCGCTCTTCTAGGTGTCTCCGAAGACCTCGGAGAACGTCCTGATTAGCGACTTCAGCTTGCCCGTTGCATTGGGGGTGTGCGACCGCGGCAAATTTCATGAGGATATGATATTCGCTGTAAAATTCCTTCACTCTTTCGTTTTCGAAATTTGTTCCATGGTCGGTGATGATGCACCTCGGGATGCCGAACTGGAGTACCACGTTGCTCTGCAGGAACTTAATAGTCGTGGTGGTGTCCGGTTTCCTGATAGGAATGGCCTCGATCCACTTCGTGAAGTAGTCCACCGCGACAAGGACGTACTTGTGCCCGCCCGTACCGGTAGGGAACTGGCCTATCATGTTCATCCCCACCGGGCAAACGGCCACGGGGAGGTTATGGCAGTTAGCTCGGTAGCGGAAAGGCGAGGTATGCTTCCATGGAGTTGGCAGCTCTTGCATCTCCTGACCAGCTTCTGGGCGTCCTGATGAATGGTCGGCCAGTAGTACCCCTGGAGCAATGCCTTCTGGATTAAGGTGCGGGCCCCTTGGTGCGCGCCGCCGATCCCTTCGTGGATCTTACGGAGGACATAGTCATCTTCATGGGAGTCAACGCACCGGAGCAGGGGCTGAGTGAACGACTTCTTATAGAGGTTCCCATTGCTCCAGACGAAATGGCGAGCTTTGGCTAGGAGACGGCGGGCTTCTTCTCGATCTTCTGGGAGCGTACATTCCCTCAGGAATTCCACGAGGGGCTTTCTCCAGTCTCGATCTTCTTCCCAGGCGGTATACACTTGAAGTATTGTTGCCCCGTCATCTACGCTGGGCCGTGGCAAGACCTCGAAGAGGATGCTCCTCTTGTTGTTGGGCGAGTAGGATGAAGCCAGCTTACTCAAGGCGTCGAATTGGGCGTTAAGCTATCTGGGAATCTGCTCTACCTGGACTTCATCGAATTCCTTTCACAGTCTTCTTACCTCGGCCAGATACTTCACCATCAGAGGCTCCCGTGCCTCGAATCGGCCGGTCACTTGGCCAATGACTAAGGCGGAGTCGCTGCGGATCCGAATCGTTTTCAGCCCCGGTCCGGAGGCGATGCGCAGTCCGGCTAGCAAGGCCTCTTATTCCGCCGCGTTATTTGAGGCCTTGACCCAAGCTTCAGAGAATACCCCATTTCTGCCTCGTTCGGGCCCGAATGATGAGGCCAGCCCAACAGCCTTCCTCGGGCGTCGTATGATGAGGTCGGCACCACAGCCTTCCTCGGGCTCCTTGATTTGTTCTTCTTCCTCGGGTGGCCGTCGGTTTCCTCGATCGGTGAGGGGTGCTGAGCCTCGTAGGTATTCGACGTACCCCCCGCTGACATGAGCATGATTTAGCCGATTGTTAATTCACCGGGAGGGGGACGTTGCTCTTGCTCACGGTCAGCTTGCCGCTTGTCCCGCAAGTACGTTGCCAGGTGCCCTGAGCGGATTAGCTCCTCGATGTAGCCTCGGAGCTGCTTGCAGTTCTCCGTGGAGTGGCCCTGCGACCTATGGAACCCGCAGTTGGGGCCCCGGGTGCGCTTTGCCACCTTGTTCGAGACTGGGGGGAGTTTGAAGAACCTCTCGCCCTTAGCCTTCTCCAGCAGCACCGTCTGGGAGACGTTGAGCGGGGTGTACTCCTGAAACTTCGGGGAGTAGGACTTCGGCCGCTCAATCTTCCTTTTCTCTTCCCGGCCCCTTTTCTTCTGATCAACTTGTTCTGTCAGGGGTAGGTTGGAATTCACCTTGGATTCAAGCTAGATCTCTCGTTCGGTCTAGGCCTTTACCTCGGCCATGGTCTTAGGTTGCGCTAATGCAAAGGAGCGTAGACACTCCTTGTGCCTAAGACCCGACCTGAGGGCCGTAATGACCGTCTCGTCTTTGTATTCTCGGACCTCGAGGAGCGCGTTGTAGAAGCGGGTGACGTACCCTTTGAAGGTTTCTTTGTCCCCGCTCTTTATGGTGAAGAGGTGGTCGACAGTTCGCTTCTGCCGTCTGTTCCCGATGAAATGGCCGAGGAATTGGGTGGCCAGCTCATCAAAGGTTGAGATTGAGCGTGGTGCGAGTCCTCGGAACCAGTCTTGTCTAGAGCGGATGAGAGTGGCCGAGAAAGCGTTGTTGGATATAGTGCCCTCAAAGTCAATTATTGGATCGCAGGCACGTGATTGCAATGATTGAGGGATGACCTATACCGGTAGAACAACCTTACTCGAGATGATAGTATGCTATCTGGTTTGTCTTTATCATCATGTACATGCTTCAGGTGACATTACAGATCACTATTACACGTTGATAGAGACTGTAGGATTCTTGCTTGACTGCCAGCAGTATGATGGAGATCATATACGTGGGAGCTGGGGTTTATAAGCACATCCTTAAAGTGTCCCTAGTCGTGGGAGTTTCAAGACTGGGATCGATACTTCGAGAGTAGACTAGTGTATACGGATCGAGACCCCGACGAGGGGCGGTGGCCAGTCTCACAAGCCATTGATGTCAATTGGTTCACCTAAGATGTATACAGGTGCTCATTGGGTTATGAGTACACCGGACGGACTCGCCGGGAACATGCTAGTTAGTATTATACCTGTCGTCAGATAGCAGTTCCCTGGTGACATGTGTACAGGTTAGTCTATCGACCCGAGATCGTCAATTGTCTCGTGTGAGTTCCCACTGTGCTTTGATTACTACCCTACCACGGCTCAAAGGAGTCGTGCAAACAAGTTTTAGTTGGGTACAGTCCCAAGCCACGAGGAGGCAGTGAGCGGATCGGCAGGGGATTCGTCTCTCCCGATATTGGGGGTGAGATCGCGCTGTGTCTGGAGAGCCATTACACGAAATCCCGGCCAGGGTAAGCGAGATTTACTGGTAGGTATTCCAGTAGTTTCTCAGGATGTTCTGGGCTACACTCCGACACGACTTATGCCGCTTTTGGGGGTCTGACGTTTACCAGCCCCCTAGGCCCGATATACGATACTCATAAACGAACGGACCGGACTGTATGGATATTGTCACCGACAGGCTCAGTAGGGTTTCAGGATGAGTTCGCTCGTCAGCTTCCCTTTCACTCAATACATGGGTAGCCGTTATGTACAGCCAATACCACTGACGTGCTTGTGGTTAAACCCACTGCCAGCGTATTGACGAGTCTTTAGAGTCCCCTACAGAAAGTTTCCCAAGTTCGGGCGAAACGTTGTAGAGTCCGTATGGTTTTATGGCAGGGTTCGATCATATACGTGCACTTGTGCACGTATCATGATCGGACGGATCATACTAGTGGGCTTTGGTTTAAGCCGGATCCTGGTATTAGATTTGTTGGATTACTTTCGTCTCGTAGTATTCGTATTCAGTCGGAATACAAATGCGGGTATGTATATACAGGTGAGGGGTATTCTTGTGATCCGTCACGAGTTTACTTTAGAAGATGCCATTCTATTTCTTGATTTAAACTTTTGGTTTAAAGTTTATTAGGTGGAAATTGTGGGTGCTAGTCATGATCTAAGAGTATTAAATGTGGCATGTGCTTTTTTGATGAGTCATGGTGTTATTTTTTGTGCCATGTCTAATCTCTTGATTAATTATTGTGAGAGATTAACATATGAAGAGAGAGAGGGCAGCCACATATAGTGTGGGGCTTGGTCTTAAGATAAAGAGCTCTCACATTTTCATCCCAACACAATAAGCAAGCTCCTTCTTCTTGACTTCTTTTCTAGTGCTCACAATTTCCTCATCAATTGCTTCTTCTTCAACCTCCATCCATAGCATCTCATGTGTTGAGAATCAATAGATGTCTAGAGATAAAGTTATCACACACATTCTCTACTTCACCTTGGACATGTCGGTTGGCAAACTTCTTGTCCGAGTTGCTTCGGTTTTGAAGCGGGAGCCCGTAAAAAGATTCCTTGACGTGGTGCCATTTCTACGAGGAGACCGGAGATCGAGCGAGATCGGAGATGCCGCGAGGAGCTAAGAATGGTGGCTAAAGACCGAAAGACATGGATCGATCGGTATAGCCATTCTAACTTCTTTGTAGTTACTAGTATAGGGTTAATGGAACGATCCGGGTAAAAGTATGCGTTAGCGCCAATTTATAAAAGTTTTTTTGTTCCACGTTTGGCCTCGGATTGACGGCCGGGGCGCTACCGTAGACTTACATGGTATCAGAGCCAGGTTATTAACCATATACTAGTTGGTTTAGACAATGTTAAAGTATCGAAACCGAAACAACTACAATGCACTGCACTGAAAATTCTAGGTTCTGTTGATTTCAAAAGTGTTTTCTAAAATTATTTAAACAACCACAGAAGACTACTGACATCACCATAAGACTACTGACATCACCAAAAGACCACAGACCAAATACGACCCAATTCCCTAGGAAAAAACCCGAGCACTTTCATGTTTTGGCCGGCCTGCTCGGCCATCTTAGTGAGTTTGGGTTTCGTTTTTGGTCTCTGGTCTGGTCTCTGTAATGTTGGTGCAGTGGCGTTGTTTGTTTAGCCCAGTTTGGATATAGTTTTATCAAGTTGTTTGGGACTATTTGGGGGTTATTTCGAAGTCGATATTTTCTAACATTGTTTAAAGTTTACAGTGCATTACATTACTATCTGCGACCGTGAATGTCATTCGAGCGGTAAATCTTATCTAATTGCTATAGCTCTTTTAGATGGGTTTGCGAACGTGACATTCACGTTGATGTTTTGTGTTGTGCTGAGTTGTTGTGAATTCGTCGTGGTGGATAGCTTGCGTGCAATGGTAGTGCAGTTTGGATTTATTTGTACATTTGATATCGCGGGGCGAGCGTCCGACATGTGGACTGTCGTCACTGCCTGTTTGTATATTATTCTTTTAGGGCACGACCGGGTTGATTTCGATGTACCCGTTGTACAGATTTTTTTTTATACTAGGATTACCCCGTGGTGGAGTGCACGGATAGCCGGGTTCTAGAGGGCAACGGGCCCGCATCTCATGGCTTTGAGACGGAGGGGGTTTCACTCTAGAATTGGCGAGCTATTCGCCGCACTCGTAGGGGGTACAGGTTGACCCAAGGAGGGGTGCTCAAGTTACCGGATTCCGTGAAGTGCTGGGTGGTCCATTCACTTTGCTGAAGGGGGCTGCCTCGCTTCTGGTTTTGGCGGGTAACTTGCCGCACTCGTAGGGGTCTAGATTTCATTGCACGGGTTATCCACACGACCAGAGGAACGTCGGGTTTCAGTTGCGGCTCAAAGGAAACCCGGGGCTCCCAGATTATCTGTATTGTTCTGCGATGCTTATTATTTTTCTGTGATGTTGCATTTATCACGCCTGGAGTGATTATTATATATTTTTATGTATACTAGTAGATGTTGTATATGTTTTACACCCGCGCTAGTCCAATCCCCGCTCTGTCGTTAGTTAAGTAACCTAACGGGTGATGACGGGACCCAGTGGCGAATGCGGATGGCATATACGTACATTATATTTTCGTTCTTTTGTGGTGTGATTAATTGATGGGACTGCATTGATTCTGATCAATGCAAGGAAAACAGACTTATTTGATATTGTTGGAACAATTTTCAAAAAATTGTTATTACAAGGAGTTCTCTTTTGTTTTGCATAGAGATATTCGGTAATGAATATCCAGCATCTCATTCGACGAGGCAAGGGTCGAGATCCCTTCATCGGGAGTAACCCCTTGGGCAGAAGTTTTCGTCAGGGTAATAACTTCACTATAGTCGATTACTTTTTTCTTTGCATCATGGTATTCAGTTTGGAATATCATGCACCTCATTCTACGGGGAAAGAGCCGAGATCCCTTTACCGGGAGTGACCTCTTTAGCAAAGGTTTTCGCCACTATATATTTGTAAAAAGCTATCCGGTTCCTTCAACGATATCAAGTTCATTACGTTAAAGTTTTTTCGCCAAAAACCATTCGTAGCTCTTGATTGTATGATTTTTCCGCGTAATTAAATTTTTAATTACCGCAATCAAGACGGTTTCGCTTGGTAGCTAGCCGGTTGAGTACGGGTCGATCCACAGGGAGATGGAATCTTTTTCTTTATATTTTAACGAGTTAAATCCAAATATTTTGAGTTTTGTTTTAAGATCTACTAATGAGATAAATGATGATAAAGAACTTGCTAGGGTTAGGATTATGTTAGTTCGAGTTAGGAATTTCTCACTTCTTTCAATACCCTTCTTAATATCGGTGTTACGGTAATTGGCAACAATGGGGATTAGCACGACTAGGAAGGAACTTACAAGTATAAGCTAGGCTTTCCATGCTTAGTTTCTTCCTTTTGGTCCTTGTCCGTCCGTTCTTGGCTTTTAGCCCTAACCTCCGGTTAATTCAACCACAACCGGTCTAATTATGGAATCACTGCTATCATGTAGGATAGGGTGCCGTAGTGAGCAGATTGTGGTTCAATTAAAGGGAGTCCGAATTAAGGTGTTGGGCAAAAAAAAGAGTGAGAGATTTCCTTCTCTCAAACTTTCCTTCTCCTGCCCTAACAAGTGAGAGATTACTCACCCATTAAAAAGATGAAAACAAAAAGGAAGGTAGAAAGAAATGAGGTTAAGAAGAAATTACAGCTAGCTATTTGAGACCTCACCTTGGTAAGGATCTTATTCAAGCATCGTCGTTGTTAAGGATAAAGAAAATAGAAGAAGAGAAAATAAAAGAAAAACAACGATAAAATAATACAACTAAATTAGCAAATAAAAATTGCAAAGATAAACATGCAAGATAAAAAGGAACTCTTTTTTTTTATTTTTCTATTAATCAACGCTCATAAACTCACTACAATTTTTCATAGAGAAAGATAAAGAAGAACATAATTTAATTCTAAAATCTAAATAAAGAAAAAGCACCCTTTATTTGGCTTTAAGCTCTGCTATTTATAGGCAGGAGAGTGAAACCCTAGGTATACATTCTGAGCTAAACACGAGATTACAAAACTACCCCAAGAGAGCCGAGTCAACGCTGCTTCAACTGCCACCGACATAGTTCAGACGCGGCCGCGGAACCGCGGCATAAGTGCATATTTGGCCGCTGTTCCGCGGTCATTTGGTGAATTTGGGGGATCATCTTGTTAGTTATATGTATGCCCTAGAGGCCATTACTGTATATACGATGTATATTGTAGTGGATGCTTGGACATATATAGGGAGGACTTTCTTGCTCGACATGATAGTATGCAATCTGGTTGCCCTTTATCTTAACATGTACTCTGATTGTCTCTATATTACATGTTGATAAAGCCCTTAGGATGAGTACTTGACTACCAGGACTATGATGCAGATCATACTAGTGGGGGCAGTGTAATCGCTAAATACATCCTTCAAATGGTCCTAGTCGTGGGAGTACCGAGACAGGGCATCGATACTCCAGAGTAGACTAGCGTATGCGCTTCTTGACCTATATGATGGGCGATGGATGATCCCATATCCATTGGTGTTTGACATCAGAGAAGGTATGCGGGTGCTCAGTGGAGATTGGGTACACTGGACGGACTTGCCGAGAACTCCCAGATGGTATTATACCTCACGTCAGATGGCAGTTCTCTGGTGACACTGGTACAGGTTAGTCTGTAGACCCGAGATCGTCATAGAGTCTTCTGTGATTCCCACTGTGCTTTGATTTCAATCATACCATGTCCAAGAGGGCGTGCAAAACGATGGCTTTTGGGTACAGTCCCGAATCACACGGAGGCAATGAGCGATAGGAGGGGTTTCGTCTCTCCCGGTATAAGAAGTTGATGTTACGCTGTGTTCGATTGGCTATAACTGGAAATCCCTGGCCAGAGTTGCTGAGATTTACTGGTAAGAGTTATCAGTAGTTTCTCGAACTGTTATGGACCTCATATCGACACGACTTATCAAGCTACTGGGTCTGACGTTTACCACCCCTAGGCGAGATATGCGACATATCAGACGAAGAGACCGGACTGTACGGGAGTGTTACTGATTGGATTCGCAGGAGAATGTACATGCTTGCTTGTTGATCTTCTGATCGCTCAATACCTGGATAGCTGTTATGTTTAGCTGACCGCTTGCAGCCTGTGGGTGTTTGATATGATCATCACCTACTGCCGGCGTATTGACGATTCTTTAGAGTCCTATACAGAGGTTTCCTGGCTCAGGCAAAACGGAGTAAGAGCACATATGTGATATGTGCGGGACCGAGAATAATACGTGTATGTGATACCGTATTAGATTCTCGCGATATGTGATATCGGCCGGGTATATGTGATATAGCCGGGTCATCGGATCAAGTATTGATTTATGAGCTGATACAGATTATATTAGTCGGTTATTTATGAAATAGCCGGATTATCGGATCAAGTGTTGATTCAATAATTTAATGTATAATTATATATTTGATATATTATATTACATTAACTAATATAAGCTCACTTAAAGATTCTTTTTCTCACATGGATAATACATTGATGTATATGCGATATATGTTAAATGTATTATTTTATTTTGTTACATTATATATTATATATGTGATATATAATATTGTAACATGTCAGGGTTACAAATGCAAGATGTTTTGTGGAGTTTAAACAAGTTAAGGTTTTGATTTGGGTTAGCTTTTTCATGAAGCTTCATGAAGCTTTCTTTTGTTTTTAGCTAAGATATTTTATGAAGATATTTCTTAACCCAACCCAAAACCCTTTGCCCTAGTTAATTCTCTACAAGGGTTAAGCCTTCATTCTTAACCCATGGTTGGATTTGTAACCACAACAAGTTTTCATTATTCATCACAAATAGATTTCTTCTTCTTCTTCCTCTTTGAAAAAGCTTTCTAGCTTTTGGGTTTGTGATGGATTTTTGTGAGATAAAGAAAATAAAAGAGAGCTAAATTCCTACTTCATCATCCTCATCTATTCTAGCCACTTAGATTAGGGTGTTTACATTGTTAATACTTGATTAGTGAATCAATATCTTGGGTTTGAGATTTTTCAGGTAGATCATCTTAGTTGTTGAAGATTGGAAGCAAGCTTGCATCTTTCTCTTCATGGAGCCTCTCTGAGTCCGGGTACTTGATGATCGCAGCGAAGGGACATCAACACGGAGCTTATAAAGTGAAGGAACGGACTACAAAGGTTGTAATCCCTAACTCTTAGATGTAAAGTTGTTTACATGCATGTTTAACCCTAAGTCTCTAGTTAAGATCTTGGTTAGGGTTTGTTTAGCACCCCAAAATTTTTAAAGTAGCATGATTGATACTTGCCAAAACCTTCACAAGGTGCTATACTAACCCTACAGTGGTATCAGAGCCAAGCTAGAGCATTAGGTGACGTGTATACGAAGTTAAAAGTCCGATCGAACCCCGAAATATGATTTTGGACCCCCTCTCTGGAAATTTTCTAAAAATTTGATTTTTACCATATTAAAAATACTCAGAAAAATAAGCAGGTGATTCTATGGATATCTGTGAAGTACGATTCCCTAAATCCATCAAGCCACTGTGTAACAACTCCAATTTTAGTATACATAAAACTGATTTAAATTTGAAGTATACTTGGGGCATTTAATATTGCTGTTACCACTTTAAGCATTTATTTTCCCACAATAATTACAAGAAGGAGCTTGTAGCTCATTGGTAATACCTTGTACTGCTGAACCAAGCCATCAGAGTTCAAATCCTCTGCCCCTCAATATTTTTAATATTATTTTGTTTTAAATCCTTTGGAAGCCCAACAGTCCACACACCATAACTCCCAAAACTTGAACTAAACCTGAAAAACTAAAAGCACCAGTGCCTACCCCACGAGACTCCCCACCTCCCGACCGACGAACTCGGCCCGGATCGGCCAACTCGGCCGGCGGACCGGCGGACTCGGCCCGCCGCCTGCCGGAGTTGCCGATTCCGGCGAGGTGTCAACACAAAATTTCCGTATTTTCATATTCCTAACCCACCCGCACACTTTAATTTAAATGATCGGTTCCAGAATGCCCATTAACACCTAATTACTCCAATTTTTAATGAATTTCCTATATTTTTACAATTTTTTTATTAAAAAACCTTCATCTACCCTAACCCTAGCCTACCCTATAAATGCACCCCTACCCACTACCCTCTCACCCCAAAATCCTAAGCCCGCTCTCTCAAAAAATTTCCAAGAGTTGTGTACTTTGAAAACAAGCTCGAGGCGAAACTCCGACGAATTCCTGGCGGAACTTCCGGCGAACGCTTTAGGAACCACCGGCGACGACGCAACCCTTCGGCGATCCCCCTAGTTCCCTCTCACTCTCTTGAGTAATCTAAAACTCGTAAGTCCCTTTTCTATCTCTCTTTTCCATTCTCAAAATACGAAATTACAAAACCCCGATGGAATCGGAACAAATCCGATTTCCGATTCGGTTTTCTATAAAATTCCACTTCTTACTAATACAATCATTCTTAAACTTCCTCATGTTGACTATTAACCACTAATCAAACAATTTGAACAAGTTTCATCACATGAAATGATAGCTATTTCAATTTATCGTACTTTTCACTTAAATACCACATTGTTTCAATCCTTCATTTCACCCCATCAAACTTGCTATACATTTAAAGTAGATCACGAGGTAACGACCTACCTCCTCACACACTCATATACAACACCCCCGAGAACTTAGAATACGAGAAAGCAATATTTTCATTTAAATACCATATACTTAATAAAACCATGTCTAAAAGATTTAGTTTTGATACACTTTTAAAGAAGTACCACTTATTATGAAAATACGATAAGTTGTGGACATCGGTCGTTTATCTAAACCTGACTTTGTGGTGTCTAGGCTAGACAAGTGAGAAAGGTAATTTTAAAAGGCCCGTCTCACGGTGATTCATGAACGGATCCCTCCTTTTCTTACTTGTACTTACCTGGCCACAATTGGCGGTGAAGAGGCGATTTGAGGCAACTCACAACTTGTCGTTTAGACCATTTAGAAATAGTCTAGTTGACTTAGGAGACCCTAGAACATAGAATACGGAAAATTGACATTTTTACAAATAAATACCATTTACTTTATAAAACCGTTTTCTAAACGATATAGTATTTTGCAATCTTTGCAAAGCGCCGCTATAACCCATTTTGGAGAACCCGTTCGGGATGGTGCGGTTTATCGCACATCCTCGGGCTTAGTAGTGCGAGATTCAGACCTCCGTAAGGAGCATTCGGTCTCGAAAGATTTAAAGTACGACATCTTAAGAAAATGAGATTTTTAGAATATAATAAATATATTAAAATTATTTTTATCATTAAAATAACTATTTTGTTATGATATAAATATTCCACTTTTTCTAAAAATCACAAGAATAAATTTTACACTAAAATACCATGAATTCCAAATAAATCAATATTACAAATAAATACCTTTATTTATGAAACTAGGATAATTTCACTAGAAATATCACAATATAAAATCCACATTCATTACAACTCTAAAGACGAATAATAAATACTTGAGCTGTATTTTGAAAGTATATAAAAGTATTTTTATATAAACCCCCTCAAGTTTTATAAATTACCCTAAGGACCCTAACAATTTTAGGTTTAAGAAATAATCAAGACTTCAATTTACATTTCTAATTGTCTGACTCGGGTTTGAGTCTGATTAATCTGACTTGAATATGATTCAAGTCAATCTACAATCTACAATATTCCAATTCAATATGAACATATGAATTCATGAATCCAATTATCAATCTATACAATTCGGCTGAACCGAACCATGGATATATATATTCCATTTACATGGTTCTCCAGTTATTCCACTTACATGATTCTACAGTTGTATCCGTCTACTGATATCATGGTTTCGGTCAGTCTTTCAATTATACACTCAATTCAATTTACAGTACAAAATAATACAAATAAAACACTACGGGGTTTAAGGGGTAGATTGGTACGGAAGGTGTTAAAAGTGGCACGGGGCGGTAAGATTAAGACACCTAACCTATATTCCGTTGTTGTTGTACCGTGGCTTAACAGTTCCTTATACATTCCGTTTGCCCTGGTCTCTGGCATATAGAGACCCCTCTTGTATACACCGGTATCCTTCTGTACCAAGCTACAAACAACAGCGTTAACACGACATTACTACAAGATAATACAACTTTAAAAAATACCTTCTTATTCTGTCTATTATACTTTCCACTTATCGTTGGGACTTACCGAGCGATCTGTTCGCTGACGACATTCTATTTCTTTCTTCTTTGAATATCGTCAGGTGGTTTAGACCCGGCAGAGATCGAGCCATCTGCAGAAGACTTGGAGCAGTTTGCTGAAGAACCAGAGCTCTAGTTTCATTATACATTTTCCATTCAGTACTTTTCATTTCCTGTTATGCCATTGTTTAGGCATCGTTTTATTCCAGTTGTATTTTCTTTTCATGCATTGTACAAAAGAATGTTAATAAATAAAGTTGATGTTTTTATTATATCTTGTCTCTTGTACATTTATTTTTATATTTCTTAGATACGCTCAGCGTATATACTTCTGAGTATATACGTAGCGGACCAGTCCCGTACCCTTCGCCGTATACCGGGAAGCGGGGCGTGACACACCACGGAACCGCGGCCAAACCAAGTCATTGGCGGCGGTTCCGCTGCCGAACATGAGGATTCAGGGATCGTACTTCAAGAGGTGATCCGTAGGTATTACATTATGCTTCTGGGAATTTTTAATATTACTCAAGTGTTGAGTTTTCTGGAGATCTTTAGAATTTGATTATTCGATCGGAAAGTTTAACATCGTTTAGTTTTTCGGATAATTTAGAACGTGTTAAAAGATTCGAACGGATATCAATAACTCACTTTTTCAACTGTCGGAAAACTTTCAAGTGTTGGATTTTTCCCGAGTTTAAAAATTTCGAGAAATCATGCAAGCGTATCTGTGGACCTTCTAGAAGAACGTAACCTTAACTCGATTATGTGACCGTCAAAACCGCCACAGAACCCTAGGGTTTGTGGTAGTTTAGCGTTGCCATATGTGAGGCGTTGGTTTGACCCTTCTACGGCTGGTTCATAGCGGCTGTGACATGTTCTGAGATTTTTGAACTCCGCTCAAGTGTTGAGCTATTTGGGAAATCTCGGGTGTTTGATTATTCGATCGGAAAGTTTAACATTGTCTATTTATCTGGAATGTGATACAATTTTTAGAATCCACAAGTAGTTATGAGATAACTAATTTGAATGTTATAAATCTAGCACTTTGGTCTCAGTTGATCGGTTGCCACGGGATTTTGATACGATCAAAAGTCCGTTGCAATCACGTAGCATACGCGGATACTCTCCGGATAAACTTAATAGATAGCCACGCCCCATAGCTCCGACCAAGTGACTGTAGGAGAACCCCGTCGCTAAAAGCATCCGTTCGGATGCTCGCGGCAGTGGTGTTCCGCCTTAGTGCACTTCGTCGACGGCATCGGGGGTTGCGGCCGTCTACTAAGGTTTCCGACGAGCATTCGATCAGGATGTCGGGAATCTTGTTGAATTGCCCAACTAGATATTGAAAAGTGTTTTCGAGATTGAGATTAAAATGCGGGGTTTTTAATTGTTAGGCATGTGATGTATAAAGAATTCATTTGGTTAGGCATGTGATGTCTAAAGAGGTTGTGGATTCCAACTGTTGTAGTTTTACACTTTCTTTTCTGCGACCGTAAGTGTAATATGTGGTGTATCGCCGGTTTCGTTGCTATACATCAACGACAATTGGGATACGCATATTTACTTACGTTGATGACATGTGATATTATGTGTTGCTGTGATATGTTATATTGGATCGTCGTGTTTTGAATAGCCGGGGGTTTTATGTGAGATGAGAGTTTTTCTTTTTCATTCATGTAAAATTCATTGTATGTAATATTCTTTTATTGGGGCACTTCCGGGTTGAGGATGATGTCACCATTGTATATTATTTACTTTTCCGCATTAGGATAGACCCAAGGCGGGGAGCACAAGTAACCGGGTTTTAGGGTCGAGTGGGAGACCATCTCGAGGAGTCGAGACCGGGTGCCTAACTCTAGAATTGGTAGGGTTGCTTGCCGCTCTCGTAGGGGTCTAGGGATGTGGGTTTGGCTATTCATCACGACCGTGGAATCCGTGTTTTATACTGGCTTAATTTAAAACACGGAATTCCTAGAATATCTAATATTTCATATGTGTTTCTTCTGCTCAATGTTCTGTGATGAGATCATATTACTGCCTGAGAAGAATATTTATATTATATATATGAGATATATATTATATATTGTTGATTTCGTTTCAACTGTGATGCTTGTGAAGCATAATAAAATGGGACTTCATTAATGAGATTAATGAAACTAAAAGAAACCTAAAGATATTGTAGAAACTTGTTTAAAAACTGGTAGCTCTGGTTCTTGATTTGCATAGCGGTATTTCTTGTAGAATATCCAGCACCTTATTCGATAAGGAAAGAGCCGAGATCTCTTCACCGGGAGTGACCTCTTTAGCGAAACTAGCAGATGCTACAAACTCGATTTGTCTTTTGATTGCTTCGATAGTTCTTGCTTTGCACAGCGGTATTTGTGAAATATCCTGCACCTTATTCGATGAGGAAAGATCTGAGATCCCTTCACCGGGAGTGACCTCTTTAGTGAAACTAGTAAAAGCCTAAAAAACACTCCATTTAAAATCACTCGATTCTACGACGATATCAAGTTCTTTACGCTCATGGTTTTCTTAAAAACCTGCGTAGTCCTCCGTCATTTCAGATAAGTACTACTTAGTATTCGTGCTGCGGTAGTTTGGCATGCGTCAAGGCGTAGTGTACGGTAGCTAACTAGTGCTTATCTGCTAGCATACGATGCGATTGGATTAGGGTATTCGTACGGCGTTGTTTGGCATGCGTCAAGGGTCGTACGGGTGGGTTTAATTCAATCAGGAAATACACGGGTTGAACTTGACTAGTGGACTATAGGTTGTTTGGCATGCGTCAAGGTCATAGCACGCTAGGGGTAAAAGTATTATCAGGAATTTCAAGTGTTGAAATTTGCAATGAGATTGCATGCCTTCTATGAGATAGTTGGATCCCGATACCCACTGCGAGTAAGAGTTACTCCTGGGAGAGTTTTACACATTACAATTAGCCGATCAAGTAGGTGTCTAGAAAGGTGTCAACGGGGTAAGCCTCTGGGAAAATGAGGTTTACTTTAATTAGGTTCGTGCGAAAGCATGAGGAACCTCCCTCAAAGTACCGGCACTAGTATGGCTGAAAAATTGGCGAATTTGTAGCGTGTAATTAATCCCGGCTAGTCTTTCCTTTTAGGGTTTGAAGGAAAATTTGACTAAAACAGTGGGAGCCATCCTGATTAGATAAAAAAAATAACCAATATAATCTTGCAAGAGCATACGCTGAGTGTTTTCTTCTCTATCTCTCCAGGTAGCGACCATGTCACGCCTTAATCAAGATAAATAAAAATACGGATGTATTGACCGAACCCGCTTGTTATACCGTGTTAGGGAACGTTGGTCCCGCTCCAACTTATAATTGTTATAAGACCGAGCAGAAAATAAAGGATTACCAGAATTCCCGTGCCGCCCAAACGAAAAAAGTGCATGCTGATGCATCTTCTTCGGGTGTGTTCATTACCGAGAACTGTTTCTCAGTATTCTTTACGTCCTGGGTATGAGATACCAGATCAGGATCCCACATATGTAATATGTTACGTGGGCTACAGATAGATAGAGAACTGAGAACGGGTGATAATTTTCAAGAGTTGGAAATGGTGCAATTGTTGCAGCCAAGCATGCTGGCAGTTATCACCCTGTATTATCAAATACATTGATTCTGAACGAATGCTATTAGATACCGAACCTGATATACAACATCATATCAGTCTCTTTATTAGTAAAGAATGATATAATTTTGTATTGTTGGATAATGTTTTGAACATTTCCTATATCAAGAGTTGATCAGTTCAGGCACGTTATCTAAAAGCATAGACGTTCTAAATCAAACCACAGTTCTTTATGTACAGAACACACACAAGGGGAAGAGTTCAGAAATGAATGAATCCTTCTTGAGGCATTGTAGACTAGGTCATATCGATGCAACCCGACTAGCTAAAGTTACATAAAGATGCATATTTAAATCAGTTTGAATTTACATCTTGTGAAATTTGCCGGCCATGTCACAAAGATAAGATGACCATAGCTCCGTTTATTAGAAACAGAGAAAGAGTTACTGAACTCTTGGGATTGATACATGCTGATGTATGAAAGTCCCTTGTCTACATATGCCAGGACCAATTCTTTATACTTCATTACATTCACTGATGATCTCTCAAGATTCAGACATATGTTCCTGTTGAAACACAAGTCCGAAACTTTTGAGATATTCACAGAATATAAGTTAGAAGTAGAGAACCAAAAACGGGTATAAGTATTATGTCTTTTGATGAAATCAAGGAGGAAAATACTTGAGCACGGAATTCCTGGACTATTCTAAAGGAGAATGAGATTCTCTATCAGCATTACTCCTCCGTATACACCACAACACGTCGGTGTATCGGGGCGGTGCAATTACACCCTATGTGATATGGTGTGCTCTATGATGAGTACTACTGAGTTGCCTATTTTCTTTTGGGGTTATGCACTTGAGAAGTTGCATACCTATTGAATAGGGTTCCAACCAAAACAGCTGCCTACCACTCCATATGTGATATGGTATGGGAAGAGCCCATCTCTTAAAGATGTTAAGATTTGGGGTTGTCCGACCAATGTCAGAAGCAAAATTCGGACAAGCTCGAGGCAAGGTCAGTTCTGTGGAAGTTTGTTGAATATCCCAAGTATTCGCAAGGGAATATCTTCTACCAAACTGAGGAACAAAAGATGTTTTGTTTTCTCAGCATGCCACCTTTGGGAAAGGGAATTTCTTGTGAAGAAATTAGTGGTCATAAGGTAGAACTGGAAGTAGTTCCAGCTAAAATAAACTGCAGCTGATGATTTTGTAGAACCGGAGGATTCAATAGTTTCCAACGAATCTCAACCTCTCCGCCGATCTGGTAGGGTTCCTCATCAGCCTGAGAGATACTTCGGTTTCTC
This sequence comes from Agapanthus africanus, assembly GCA_030015575.1. Lineage (NCBI taxonomy): Eukaryota > Viridiplantae > Streptophyta > Magnoliopsida > Asparagales > Amaryllidaceae > Agapanthus > Agapanthus africanus. Next base: position 82,409,957 of record CM057337.1, read on the forward strand.
TATGACAGTGGGAGCGAGGATTGCATCATGAGATGATGACCCAACTAGTTTCGAGCAGGCCATCAGGAGTGGGGACTCTATGAGAATGGCCGGATGCTTAGCGATCTGAGATGGAAACCTTATACACCAACAAAGTATGGACTTTGGTTGTTTTATCTGAAGGGTTAAATCCCCATCAGGAGCAAGTATATCTTGAGAAGATTACTTGGTGTACATCGAAAGTTGAGACTTTCAAAGCTATGCTTAAGTCCATCCAGATCCTACTTGCCACTGCTACATACCATGACTACGATATCTGGCGGTTGGGTGTCATGACTGCTTTTCTAAATGATGATTTGGAAGAGTGCATCTATAAGTACATAACTAGAGGGTCTCGTAGACAGTAGGAGCAGCGGAAACGTGTGCAAGATATTTTATGTGATAAATCAGGCATCGCGGAGTTGGAACGTCTGTTTTGATGTAGTAGTCAAAGAGTTTGACTTCATCAAAATGGTAGATGAACCAAGTATATACAAAAAGGTAGTAGGGAGTATGGTGGTGATCCTCATATAGTACGTGGATGACATACTCTTGATAGGGAAGGAGTTTCCTATGCTATGCTCGGTCAATCTCCTCTTATCACAAAGATTCTCCATATAGGATCAAGGTGATACCTCCTAAATCCTGGGTTTTGGATCTATGAGATAGATCTAATTGGATGTTAGGATTCTCACTAGTTGTAGTGAGACGGTATCAATCGATCCTGGGGAGAATCACTGGAATGGTTCCAGAGTGGTAAGGTCGACTGAATGTCAGTCACAAGCATTGTCTTTACCCTCAGTGGAGGGATGGTATGTTGGAAGAGTTCCAAGCTAGATACCGTGACAAACTAGACGATTAAAGGCAAGATACATCGTTACCAAGGATGATACCAAAGAGGCAGTCTGGATATATATGAGTTCATGAGATGAATTTCGTTCCTACCATTGTATGACAATGGAGTTGTGGATTAGGCCTAGGAACCCCCGTCCCATCTGTGATCCAGACATATTCTTAGGCAGTATCACCTGATCATGGAGATGGTTGATCTCCAGGGAGATCGAGGTCAGGAGAGTAGATACATAGGACAACAGCACGGATCCACTCACAAAGGCCTATTTCCCAGTAGAGACTTTAATGGGATGGTTGAGTATGAGATACTTCAACCATAGCTCATTGTTGGGTAAGAGATACTACAACGGATGGCAGATTGTTAGTTATATGTATGCCCTAGAGGCTATTACTGTACATACGATGTATATTGTAGTGGATGCTTGGACATATATAGGGAGGACTTTCTTGCTCGACATGATAGTATGCTATCTGGTTGCCCTTTATCTTAACATGTACTCTGATTGTCTCTATGTTACATGTTGATAAAGCCCTTAGGATGAGTACTTGACTACCAGGACTATGATGCAGATCATACTAGTGGGGGCAGTGTAATCGCTAAATACATCCTTCAAATGATCCTAGTCATGGGAGTACCGAGACAGGGCATCGATACTCCAGAGTAGACTAGCGTATGCGCTTCTTGACCCATATGATGGGCGATGGATGATCCCATATCCATTGGTGTTTGACATCAGAGAAGGTATGCGGGTGCTCAGTGGAGATTGGGTACACTGGACGGACTTGCCGAGAACTCCCAGATGGTATTATACCTCACGTCAGATGGCAGTTCTCTGGTGACACTGGTACAGGTTAGTCTGTAGACCCGAGATCGTCATAGAGTCTTCTGTGATTCCCACCGTGCTTTGATTTCAATCATACCACGTCCAAGAGGGCGTGCAAAACGATGGCTTTTGGGTACAGTCCCAAATCACATGGAGGCAATGAGCGATAGGAGGGGTTTCGTCTCTCCCGGTATAAGGAGTTGATGTCGCGCTGTGTTCGATTGGCTATAACTGGAAATCCCTGGCCAGAGTTGCTGAGATTTACTGGTAAGAGTTATCAGTAGTTTCTCGAACTGTTATGGACCTCATATCGACACGACTTATCAAGCTACTGGGGTCTGACGTTTACCACCACTAGGCGAGATATGCGACATATCAGACGAAGAGACCGGACTGTACGGGAGTGTTACTGATTGGATTCGCAGGAGAATGTATATGCTTGCTTGTTGATCTTCTGATCGCTCAATATCTGGGTAGCTGTTTCGTTTAGCTGACCGCTTGCAGCTTGTGTGTGTTTGATATGATCATCACCTACTGCCGGCGTATTGACGATTCTTTAGAGTCCTACACAGAGGTTTCCTGGCTCAGGCAAAACGGAGTAGGAGCACATATGTGATATGTGCGGGACCGAGAATAATACGTGTATGTGATACCGTATTAGATTCTCGCGATATGTGATATCGGCCGGGTATATGTGATATAGCCGGGTCATCGGATCAAGTGTTGATTCGATGAACTGATACAGATTATATTAGTCGGTTATTTGTGAAATAGCCGGATTATCGGATCAAGTGTTGATTCGATAATTTAATGTATAATTATATATTTGATATATTATATTACATTAACTAATATAAGCTCACTTAAAGATTCTTTTTCTCACATGGATAATACATTGATGTATATGCGATATATGTTAAATGTATTATTTTATTTTGTTACATTATATATTATATATGTGATATATAATATTGTAACATGTTAGGGTTACAAATGCAACATGTTTTGTGGAGTTTAAACAAGTTAGGGTTTTGATTTGGGTTAGCTTTTTCATGAAGCTTTCTTTTGTTTTTAGCTAAGATATTTTGTGAAGATATTTCTTAACCCAACCCAAAACCCTTTACCCTAGTTAATTCTCTACAAGGGTTAAGCCTTCATTCTTAACCCATGGTTGGATTTGTAACCACAACAAGTTTTCATTATTCATCACAAATAGATTTCTTCTTCTTCTTCCTCTTTGAAAAAGCTTTATAGCTTTTGGGTTTGTGATGGATTTTTGTGAGATAAGGAAAACAAAAGAGAGCTAAATTCCTACTTGATCATCCCCATCTATTCTAGCCACTTAGATTAGGGTGTTTGCTTTGCTAATACTTGATTAGTGAAGGAATAGCTTGGGTTTGAGATTCTTCAAGATAGATCATCTTAGTTGTTGAAAATTGGAAGCAAGCTTGCATCTTTCTCTTCATGGAGCCTCTCTGAGTCCGGGTACTTGATGATCGCAGCGAAAAGACCTCAACACGGAGCTTATGAAGTGAAGGAATGGACTACAAAGGTTTTAATCCCTAACTCTTAGATGTAAAGTTGTTTACATGCATGTTTAACCCTAAGTCTCTAGTTAAGATCTTGGTTAGGGTTCCCAAAATTTTTAAAGCAGCATGATTGATGCTTGCCAAAACCTTCACAAGGTGCTATACTAACCATACACATCTTTTCAGGGCTTCTCCATGTTGCTGTTCTCTTATATTTTGTACACTTGGTTTCTCAGAATCTCTTCAGTTTTCTTCTAGATTTTCAGCAGTGGACTTTTGTTTATTGAGTTCCGCATTGAAGTCTTGGATCTTGTGCTGCCCTTTTGCTTTGTGCATTGAAGTGACCAATGATTTGCCATTTTGTCCCTTGAATAGGTAGGCGGCATTTATACAGATAGTGCACGGAGATCAGTATTCACCTGTTGTTGGTCGTAGTCCCTCATTTGTTGCGACTTTTCATGAATTTCACTGTAAAGAGCTGAGAACCTGTAACCTGTAATTATTAAGCAAACATGGATCAAAAGTACCTACCTATATGCATTGTGATCAAGAATGGGCGGTATAAAAATGCAAAAATCTGATATGAACAAATACCCCCGAACTTATCTTTTGCTCGTCCCGAGCAAAACCAATTTTTATTTTCAAAAAGTCCTAACCTCACTTTCGCAGGGAACACGATTGCACTGAGCTCGTGCAATAAGCCGTTAAATCTCTAGGTGCCCCTAGTAGGAGAAGTGTTGTCTCCTGAGGGTTTTCAGCGGATACTCCTCACAAAATCCGATCAATTCCGTTGAATTTAATTCTTCAATTCAGTATTCTAGCAAGAAAATCTATCATCTTCAACTTATAAATCATCAACCCATATTTTTCATACTTCCTTTTCATTTAACTTAAGATCATATACGTTTTGCCAGTTTATAAAGCTTTCAGCATCTCTTCAATCTTAACTCAGGAATTTCTATCATCTCTACTGAAGATATAAACCCTATCTTTTATTCATATCTCTCCTCCAAACTCCTATCACATACCCCCACGTATGTGTAATTGTCACCCCTACACTTGGAAATTCAATTCAAGCTATCATACTCTTGTCTATCTTCCAAAATACTTTTTAATTAGTGAATTCTAGATGAAATTGCTCACACATCCTTCATGCGACCGTTAATACTTCTTGAGATACTAAACGACCGATTACAAAATGTGCTTGCGCATTTAGGCGTAATTCCTCGTCTTGCAACACCTAAGGCTTAGCAGTGACTCCCAAACCAGTTGGTCTAAGGCACTAGGTGATAAAGCACCCTCGCTATATTTTTTTATTTATGCTGCCTTAAGTAATTACAAAACTGTTCCCCTCCGAAACAAGGGAAAAGACGCGGCGTACGTCTCGCCTGAATTTCGGGGTAGATGCTAATTGGTGCTATCCGTCCATCTCTCCGAAGATGCCAAGTTGATTTATGGCACCATATATCGAAGGTTTAAACGAATGCGGCCGATGTAGCAGACTTCGTCAGATTTCCACTCGTTTGAGGGGTTTTTGATTGTGAGGACGCTCTTCCCTGCAGGCGCAAGCCCCTGCAGTTAATTACGCTACCGCATCGCGGTAACCACTTTCTCCTTCTCCAGATGATCACTTCGTGTCGTGGGTGTTTGTTTTGTTTTTGGTTGCCCGTGGATTGTATACGGAGACTAATTTATGTTGTCGCCCGTAGGGCGTGGATTAGTCCAAATCCGTATTTTCTTAGATTTGGGTTTTGGTTTGGGTTTAAGGATACGTTAGTCTCATTTGAGATTAAGATCAACTTAAACGTTTGTTAAGGATACATTAGTCTAATTTTAGACTAAGATCGACTCAACGTTTGTTAAGGACACGTTAGTCTAATTTTAGACTAAGATCAACTTAACAGGATCATTTAGATCCAACAAAAGAGCATTTAAACACTATTGTTTAGTTTAGGGACATTGCGGTCGATTACCAGTTTAAGGACATGGTGGTCCATTACCAGTTTAAGGACATGGTGGTCCAGGTTAAGGACATCATAGTCCGTGGGCTTAAGGACCCCACAGTCCGAGGTTAAGGATATCATAGTCCATAGGCTTAAGGACCCCACAGTCCAGGTTAAGGACATCGTAGTCCATGGGTTTAAGGACCCCACAGTCCAAGGTTAAGGACATCGTAGTCCGTGAGTTTAAGGACCCCACAGTCCAGTTTAAAGACGTCATAGTTTATGAAATGTATGGTTGTCGGGATCCGTCACCTCTCTGAAGACGTTGAAGGATTACAACGACAAATATCAGAGGAGTAAAGAGATGTACCCTCGAACTGGTGTGAGTTGGTTGAAAGATCTGTAGTCCAATTTGGGACTAAGATCGGTTAAATATTCATGAGCAGGTGGGCTCAGTTAACATAAGTTAAGGACTTATGGCCAATATTGGGCTAAGTCCAATAAATGTTTAACATTTCCTTATTCTGGCTATTGAGCCTTTATTTGGGCTTGGCCCTTCTGACAATAATTTTTGTCTTGTATTGAATGCAGAGCATTCATCAGAACAATTTATGTTCTGTCAGCGCAACACGTGGCGCGCCAGGCGTTTTGCGCCAGTTAAAGAGTGCAGTGCGCCTCTGCCAAGTAGCGCACACGAGAAGGACACGTGTCGCGCTTGGTGCTAAGCACCAGATGATGGGCGCATTGCGCCAGTTTATGAGCGCTAAGCGCTAGTCCATGAGCGCATTGTGCTATCAATTTAGTGGCACACTTGTGAGTGACACGTGGCGCGTTTGGTGCTGAGGACCAGCCCATGAGCGCAGTGCGCTATTTCAGAAGCGCAAAGCGCAAGTTATATACGTGATTGACACGTGGCACATTTGGCGGTGAGCGCCGATCCAAGGAGCGCAGAAGCGCAGTTTCAATAGCGCAAAGCGCATTTCAATTGCACAAAGCGTATTTGATCAATTTTTATGATCTGTGAACAAATTTATGTTCTTTTAAAAGAGACTTTGTCTCAAGATTCAAGAACAATAGTTCTTATTTTTGAAAGGGCTTTGGCTTTATAGATCAATGATCTGTGTGAAGAATATGTTCTTCTTTTATTATGTGATGAGATCTTTTGATCTCTTTATAAAAGACCTTGGTCTTTGTAGATCTATGATCTTTTAAGAAGATAATTCTTCTTTTTAAGAGATGATTTCATCTCTGTGTTCATCGCCATTATCTTTTTACCTTGAAGAAAGAATCTTCTTTCAAGAGCTTGCTCTTTTTCTTTTGAGTTTTCTCAAAGTTTATAGGGATTTTTTCCCTCTCAGACTTGAAGTCTTGGGGCCTTTATATAGGGCAAGTTGATTTGTTAAATCAATTAAAGAGATCTTTCTCTGATTGATTTGGGGATGTTTCCCATCGTTGGATCTTTGAACCTAGAGCTTCTGTTTTACAGAAGGCAATCTTCTTGTTTTTAACAAGATTGAGAAAATCTTTCCAAAACAGAATTTTAATTCTGATTAATGATTTATCATTATTATTAGATATTTTGATCTAACGGTGAGGAATTTTATAATTCCAGCGCTGGCGCACCCGTGCTTTGCACGTGGTGCGCTGCTAAGAGCGTAGTGCACTTTGCGCTAACGCACCTACGTTTGACACGTGGTGTGCTGCTCAGAGCGCAGTGCACCGTGCGCTAGCGCACCCGTGTTTGACACGTGGCGCGCAACGTGCCCAACACTAGAGCACTCATGATGCGCTGCCTAGAGCGTAACGCACTTGGCGCTGGCGCAACGAACCTGGCGCTGGCGCAACGCACCTGGCGTTAGCGCATCCGTGTTTGACATGTGGCGCTGCGCGCTTAGCACTGAATCTGAAGCGTTGCTTCAATTTTTGAATTTTGAATTTCAAAACAGAGCTTTGCTTTGATTGGGGGAAACAAATGCCCCCCCACCGTTGCGCTCACATGGCCCACATGTGAATGCAACGGTGGCGACATCTGCGCCCTTGGATCAACTCAGAAGTTGAAGAGGCGTTTCAATGCCTATAAATAGGACCTTTGGTCCCTTAGATGATTTTCATCTTCTTCTTTGAGAACTTTTATTCAGAGCATTGCTCTTTTGTTTAAGAACTTTTCAAGAGTAAAAGCTCTGTTAAAATTTTAGGTAAAATTTAAATCTTTTAATAAACTAGGGTCTTACCCATTAACAGAGCCTTACTCTTCATAGATCTTTGATCTAAAGAAAACCCTTTTAGGGTTTCATTAATAGAGCTTTGCTCTCTAAAAGGATTTTACTTATGATTTCTTAATCCATTAATGGAACTTTGCTCCTTTCAGATCATATAGAAGAACTCTTAAGAGTTTGTTCATGGATATCAAATTCATTAAAAGCTTTGCTTTTAGGGTTCCTGATGGGTTACTTCATCTTCCTCGCAGAGCATGGCTCTTAGCATTCTCGGGGAATTTCTTTAAATTCTTTTCATAATTGACTTTGACAGGTGTCACCCTGTTTGCAGAGTATTGCTCTCGAGGAGTTTAACTCCTAGACCCGAGGGATCGCTCATTAAATGAGATTCCTTTTTTTTAGGATTTCTCGCAAATTCAAATTTGTTAGGTGTCATAATTAGAATTTGTTTTCTCTATGGGGGTATCAAGAGTCGTTTAAATCCTATGCTTGTTTTTCCTCATTACTAATCTTTTAATGATGTTTCTTTTCAGGCACTATGGCTGGTTATTTATATAGTCTGAACGAGTTTATCTCTTATAAGGATATTCACGTACAGGTCCGTTGCCAGAACCAAGAGTTTACAGATGCCCAATGTGCGGAGATTATGGATCGTCTGTATGCACACGTCGGTCAACTGCTTCCTCGCCGTTCCGCTCTCTTGAAAATCGTAGTGGGAGCAATTTGAGGAGCACTTCCTGGGTTTCACGAAGCCATGCCGCTTAATGCGCTGGATGATGCCGAAGACAAGGTGCATTCAGTGTATCTGCCGGGCCTGATCTCGAAGAAGCGGCGAGATAACCTCATTGATATTCTGCATCAAACTTTCCAACAGACGACGATAATCGCTTCTTATCAAAGGGAGGAGGACATTGGCGAGGATCTCGACACTCGTGAGCGTGAGAGGATGCACATGAGAATGGTCAGAAAAGCCAGAAAGATTCTAGACGGCCTTACTTTCGAATTCCTCAATCCATGCCCTGGATCTGAGGTTTTACCATTGTAATCATTTTGATGATGTTTTCGTTTACTGCTTTCATGATTGTAAGAACTTTTCGAAGTATGAATGGCAAATTCCTCATTTCAGCGTGTTTTATTTTATGTACTAAATCTTTTGCACATGCATGAACAGGCATGCTTCGAACGCTTAACCAAATGCGAATCAAATGTTCTCCTTGTCGCTTTCTTCTCTTTTCTCTATTGTCGGCATGTCATTTTAGTAAGCGTAGCCTGTAGATGACAGAGTAAGCATTTCGCTCTTGAATTCTTTGAGCGGTAGTGATGGCTTAGGAAGCAGGTTCAGATCTGCTACCAAAGACTTTTCAACTTCATGAGTCGTGAGGGTCTCATGAAGACTTTTTCTCCCTACGAGTCAAGACGATCCCGTAGGTGTATTTTCTCCTTAGGAATCGTGAGGATTCCTAAGCGTGTTTTCTCTTGAGAGTCGTAAGGATCTCACAAGAGAATTTTCCCTCTTACAAGTCGAGAGGACCCGTAAGCGGTTGTTTCCCTCCTTGTCGAGATTCGACTTTGGAGAGTGTGGCCCATGAATAGTATACAAGAGTCCATTTTGGACCGACTTGCAGGGCCCCAGTGCTTAGGAAACCGGTTCTTATCCCCATTGCCTAAGGCTTTTCCCTACGAGTCGAGACGAATCGAGAAGTTCTCGCAAAGACACTAATTTCCTCACGAGTTGAGACGAATCGAGCAGTTCTCGCGAGAATGTCCTAACGTCACAATTAACCTATGCTCTTTACGATAGAGGTCCATTAGGGTCTGTGGTACTAGGGTTTTGTCCGTCGTACCGTCGCGTTCGCTGATGTATTCCTCGATAGGCAATCTTGCTGTTCGAGTAGCCTTGCGGCATGTCGTGTCTCTGATCCCTTCGGTGGCTGGACAAGACGTCTTCAAGCAATCCTCCTAGGCAGTTTGACCGTCGGAAGAGCAAGCGTTAGGAATTTCGCCATGCCGCCTTTTACTTGAGGTTAGGCTCATTTTAGAGAGCCCCGATGAGTCATAACCACTCCGCGCTGGGGTGGGATGATCTCCGATAGTCTTTCAGGTTTTATATGAGTTGCCGTCAAGACCCTGAAGCTAGGAATTTGGCCTTTGCTTTATTTGCTGGCATTGCGTCTGCTGTATTGAGACGAATGTCGCGGTTGTCGCTAGGTTGTTAGTGAACCGTCGAGGTTTGGAACTAGGGATTTTGCCGTGGCTCCGTTGTTTGATTGTCGCGTCTGAATCCTGCTGGAGGAAGAACGCTGTAGTGACGTCTCGTCTGCTGTATCGAGACGAACGTCAAGGTGGTGACCACTCTATGTGGGATGATCTCCGATGGTCTTTCAGGTTTTATATGAGTTGCCGTCAAGACCCTGAAGCTAGGAATTTGGCCTTTGCTTCGTTTGCTGGCATTGCGTCTACTGTATCGAGACGAATGTCATGGTTTGGAACTAGGTATTTTGCCGTGGCTCCGTTGTTTTGACCGTGAGGTCTTTCGTTGACGTTGCACCTGCATCCTGCTGGACTGCGAAGGAACGCCGTTGTTGACATTGCGTGTGGTGTAATGAAACGAATGCTGAGGTAGAACTGGGATTTTGCCATCACTCCACCTTGCTGACGTTGCGTCTGCTGTAACGAGACGAATGTCAAGGTGGTCTCTAGGTTGTCTGGGAATCATCGAGATTTAGAGCAGGGACTTTGTCGTAGCTCCAGGGTTGATTACAGCGTTTGAATCCTGCTGGAATGGGGAGGAACGCTGTTGTGGATCTCTAGGCTATCCCTGCACCGTCGAGATTTGGCTTCGTTTTCTGATGAAGCCTAGGGAGGGAAGATGTGATTCCTTCTTTGTTTGCGCCCCTGGATTGTAGTTTGATGTTGCGTTTGAGTCCTGCTGGAATGAGGAGGAACGCTGTTGTGGTGAAATCTCGTCTGCTGTATCGAGACGAACGTCAAGATGGTGACCACTCCACGCTGGTGTGGGATGATCTCCGATAGTCTTTCAGGTTTTATATTAGTTGCCGTCAAGACCCTGAAGCTAGGAATATTGCCTTTGTTTCGTTTGCTTTGACGTGTCCGAATCCTGTTGGAGGAAGGACGCTGTAGTGACATCTCGTCTGCTGTATCGAGACGAACATCGAGGTGGTGACCACTCCATGATGGTGTGGGATGATCTCCGATAGTCTTTCAGGTTTTATATGAGTTGCCGTCAAGACCCTGAAGCTAGGAATTTGGCCTTCGCTTCGTTTGCTTTGGCGTGTCCGAATCCTGTTGGAGGAAGGACGCTGTAGTGACATCTCGTCTGCTGTATCGAGATGAACGTCGAGGTGGTGATCACTCCGCACTGGTGTGGGATGATCTCCGATGGTCTTTCAGGTTTTATATGAGTTGCCGTCAAGACCCTGAAGCTAGGAATATTGCCTTTGCTTCATTTGCTGGCATTGCATCTGCTGTATCAAGACGAATGCCGCGGTTGTCTCTAGGTTGCTGGTGAACCGTCGAGGTTTGGAACTCGGTATTTTGCCGTGGCTCCATTGTTTGATTGTCGCGTTTGAATCCTGCTGGAGGAAGAACGCTGTTTGTGGGTCTCTAAGCTGTAGATGTGGCCGTCAAGACTTGGAACTAGGTACTTTGCCATGGCTCCGTTGTTTTGACCGTGAGGTCTTTCGTTGACGTTGCATCTGCATCCTGCTGGACTGCGAAGGAACGCCGTTGTTGACGATCTCTATGCTGTCCCTGAACTGTCGAGGTTTGGCTTCTGTTTTCTGATGAAGCCTGGGGAGGGAGGGTGTGATTCCTTCTTTGTTTGCGTCCTTGGATTGTATACAGGGATTGATGTGATATCACCTGTAGGGCATAAATTTTATTTATTAATTATTTTTTTTATTTCTTTCCGCGATGCTCCATCATTTCAGCTTTTATATCGCGAAGGTTGCGATTGCCCAATCATTTCGGCTATTTTTCGCGGCGCCCAATCATTTCGGCTATTTATTTTATTTTTACTCGTTGCTTTTTAATTCGAGTTGCCCAATCATTTCGGCTATTTTGCATGCATATATTTTTACATGCTGATTTTGTTGCAAGTTGCCCCATCATTTCGGCTATTTCGTATGCATGTGTGGCTCGCTAGTTTCTTGCTGCAAGCTTGGAATTAGACACCGATTTCGGCATCAGCACCGCTACAACTGGGATATTGCCAGGAGCGAATCATCAATTGCCCCCGTCGATGTCGAACAAAGGTGGCTTAGCGAACATGGTTAGGATCCTGTCGACTAAGGCTTTTGGCTTCATGAGCCGTAAAGGTCTCATGAAGGTATTTCTCTGAACGAGTCGTGAGGATCACGTAGATGCGTTTTCTCCTTAGGAATCGTGAGGATTCCTAAGTGTGTGTTCTCTTATAAGTCGTAAGGATCTTACAAGAGTGTTTTCTCCTTATAAGTCGAGAGGACTTACGAGGGTTGTTCACTGTTCTCTGATTAAAAATCAGGAGTTACCTCAATGAGGTATCACGTGTTGACACGTGACCAAAGGTTACGTGTTGACACGTGATGTCTTCATGGAATTAAATTCTGTCAAGCAAAAGTATAAGCAAATAGCTAAGAAAAGACTCCAATGGAGCGTCACGTGCTCACACGTGACCAAGGGTCACGTGCTGACACGTGATGGTCTTTAGCCCGATTGAAATATAGAATTAAATTCTGAATGAGAAGGGGGTCACGTGCCGACACGTGGCAGGCTTTGAAAGCCCTTATAACTTGATATAATTAAATTTTAATAAAAAAATCAGAAACCATAAATGGGAAAGTATTTCTTTAAATCTTTCCAAACAAAAAAGGATTATGGGGAATCGTTGGATTAGAAATCCAACGGTGATTAAAAATCACCAATTTATGGAAAAATCTTAGACAAGGAAAGATTTCCCTAAATCTCACCAAAAATAACAAACAAAATATCTTTTGGACTAAAAATCCAACGGAATAAAATTCACTGAGTGATCTAAAGGATCATATTAATGATGAAAATAAACAAAATCTTTCAATGAAATATTTACTAAACAAATTGATTCTTTTCCTTCTCCTATAAATAGGAGCCAAGAAGAGAAGAAACATATAGAATTTTGGGATCTGGATTTTCTGAAGAAAAAAATAATAGAGAGAAAAGAAAGGAGAATTCATTCTCAAGAAAGAAACCCTAGGTGAGAAAAGGGAAAAAGATCAAACTTCAAAAAGAGAATTTAATTCTCAAAAATCTAAGAGTTTAACTTTTCTGCAAAAAGAACTTAGTTCTTCATCTGATTGAAGATCTGCAGAAGCAAATCTCCCTATAGGTTGAGAATTTAATTCTCATCGGTTGAGATTTTGCCATGCAGATCCAAGACTTAGGGGGAGAATTGAGTTCAAAGAATTTAATTCTCCCAAATTCACAGGAATTTAATTCCTCCAAGATATGAAGTTAGGGTTTAACTCTATATGAGAATTTAATTCTCTCAAAACTTACAGGAATTCAATTCCTGCATGATAAAACTAGGGTTTAACCCTATATGAGAATTTAATTCTCCTAAAATTATAGGAATTTAATTCCTTCAAGATGGACAATACTAGGGTTTAACCCTAATTGAGAATTTAATTCTCCCAAATTTACAGGAATTTAATTCCTCTTAAAATGAAATTAGGGTTTCACCCTATATAAGAATTTAATTCTTTTACATAAATGGGAATTTAATTCCTCCAGAAAAGAAATTAGGGTTTAACCCTACATAAGAATTTAATTCTTTCACAATAGAAATTTAATTCCTCCAAAATCATAATTAGGGTTTAACCCTACAGAGAATTTAAGTCTTAAAAATAAAGAGACTTAAAAGATCTCCATATATGCAAAGAACTAAGGTTACGTGGCCCCACGTGACCCTTGAAAAGATCCCCAAAAATGAGAAGGAAAAAGCTTTGAGGTAATGCCTCACGTGCTCCCACGTGACCTCCCAAACAAAAAGAATAAAAGCAAAGGAAATGTTGGCTCTGGGCGCTCCCACGTGTTACCATGTGACTCCTAATAAATGCCTTAACGAATCAGTGCATGAGTGCCTATCACGTGCCCACACGTGATGGCCAAAAAATTAAAAAGTGTTTAACACTTATTTGCAGAACAAAGTGAGGAGATCTGGCCCTACCTTTGGACGCCCTCACATGTCCCCATGTGACCCCTCTTTCTTTAGTGTTTAACACTAATTCGAGAGCTTTATTTCCAGTGTTTAACACTGATTGTCTTCTAGTGTTTAACAATAAATTGAGAATATTATTTCTAGTGTTTAACACTGTTATCTTCTAGTGTTTAACACTAATTTGAGAGCTTTTTTCCCAGTGTTTAACACTGCTGTTCCATAGTGTTTAACACTGCTTTTAGCCAAATTGGTTAATTTTCCAGAGGCAAAAGTCTCCCTTTCAACTGAATCTCAAAATTGAGTAAAATTCAGAGTTACAATGTTTAGTGCTCAGTGAAAGATGAATATATTATCAGAGCCCTCAAACTCTTGTAATATGGGCTTGAACCCAGATAAGTGTTTAATGGTCCAACAAAGGGCCAATATTTCAAACTTAATTGGACTTAGCCCAAGTTGGCCATAAGTCCTCAATTCAGACTTAACTGAGCCAATGTGCTCATAATATAATTAATTGATCTTAGCTCCAAATTGGACTACAGATCACTTAATCCACCTTGGTTTGAGGGTACATCTCTTCACTCCTCTGATATTTATCGTTGTAATCCTTCAACGTCTTCAGAGAGGTGACGGGTCCCGACAACCACACATTTCACAGACTATGACGTCTCTAAACTACGGACTGTGGGGTCCATAAACTCATGGACTATGATGTCCTTAATCTCGATCGTGATGTCTTTAAACTAACACTGGACTGTGGGGTCCTTAAACCCATAGACTATGATGTCCTTAACCTCGACCGTGATGTCTTTAAACTAACACCGGACTGTGGGATCCTTAAACCCATGGACTATGATGTCCTTAACCTCGACCGTGATGTCTTTAAACTAACACCGGACTGTGGGGTCCTTAAACCCATGGACTATGATGTCCTTAACCTCGACCGTGATGTCTTTAAACTAACATTGGACTGTGGGGTCCTTAAACTCATGGATTATGATGTCCTTAACCTCGACCGTGATGTCTTAAAACTAACATTGGACTGTGGGGTCCTTAAACCCATAGACTATGATGTCCTTAATCTCGACCGCGATATCTTTAAACTAACATTGGACCGAGATGTACTTAAACTAACAATGGACCGTAATGTCCTTAAACTAATCGATCGCAATGTTCCTAAACTAAACAATGGAGTCCAAATGCTCTTTTGTTGGATCTAAACGATCTCGTTAAGTTGATCTTAGTCTAAAAAGTAGACTAACGTATCCTTAACAAATGTTTAAGTTGATCTTAGTCTCAAATGAGGCTAACGTATCCTTAAACCCAACCCCCCAAACCCAAATCTAAGAAAGATACGGATTTGGACTGGTCCACGCTCTACGGGCGACAACATAAATTAGTCTCCGTATACAATCCACGGGCAACCAAACACAAAACAAACACCCACGACACGAAGTGACCATATGGAGAAGGAGAAAGTCGTTACCGCAATGCGGTAGCATAATTAACTACAGGGGCTTGCGCCTGCAGGGAAGAGCGTCCCCACAATCAAAAACCCCTCAAACAAGAGGGAATCTGACGAAGTCTGCTACATCGGCCGCATTCGTTTAAACCTTTGATACATGGTACCATAAATCAACTTGGCATCTTCGGAGAGGTGGACGGATAGCCCCAATTAGCATCTGCCCTGAAATTCAGGCTAGACGTTCGCCGCGTCTTGCCGCGTCTTTCGGAGGGGAACAGATTCTAGCACGCCCGGTGGGATCTCTTCCTTTTTCCACTCCACACTTCGTGTGTCGTGTTCGTGAACGAATCGCGGTTTGCTAATGGTTTCCTTTGGGTTCGAGGTACTGAGATTTGGCGTTTTGCTTGGTGCAGAAAGTGAAGGATCAATGGCGTCTACTTGCGCAAACTGTTCCAACTGCAACTGCAATGCACGCTTCGCCTCATCTAGAGGTATAGCTTACGGGCCCCGGCTTTTTTAGTTTAGCATTAATGGCGTCTACGGTAGCGCCCCGGCCGTCAATCTTACGCCAAATGCGGAACAAAAACTTTTATAACTGGCGCTATCGCATACTATAACCCGGATCTTGCCATTAATGCTAAACTAACAAACTACAAAGCGGGTAGAAAGGTTATACCGAATGATCCGAGTCCTTCGGTCTTTAACCATAATCCCACGCTCCGTTGCGGCTGCTCCGATCTTCAGGCTTCTCGTCGAGATGGCACCACATCTACGGATCTTTAAACGGGCTCCCGCCTCTATACCGAGGCAACTCGGTTATCAAGTTTGCTAGAAGAGATGACCAAGATTGATGTCGAGAATGGGTAGAACACTTTGTCTCGCTTCATCCAAAACCATGGATGAACGGTTAATGAAGTAGCCTTTTGGAGTAATGAGAAAAGAGCTATCAAATTTCCATGAACTAAATTAATCATCATCTTTTTTCTACTAAGTGAGTGAGTGGAAAATCAATCGATCTTTTTTCTAAGAGGGGCCGGCCACTATAAGAAGAGGAGGGAGGTGAGTGTAGGAGCAAGGGGTGGTAACCATAATGGAAAAGATCTTAATCAAGAACAAAAGGAATTAATGGAAAAGGGTGACTCATTTAAACACCTCATCAAAACAATTAATGCAAACTAATGAGTCACAAACCTAGTCATCAACCATTTAATGCAATGAATGAGTCACTAATCCTAGTCACCAATCTAGAAGCTTCCACACTCATGACTCACCCTCAAGAAAAGATAAATCCGTATTAAACCGAATGTTTAAGACGGGTGATAGAAAACTAGCAACTTCGAAAAGCGATCCCGAAACGAATTTCAGGATAACCCCGTAACAGTATAAACATACCCGCATTTGTATTACGACCGAATACAAATGCAACTGAGACAAAGATATTATATCTATACTATATAATACTAGGATCCGGCTTAAACCAAAGCCCACCAGTATTATCTGCCGGAAAATGCACGTGCGTAAACGCACGTGCATTTTCCGAACCCTGCCATAAAACTATACGGCCTCTACAATGTTTCGCCCGAACTTGGGAAACTATCTGTGGGGGACTCTAATGACTCATCAGTACCCTGGCAGTGGGTTTAACCACAAGCACGTCAGCGGCACTAGCAGTGCGTAACGGCTGCCCATATACTGATCTTAAGGGAAGCCGATGAGCGAACTCATCTTAGAACCCTGCTGAGCCTAACAGTGACAATATACATACAGTCCGGTCCATTCGTCTATGAGTATCGCATATCGGGCCTAGGGGGCTGGTAACGTCAGACCCCCAATAGCGGTATAAGCCGTGTCGGAGTGTAGCCCAGAACACCCTGAGATACTACTGGAGTACCTACCAGTAAATCTCCTGTCTCGGCCGAGGGCTTTGTGTAATGGCTCTCTTAGACACAGTGCGATCTCACCCCCAATACCGGGAGAGACGAATCCTCTGCCGATCCGCTCACTTGCCTCTATGTGGCTCGGGACTGTACCCAAAAAAGACCTGTTTGCACGACTCCTTTGAGCCGTGGTAGGGTAGAAATCAAAGCACAATGGGAACTCACACGAGACAAATGACGACCTCAGGTCGATGAACTAACCTGTACACATGTCACCAGGGAACTGCTATCTGACGCTAGGTATAAATACCAACTAGCAAGTTCCCGCCGAGTCCTGTCCGGTGTACTCATAACCCAATGAGCACCTGTATACATCTTAGGTGATCCAACTGACACCAGTGGCTTATGAGACCGGCCACCGCCCCTTCTCGGGGTCTCGACTGTATACACCAGTCTACTCCGGAGTATCGATGCCCTGTCTCGAAACTCCCACGACTAGGGACCACTTTTAAGGAAGTGCTTATAGACTACCCAACTCTCACGTATATGATCGCCATCATACTGTTGATAGTCAAGCAGGATCCTAGGGGCTCTATCAACGTGTAATAGTGATCAGTCACCTGAACCTATACACGATTGATAAAGGCAAACCAGATAGCATACTATCATCTCGAGTAAGACTGTCCTACCGGTATAGGTCCTCCCTCAATCATTGCAATCACGTACCTGCGATCCAATAATTGACTTTGAGGGCACTATATCCAATACAATACCGGTGGAACAGGTCACTCAGGCCACCACTGGATTGTTTTTCGAGACCATGCTCCCGCCAACGAGCTTCAGCGCTCCTGTGCCATCACAAGAAGCTCCCAAGAAGTCGGTCTTTGATCGGCTTACAACTACTGCGGCCCCTCTCAACGGGTCGTCCAACTCCAGCGCCTCGGTCTTCGCCAGATTGGGCTAAAGTTCCTGTGGGCCCATGATGAAGCCTGCAATTCAAGAAAAGGTTGTTCCGAAGAGAGTAACCAACCCTGCTCCCGAAGTCGTCAAGACGGCTTCTCCTGCCAAAGGGTCGGTCTTTACGAGACTGACCATTCCGGCTCCAACTTTAGCCCTCGTCCCTGCTCAAAAGTCTGTATTCGACAGGTTAGACACTGCTGCTGGACGGACCCCGGTCTTCAAGAGGCTGGTACCGGCGGCGCCTCACCTGAACAGGGGGCAAGACAAAGCCACCCCCATCACCGACCAACACCATTGGCTCGACACGCTCGACGTCGCCACTGGCGCTGAGTAAGGAAGGCTGGGGGCAACTCCCCCTCCGGGTTAACTCCACCAGCCCCAACGGTGGAAGTCAATGCTGCTGTTCCAACCGGGAACAACTTTGAGCTGCTGAACAAGATGCGCAAGAACTCTCCTACCGCCATGCTGAAAAGATCTCCTCCACCGGTGGAGAATGTCACGGAAATAAAGCCATATCAGCCCCCTTAACGGCTGTCCTCCAAAGTTTTCAAAGTCTGGCGACGGGTCCAAGAGTCGGTGATTGATCAAGACTATCTCCGTCGACAGAAGAAGCTGAAGGTCCAGCAGGAAAAGAACCGTCCTGGCAAGCCACGAAGGACAACAACCACCTGGGTGCCCGCTGCAACGGCCCCCTCAACGTCAACTGCTCAAAAGAGAAGGAGGCCAGAGAAAGGCCCCGTGACTACGGCAGATCGCAAAGACGCTGGGCCCAAACGCCCTAAGTCTGGGGGCATAACGGTGCGTACTGTTTATATGGCTTCCGGAAAAGAGGAAAGCCGCGCTTCGACGGGCCACCGATCGCTCACCCGATCAATAACAAGGGCTCAGGAACAACAACAACAGAAACTTCAGGAGATGCTGACTGCAATGACCACACTCACCGGACCAAAAGAGAGCCCGGAGGCGTCATCGGAACAACGTCACGAACAAGAAACCGACTCTGACTTCCTACGCAGAGTCCTCGAAAAGAAGGACAGAGAAGCTGCAGAACAAGTTGCCAACATAAAATGAATGGCGCTTCTCTTCCAAGACATGGTCGGGATGATGTTACAGCCGGATCCCCCAGCTGAAGACCCTCCGATCATTATTGAAGACGACAGAGGGGAGACGTCGAACCCTCCTCCAGCTCTTCCAGCAGCCAAGGAGGAAACTATTTCCAAGGCCGCCCTGGATGACTATATTGCTCAGCAAATACGAGTTCACCAGGCAAATGAAGCAGCCGGCTAAGTCGTCAAAACTGGGCGACCGTATCCAGGCTGGTATGATCAGATAAAGTACCCGCCGGGCTACACGATCCCCAAATTTCATGTGTACAAGGGGACATACAATCCCCATCAACATGTCGCTCAGTTCAGGGCTCTTTGTGGCAACACCGATGGTGATGATAAGCTTTTGCTCCGCTAATTCGTCGGCAGCCTGTCGGAGACGACATTTGAGTGGTACTCCGAACATCCAAACGACTCCGTCAAGACTTTCGCAGAAATGGAGTTGTTGTTCACCCAGAGATTCGCAAGTGCTAGTGAACGCACCCCAATAACGGCATTGATCAATGCCAGGGTGAATCCAGGCTAGACGTGGGTTCAGTACGCAATCCGATGGCGGAATCTGTGGTCGAAATGCGAACAGCGCATCGAAGAAGCACCGGCGGTGGGCATGTTCGTGGGCACCCTAGACCCTCATGCAACTATTTCACAGTTCATGATGTTCTTCAAACCGACCACATTCCAGGCTCTAATCGACAAGCTAGCCCAGATGGACCAGATGGGTCATAGACAGTCTCTTCCGAAGCTGGAACCGCGGAACGAAAAGGGTAAAGGGAAGTCAACCTTCGTTGCAAATGCCCAGCAGTAGCCTAGTGCCCCAAAACTAACGGATCAACTGGAAGAAAGACGGCGCTACAATAATGAGAAAATGAAGCGTCCGTACTCGTTCCCACGGGACAAAACGAAGAGACTATTCGAGCTGGCGATGCGCAACAGGCTTATCAATCTGCCGAATCCAAAGCGACCATTGCAACTCGACGAAGCGAATAATCCCAATAATTGCCTTACCACCAAACGGTAAGCCATCCAATCGAAGATTGCTTCATCTTTAAGGGATGGATCGAGGATCAGTACCAACAAGGCAAGTTTGCACTGTCTGAGAAGTAGAAAGTAAGCCCACCATAACCGCACACTCCTAAGAAGACGGACACACCGGGGGCATCGTGCTCTTTCGTCGAAGAAGCTCCATGGGAGGTCGCTCTTTTAGCCAAAACCAAAAGAATACTGAACGGTCTCCAGACATGCCCGGCGATCAGGTGGAAGAATCCGTTGGAACCTGAGATCATTGAGGGAATGCTGAAACCGCGCCCAACTCAAAAAATCGGTGGTAATAGCCAAAGCACATACACCCGGCCGTCAAAATATTCGAAAAAGAAGAAGAAATCCAAGAAACCCATGAAGCCTGATGACGAGCGGGCGGACCTGCAAAAGCAGATTGACGCACTGGAAGAATACAACCAGAAGGCGCGGACTCCAATCACACTCCAAGAGTTCTTCGGCCACGTCCTTGAAGACGGAGATGATGGAGAAGACTCGTCGGATGAATCTGAGGATTGCATAGCAAGTTGCCATGTGATCTCTCACTCGTCGATAAACGATGAAGAAGCCCTTTGCACCAAGAGACTGGGGGCAGGTCCTGAACCGGAACTTCCAAGACCATCATACGAAATGATCGATGCATTTCTAAAAGAAGTTCTTCTGAAAAGTAAAGCTGGTCGGGAGCGTGAGATGGCCATATTTGAAAAGGCCAAACGCCGGCGACTGGACGAAAGAGTCGAGGCACTCCCGCCGAATCAAAGGACATCCGTCGCGAATAAAAATAAGTTCAAGACGAGGAAAAGGTTTGCTAAGGCCATATCAATAGGAATGAAGCTACCACCCTCCGAAAGAAACACTCTCGGTGAAGCAGAGATGCATCCTAGCTACTGCCTATATCATCGAAAGATTGCACACCCCATCGAAGAGTGCGACGCTTTTAAAAGATGGTGGCAGGGATATGTTGCTCACCGGCAACATTTTAAGCGGATGAAACGCAAAACTCGTCGGGAGCGAAGAAGTACGACCGAGGAGCTTAGAAGAACTACCGGTAATTGTCACATGGTCGACTCTGGGGGATCGCAAGTTCTTACTTTCGGGAGCGACTCTGATGAAGAGATGACTCTTGGCTCTCTCTTTAAAGAGTCCACCTCAGGAAAAAAGGAAGAGCCGAAGACCTGTGAAAATATCCAGCTGCGCAATCGTACGCTGCCCGAAAAGAATCTCGGACCCACGAATAGAAAAGATAAGAGAAAAGAAAAAGTCTCTGAGGATATCACCCTAGATGACCAAGTCATGAAAGAGCTGACCGCCAAGGACCTGCCAAAGAAGAGTAAGATGGACTACAACGTTCTAGCACACTTGAGGAAACTACCCTCGTAGCTCAGTATTTTCGACGCCCTTTTACTATCTAAAGAAGCAAGAGATTCATTGATCAAGGTTGTTCCCCTCCGAAAGACGCGGAGAGATACGATGGACGTCTCGCTTGAATTTCGGGGCAGATGCTAATTGGTGCTATCCGTCCACCTCTCCGAAGATGCCAAGTTGATTTATGGCACCATGTATCGAAGGTTTAAATGGATGCGGCCGATTTAGCAGACTTCGTCAGATTCCCCCTCGTTTGAGGGGTTTTTGATTGTGGGGACGCTCTTCCCTGCAGGCGCAAGCCCCTGCAGTTAATTACGCTACCGCATCGCGGTAACAACTTTCTCCTTCTCCAAATGGTCACTTCGTGTCGTGGGTGTTTGTTTTGTTTGTGGTTGCCCGTGGATTGTATACGGAGACTAGTTTATGCTGTCGCCCGTAGGACGTGGATTAGTCCAAATCCGTATTTTCGTGTTTTAGGATACATTAGCCTCATTTGAGACTAAGATCAACTTAAACGTTTGTTAAGAATACGTTAGTCTCATTTCAGACTAAGATCAACTTAACGGGATCATTTAGATCCAACAAGAGAGCATTTAGACTCAATTGTTTAGTTTAGGGACATGGTGGTCGATTACCAGTTTAAGGACATGGTGGTCCATTACCAGTTTAAAGACATGGTGGTCCAATACCAGTTTAAGGACATAGTGGTCCATTACCAGTTTAAGGACATAGTGGCCCATGAGTTTAAAGACCTCACAGTCAAGGTTAAGGACGTCATAGTCCGTGAGTTTAAAGACCTCACAGTCAAGGTTAAGGATATCATAGTCCGTGAGTTTAAAGACCTCACAGTCAAGGTTAAGGACGTCATAGTCCGTGAGTTTAAAGACCTCACAGTCAAGGTTAATGGCATCATAGTCCGTGAGTTTAAGGACCCCACAGTCCGTAGAGTGTTTGGTTGTCGGGACTCGTCACCTCTCTGAAGACGTTGAAGGATTACAACGACAAATATCAGAGGAGTTCAGAGATGTACCCTCGAACCAAAGTGGATTTGGGGATCTGTAGTCCAATTTGGAACTACGATCAATTTATTAGATTATGAGCACATTGGCTCAGTTAAATCTGAATTGAGGACTTATGGCCAGTTTGGGCTAAGTCCAATTAGATTAGAAATATTGGCTCTCTGTTAGACCATTAAACATTTGTCTGGGTTCAAACCCACATTATTTAGCAATGTTAAACCAGAGTTTTAAGGGCTCTGATAACATTTTGTCTTTTATTAGGCTCTGACCATTTATCATGGCTCTGGAGTTTACTTTGAATGTAATGTGAAATGATCAAGTTTGGAAAACAAGGGTATATTTGAAGTTCAGTCAAAGGGGAATCCTGCCTCTGGAAAAACTTAGCCATTTTGGGCTAGGTTGGTTTTGAAATAGTGTTAACACTAGAAGGTATTTGACGATCACGTGTTCCCACGTGATGCGCTTCAAAAATAGTGTTAAACACTAAAAATGGGGTGGTCACGTGAGGCGCCTGAGAATTGGGCCGAAACTCCTTTATTTTACCCTCAAAGCTGCAAATAAGTGTTAAACACTTAGCTTTCAGGCCATCACGTGTGAGCACGTGAGGCATCTGAAGATGGGGCCATATTTCCTTTTACTTTGTTCTGCAAATAAGTGTTAAACGCTTTTTGACTTTCTGGCCATCACGTGGTGGCACGTGATGGAGATTTATGCGCTGATTGTTAAAGCATTTATCAAGGGGTCACGTGGTAATACGTGAGAGCGCCCAAATTAGAATCTGTTATTTTGGAGGTCACGTGGGAGCACGTGAGGCATTGCCTCAAAGCTTTTTCTTCTCATTTTTGGGAGATCTGTTCAGGGGTCACGTGGGGACACGTGACCTAGCTTTTTGCATGCATGGAGATCTTTCAAGTCTCTTAATTTTTAAGAATCCAATTCTCTGTAGGGTTAAACCCTAATTATGGTTTTAGAGGAATTAAATTCCTATGTGAAAGAATTAAATTCTTATATAGGGTTAAACCCTAGTTCTGTCTTGAAGGAATTAAATTCCTATGATTTTGGGAGAATTGAATTCTCATGCAGGGTTGAACCCTAATTTTCTTTAGAGGAATTAAATTCCTATAAATTTAGGAGAATTAAATTCTCATATAGGGTTGAACCCTAGTTTTATCTTTGGGAAAATTAAATTCTCTAAACTCAATTCCCCCTCTAAATTTTGGATCTGCATGGCAAAATCTCAACCCGATGAGAATTAAATTCTCAACCCGATGAGAATTAAATTCTCAACCTATGGGAAGATTTGCTTCTGCAGATCTTCAACCAGAGGAAGAACTAAGTTCCTTTTTGCAGAAGAGTTAAACTCTTAGATTGAGAATTAAATTCTCATTTTTAAGTTTTGATCCATTTCCTTTTCTCACCAAGGGTTTTCTTTCTTGAGAATTAAATTCTCCTTTCTTTTCTCTCTGCTATTTGCCTTTAGGAAATTTCAATATCCCAAAATTCTGTATCTTTCTTTTCTCTTCCTGGCTTCTATTTATAGGAGAAGGAAAAGAATCAATTTGTTTAGTAAATCTCTCATTGAAATATTTTGTTTGTTTTTCATAACTAATGTGATCTTTTAGATCACTCGGTGAGTTTTTATTCACCATTGGATTTTTAATCCAAAAGATATTCTGTTATTCAAATTTTAGGGAAATATTTCCTTGTATGAAATCTTTCCATAAATTGGTGATTTTTTAATCACCATTGGATTTTTAATCCAACGGTGCTCCATTTTACAGAACACCATCTTTTTTGTTCGGAAAGATTTAAAGAAATATTTTTCCAGTTAGTGTTTTTGATTTCCCTTAATTAGAATTTAATTCTATTATTTCAGAGATTTTAGGATCCTATCACGTGTTGACACGTGACCCCCTCGATTAAGCATTTAATTCTGTTGTTTTAAAGAACTCAGGAATTATCACGTATCAGCACATGACCCTTGGTCACGTGTGAGCACGTGATGCCCCATTGGGGTTTTTTCCTTGTTATTTTATTATACTTTTAATTCTTTTCAGTGAGTTTAAAGGTCTATCACGTGTTGACACGTGACCCCATTGTTGGAATTTAATTCTTATTAGCCAGAGAACTTAGGAACCCATCACGTGTCTGTACGTGACTGTTGGTCACGTGTGGGCACGTGATGCCCCATTGGGGTGTTCCCTGTTGTTTTATTATGATTTTTAGTGAGCTTAAGAGGCCCATCACGTGTGGGCACGTGACTCCTGTTGATTGATACTTTACTCAGAATTTAATTCTGTTATTTCAAAGGACTAAGGATCGTCACATGTCAGCACGTGACCCTTGGTCACGTATGAGCACGTGATGCCCCATTGGGGTTTTTCCTTAGTTTTTATTATATCTTTTAATTCCTTTTTAGTGGGTTGAAGGGCCTATCACGTGTGGACACGTGACTCCCCTGATTGACTGTTTGACTAGAGTTTAACTCTATAAATTAGAGATCACAGGAACCCATCACGTGTCAGCACGTGACCCTTGGTCACGTGTGAGCACATGATCCCCTATTGGGGTATTCCTGATTGTTTTATTGCACTTTTAATTTTCTTCAGTGGGTTTTCAAAGGCCTATCACGTGATGGCACGTGACTCCATTTAATTATTTATTTTATTCAGTGACTACAGGCTTTGCCTGTAAATGGTCACGTGTGGGCACGTGATGCCCGATCACGTGTGGGCACGTGATGCCTGATAACTTTTGATCCCGGATGAATTATGAGGCCCATAATATATCAAATCGAAGGATTTTTTGAGGCACTTTCGATACCATCAGTATTTAGCTGTTTCTCATTCAGGAGTTTGTCAAAATACAGTCCGGAAAATACTGGTTCGTATTTTCTTAAGTATATCGCTGCCATTTGATACCTCAGGCTCTATGCGCAGAAATTTTTGGCGGGAACAAAGGCGCTACAAGAGCCAGAGCAATTCTAAGCTTTTCTCGCCGAAGAAAGGATGAAGGACGGGCTAGCAGAAGTGCATACAGCCGATATCACCTTCGGCGACGAAGATCTCCTCCTTGGGACATGCGAACACAATCGTCCCCTTTATGTCTCCGGATACTGTCACGATATTAAGATAGGCAAAATCCTGGTCGACAATGGGTCTTCCGTCAATCTTCTCAACGTACGAGTATTGAAGGAAATCTGCATGAGCGTTCAGCACCTCGCTCGTGATAAAATCACCATCTCCGGGTTTGACTCGCAGTCATCACGGACCCTCGGGTCTGTGGTACTGACGTTACGCTTCGGGCTACTTGTCACGGATATTAAATTTCACGTCATTGACGCCAAGACCTGCTACAATGCTTTGCTCGGCCGGCCTTGGTTACACGAGTACAACATCATCCCTTCTACACAACATCAGTGTATGAAATACTTCAAAGATGGTCTCGAGTAAACCGTGACAGGAGAGCTGAACCCATTCTCCGTGAACGAAGTCCGAAAGTACGAAGATGCAAAATACTTCTTACCAGATTTCGAGGATACGGAAAGATGTCGCAAACCGGAGGATAAGAACAAAGCTATCACCACTATCCCGGTCTTCGGAAGTGATACCAAGGAGGAAGAAGAAATAGTTTATTTAGGTCCGCCCCAGTGCAACAAGCCGGGACCGTCCGCTCCTATGTTGATCTTCGGCAGCGACTCGGAAGATGGGGCCAATGCCGTATTATCTGCTCGGCCATCAATACAAGCCTCGCCGATGAAGATCAAAGTTTGCAAGTTGCCATGGTTCCGCCAAAGCATCATAAAGAGCTAGACGCGCTTGATACCTACAGTGTGGAAGAACTGCAGACATTCTACGTCCCTCCCAGGCGAAAAGGTGGAAAGGCGATCCTATTCTACCAATCCGGGGAAACCAAAGTGGAGAAAGAAATCTGGCACGGCACGGATTCTACACTTGACAGGCTCCAGCCCATCCGTTTGCCCAGATATTACACGAACGGACTAAAGAGACTCTTGAGACACCAAGGTGTACCCTTTAAGCAAATTGCGCGACAAGCACGGTTCTATAACAGGATCTGGAACGTCCCCGGAACTCAACGAAAGTTGCCAAACGGGAGAATGGAAACGACCGGGCTTGGGTATGTTCAATCCAAGAAACGGGAGCTACTCCGTGACCGCTACGTCATACATGATTTTGATAGAGAAGGAGATGCTCCGTGGAAAGATGCTAACCCTGAACCAGAAAGAGCTCCCGCCGTGAAAATGCCCAGTCTGTCGTTCGAAGAACAAATGGACAAGCTGGTAAGGGAAGCGGGTCAAAAGATCCGGGATGACCATAACCGCGAGATGGCCATTTACGAAAAAACCAGGACACAGCACCTCCTTCAACAGGCCGCAGAGAATGGCAGTTCTCTTCCTTATCAACATGTCGTACAAAAGGCCCGACGCAGAGGCAAAAATAAATCAAAGAGCGGGAAAATCGTTCGAGAGCGACAAAGAGGGACCAAGAAGCCACGCAATCGGGAATCGAGCAATCCGGATTCGTCTCTTATAAAGAAGATGGGCCGAGCATACTCTTTTCCTCAGAACAAAACACGGAAGATACTTGATCTCGCCATAAGATACCAAATGATTACACTTCCGGAGTCCAAACACCCCGAGCAAGTCAACGAGGTCTCTCACCCAGACTATTGCTCTTATCACCGAGCAATAGGACATCCTCTCGAAGACTGCTTCACCTTCAAGAATTGGGTCGAAGACCAATATCAGCTTGGCAAGTTCGCTCTATCCAACAGTTGGAGGATAAATCCGCCGCAGAAGCACGAACCAAAAGCCGCGCATACAGCGAGAGTAGAACCAGATCAACATCGGTCTTGGAAGCGAGCTTGTACTTGTCATATGATAACGTTATCAGAACAAGAGCCTAAAGTATGAATGACCTCCCTTAGTACTTCGAAAACAATGGCAACGAGGTGATCTCAGAGTTTCCACCGGCGCCGAAGGAGCTAGAAGATGGAATACATACTACTGTACATGACCTTAAGAAAATCGATTTGGGGCCAGCTTACAGAAGTCACAAGATCAGCCGCTTCGCACAACAACACAACATATACTGGAGATCAGTTTATAATCCCCGAGCTAACGGTCTAGCTGAGGCTTTCAAGAAGACCTTGACGAAGATCGTGAAAAAGACGGTGTCCCGAAATAAGAAGGACTGGCATGAGAGACTGCATGAAGCTCTCTGGGCGTATCGAACTACGTTCAAAACAGCCACGAACACAACTCCATACGCATTGGTATTCGGTACAGAGGCGGTACCCCTCCTCGAGATAGAGCTACCCTCTCTACGAGTGGCGGTTCATTACGAGCTAACGGACGAAGAGAATGCTCACCTTCGGCTTGAAGAGCTCGATGCCCTTGATGAAACCCGGCTCATAGCGCAACAAAATCTGGAAGCTTATAAAGCAAAGATGACGCGTTCCTACGAAAGATTGACTAGGCCGAGGACATTCCGCCAAGGCGAACTCGTGCTAGTGGTCAAAAGACATATGATCCCCAATCGTGCTAAACGAGGGAAATTCGAGCCGAATTATGAAGGCACCTATATTATAGACAAAGTCTACCAGGGTGGAGCCTATCTACTCATGGACATGCATGGCGAAAGGCCCTTCTGGCCAATAAATGGTCGCTTCCTGAAGAAATACTATGCCTAACGAGTCACGGCCTAGATCAATGATAGATGACGACGACTATGTCCGCTCGCTATCTTCCTAAGCCTAAACTCTGCAAGTAGTAACCGGCTTCCTTTACAACGGACCGAAACGTCCTTAAACTAACAATGGACCGAAACGTCTTTAAACTAACGACGGACCGAAATGTCTTTAAACTAACAACTGCCCACTATGTCCTAAAACCAGCCATTGACCGAGATGTCGATAAGTTACGGTGGATTGAAGCATCCCAAAGGTGATACAAAAAAAAGAAAAAAAAAGAGAAAAAAGAAAACGGTATGTCCATAAGCAAAATGGGCACGGATGAAAACCCGAAAGGGCTCCGTGAGTAAAAACAGCAAGGCTACCGGCGAGTTTTGTGAAAATCCGAAAGGGCGCAACCTCGTTAGAATAAAAAAAAGAAAAAAAAACGGTATGTCCTTAAGCAAAATGGGCAAGGGTGAAAACCCAAAAAGGCTCCGTGAGTAAAAACAGTAGGGCTACCGGCGAGTTTTGTGAAAACTCGAAAGGGCGCAATCTCGTTAAAAGACACTTACAAGATCCTCTCGACTTTGTAAGGAGAAACCACCTGCATGAAATCCTTACGACTCACAAGGGAGAAACACACTTGGGGATCCCTACGATCCCTAAGGAGAAATTATACTTGCGAGATCCTCACGACTCGTAAGGAGAACCCTCTTATGAGACCCTCACGGCTCATAAGATTCAAAAGTCTTAAGTTACAAGGATCTGAACCTGTTCTTAAGCAGCCCCCACAACATCCGATACTGCCCTACAAGCAGCTCGACGCTGATCCTTGTATACAATCCACGGGCGTGAATAAACATTTCCCTAACAAAGTCCCATCCGTGACCAGGGATATGTCTACACGGTGAACAACCCTTGTAAGTCCTCTCGACTTAGAAGGAGAAAATACTCTTATAAGATCCTTACGACTTACGAGAAGCCATACACTTAGGAATCCTCACGATCCTTAAGGAGAAAACGCACCTACGAGATCCTCACGACTTGTAGGGAGAAATACCTTTATGAGACCCATACGGCTCATGAAGTCAAAAGCCTTAGTCGACAAAATCCTAACCCTGCCTGCTAAGCCACCTTTGTTTGACATCGACGAAGGCAAAGGATGATTCGCTCCTGGCAATATCCCAGTTGTAGCTGTGCCGATGCCGAAATCGGTGTCTAATTCCAAGTTTTCAACAAAAAGCTGGCAAGCCACACATCTATGCAAAATAGCCAAAATGATGGGGCAACTTGCAAACAAAATCAGCAAGTAAAAGTGTATGCGTGCAAAATAGCCGAAATGATTGGGCAATCGCGACCTTCGTGATATAAAAGCTGAAATGATAGAGTATCGCGGAAAGAAATAAAAAAATGAATGAATGAATGAAATTTATGCCCTACAGGTGATATTACATCAGTCCCTGTATACAATCCAGGGGCTTAAACAAAGAAGGGATCGCACCTTTCCAGGCTCCATCAGAAGAAGAAGCCAAACATCAACGATTCACAGATAGCCTGAAGATCATCTCAACATTCGTCTCATTACAACAGACACAACATCAAGCAAAGCAGAACAGCGACAACTCCCAATTCCATGACTCGGCGGTGCACATATGACCGAGAGTCAAAACCCCGACTCCGTGAAATACGGATAAAGTCAAAAATTCCTGGTTACATAGAACGCGGATAACGTCAATCCTGACCCCGCGGGAAACGTCCAGAGCGGATCTTGGTCCTCGCAGAGCATGGCAATGACCCCGTGTGAAGCATCCAGAGCAGAGCCTAGTCCTCGTCGAACACGGCAGTGAACCCGTGGGAAGCATCCAGAGCAAATTCCTGGCTACGTGGAATGCGGATAACGTCAATCCTGACCCCGCGGGAAACGTCCATAGCGGATCCTGGTCCTCGCAGAGCATGGCAATGACCCCATGTGAAGCATCCAGAGCAGAACATGGTCCTCGCCGAACACGGCAGTGAACCCGTGGGAAGCATCCAGAGCAAAATTCCTGGCTACATGGAACGCGGCTTATGTCAATCCTGACCCCATTGGAAACGTCCAGAGCGGATCCTGGTCCTCGCAGAGTACGGCAATGACCCCGTGTGAAGTATCCAGAGCGGAGCCTGGTCCTCGCCGAACACGGTAGTGAACCCGTGGGAAGCATCCAGAGCAAAATTCCCGGCTACATGGAACGCGGCTTATGTCAATCCTGACCCCGTGGAAAATGTCCAGAGCGGATCCTGGTCCTCACGGAACACGGCAGTGAACCCGTGGGAAGCATCCAGAGCAAAATTCCTGGCTACGTGGAACGCAGCTTATGTCAATCCTAACCCCGTGGGAAACATTCAGAGCGGATCCTGGTCCTCGCAGAGCACGGCAATGACCCCGTGTGAAGCATCCAGAGCGGAGCCTGGTCCTCGCAGAACATGGCAATGACCCCGTGGGAAGCATCCAGAGCAAAATTCCTAGTCACGTAGAACGCGGCTTATGTCAATCCTGACCCCGTAGGAAACGTCCAGAGCGGATCTTGGTCCTCGCAGAGCACGGAAATGACCCCGTGTGAAGCATCCAGAGCGAAGCCTGGTCCTCCCAGAACACGGCAATGACCCCGTGGGAAGTATCCAGAGCAAAATATTACGTGGAACGCGGATAACGTCAATCCTGACCCTGTGGGAAACGTCCAAAGCGGATCCTGGTCCTCGCAGAGCACAGCAATGACCCCGTGTGAAGCATCTAGAGCGGAGCCTGGTCCTTACCGAACACGGCAGTGAACCCGTGGGAAGCATCCAGAGCAAATTCCTGGCTACGTGAAACGCGGCTTATGTTAATCCTGACCCCGTGGGAAACGTCCAGAGCAGATCCTGGTCCTCGCAGAGCACGGCAATGACCCCGTGTGAAACGTCCAGAGTGGAGCCTGGTCCTCGCAGAACACGGCAGTGAACCCGTGGGAAGCATCCAGAGAAACTCCTGATTCCGTGAAATGCGGATGATGATAACTTCACCCATCACTTGCGGGTCCTCACGACTCGTAAGGGAGCAAATTTTCTTGTGAGATCCTTACGACTTTCAAGAGAAAACACACTTAGGAATCCTCATGATTCTTAAGGAGAAATTACACCTACGGGATCCTCTCGACCGGTAGGAAGAAAATTCTTTATGAGACCCTCACGGCTCATAAAGTTGAAAAGTCTTAGGAGGCAGGTCTTAACCCTGAATCCTAAGCCATCGTTGTCCTGCAAAGAGATCGAGATAGACTATCCACAGAATACATTCAATAAAAAGGGGCACACCATTGTAAAGAAAAATATGTCTTTTATTCATGAATCAAAATGAATACAAAGTACAATTCGTGAAAGAACAAAAAAAATATACTCTTATTCAAGAGTATGTACAAAGGAAGAATAAAGAAAAATATATACAAGTCTTTAAGTCAGCGGGTGATTTAGCAGATTGGTCAGCTCATCCCTCTTTTGCTGGGCCTCGCCTTCGTGATTCAATATCGCCAAAAGACGGGCCTCCGCCTGAGCTTGCTGGACC
The DNA here is from genome assembly GCA_030015575.1 of Agapanthus africanus. NCBI lineage: Eukaryota > Viridiplantae > Streptophyta > Magnoliopsida > Asparagales > Amaryllidaceae > Agapanthus > Agapanthus africanus. Next base: position 82,441,624 of record CM057337.1, read on the forward strand.
TGATATGTGGCAAGCCGGCCTTCAAGCTCTTTCTCCGTAGCCTTATGAGCCTCAACCCTTTCACCAGTGAATACGGCGGCTTTGTCGATGGCCACCACCTCCTTGATGGCCTCTTAAAGCACTCGCCAAAGTTCATACGCTTTATAAGCTTTGGCCGTAAGGTTGGCTTGAAGCTCCAACAGCGCCTTAGAAGCCAGCTCCCTCTCCGAAAATTTGCTGCCGAGCCTCTTCTCGCATGACACCATGTTCGCCGCACACCGCTCAATTAGGCCCCGTAAGCTTGCCTTCACAGCCATAGCCTCCGAAGAAAGGCGGGTACACTCAAGCACATGCAAGCAAGCCTCCACCTGCCGACAAAACTCAAACCAGACTTGCACCACTGCTTCACTATGATAGGTGGCAAGAAAGGGAATAGAGCCGTTAGCTTCAGCAGCAAACGCTTCGGCCGTGATTACACTGCCAGCACGAAGTTCCTCGATCAGTGATGACAGAGAGGCGAGGCTTAATTTTGCCATACGGTCCGAGGCACGTAGAGCATAGGGGCCGGGTGGCATAGCGATGCGTGACTCCAGCGCGGTAAAGACCAGCAAAGCTGTTCAGATTTACAAACAGTCAGCTGAATGTGTAAGCAAAAGAACAAATGGAACAACGTTGGGACTTTACTTACCCACAGTCATGCAAGAAGGAGCTGAAGGCTCCCCTGGCCCTTCAAGAATCTTAACCTCATCGTCGGCCTCCAGAACTGTAAAAGACATCAATGCCATTTTATGAAAAAGTAACAATGTTGTGAAAAGAGGGTAAACAACACTAACCTTGCCCAGACGAGAGGACGATGCGCTGAGGAGATATCGCTTGCAGAGCAGCCATCTCCAGCAGACGCTGAAAGGACTGCCGGGGAGACAGATCAACAATAGAGGCCACCAGTCCACGCAACTCTGAAAAGACAGAAGGGTTCAGATAATGGAAAGATTACTAATTTAAAATATAGAAGGCTACCTTCAATGCTCCTCCCATTCTGAGCTGGAGGGATAGCAGCTTCAACGGCCTCCGCCATGGCCTCGGACACATCATCAAGGACGCGGGCTGGTGTAGTGGCCTCTGAGGAAGGAGCAGCAGCTGCCGCTGCAGGCTCCAACGAAAGGATGGTAGCCTCGACTACCTGCACCCTAGCCGCCGGATCGCCCTCAGGAAGATCCATCGGAACGACGACTGCCAAAGGTGCCTCTCCCAAGGGAACAGGTGCTTGGGGAGCGGGAACCACCGAGGAATATTCCGCCGTGAGAGCGACAGTTGCATCAACCCCCTCCACACTGATTGGTGCTTCACTGGGAATATCAGCAGTCTCTATGGCCAAAACATGACTTAGAGCCTCCGCCATCGCCGAAGCTTCTGCACAGTTCACACAAAGATAAGAATACATATATACGCGTTCAGACAATATGAAGTATTACAAAGAAATACAGGAACATACCGATGCGCAAGGAAGCTTTCAGTATGGCTTGTTCAAGCCGACGCTCCTTCTCAAGGAAGTGTGCTCGCCAAGGTCCGAGGGTAGACTCATGGCCGCCGGTCCACAGTGAAAGCGCGTCCTCGGCGTCGGCCGAAACGGCCTGTTTAAGGTCCCGTTCGCCCCATTCTTCCCAAGGGCCGATGAATCGTCGCCGGATCCACGGAGGGTCTTCGTAAAAGATTACGGTGGGATATGGCTTCTTCGGAATTCTTACGTTCTCCGATTCATCTTGCGAACGTCGTATAGCCTCAACCAATTGTGCGGCTTCCTTGGCAGTTGAACTCAGAAAAAGTAGGCCAGCATCCGACTCTTGCATAGCCAATGGTTTGTCCTGAAATATGGGCTCAGACTCTATTAAAGAGTCGAGCAGATTAGTAGCCGTTTTCCTCCGCCGCTTGGATCAAGAACTGACCGCCGAGGATGATCGTTTCCTCCCTCGTGGAGCCTTGGCACGATGCCGACCCACCTCACCTTCAACACCCTCGTTTCCAGCACCCTCGCTTGGCGGTACTACCGAGGACGACAAGGCCATTGTCGACGCCACGGGCGATGGTACTGCTACCGGAGCCCGATTAGCCCAAGACCGAGTACCCAATGGCATACCAACTATGGGAGTGAGGTCCACCTCCGACGCCCCCGAAATAAGCGCAACGCTGGTGTCCCTCAGGGGAAAGCGGACCGGTGCATGCGGTCGCGGCGGAACTCCCGTGGCCTGAACCGGAATAGGAGTGCCGTGTCCAAGAAGCACCCTCTTCTCCTCAGCAATAATTGGGCTGACCCGATGAAGGTACCAACCCGTGAAGGACCCCACACATCGGGGGATATGGTCAGCTTCAGGAATCATGAAGCGAGAACCAGTGTTTAGCCTCACGAAGTGATGAGCAGCATCACGAACAGCTTCAGGTGAAGGGACGGGCGCAACTGCAAATGCCTCGAAGGGGACGCCCTGGTCATACCCAAGTTGCCTAGCAAAGCGGTGTGGGTTGTACCGCATGAAAAGGGCCGCACTGTTCTGACGAAAGACCAGATAACCTGGTCTGATCGAGTATAGGTGCATAACTTCCCTAGGCTTCAAAGAAGGTACCTCATCTTTTGACAGGTCGCAGAGTTGTTGAATTGGACCTGAAGGAGAAGATAGGGCCAAGTCAATGAACACCAGCCCACTCATGCTAGCATAAGGAGCGATCAAAACGCGAATGGCCCCGGACTGAGTCGGGTCAGGAGCAGAAGCACCCACCAGCCGCATGAGTCGCGGAAAAGTGTAGGCATCATAAAAATTGGGTCGCTGGTGCGCAGCAAAGGCCCCCAACACATGTATTTCAATCCAAGACATGAAGTAATGGAGAGAAAAGTTTACTACGTCCACGCCGTGAGTTGAGGTATTAACCGCGGCGCCTAACCCATGATAAAGATGCGCTAGCGCTGGGATGCCTACAGCTAGCCATGTCCCCTCAGCGATGCGATGAGCAGGGTAGATAACCGAGACTCTCGTGAAGCGGCGATGCATAGGGATGAAGAACCAGCTGAGCTAGACACTGATAAAACCCACAAAAAAGGTCTCCTCATCCATGCCAGGAGTTGCAATTGATTCGAAAGATACCGCCGACATGATGGGAATGTAATACTGCGGCAAGTCCTCTTCCTTAGTCGGCCGCCTGTTCAAACCTAACCCAAAGGGGTCATTAATGTTTGCGAACTTCGGAGCCGTCTTTGATAGGACACCCTCGCGAAGGAAGCAAGCGATGAAGCTCTTAAAAGTGACGCCCTGCTCCTCTGATTCTGTGAACAGTTTGTCAAAGATGCACAGGGCCTTGATCAAACTCGGGCGCTTGTGGCGGACAGCATTCTCGGTAGACAGGCCGTCAAGCATTGCGGGCTCGGTCTCAAAGACATAGTCGTCGGGAGGCAACAATTCCTCATAAAGGGTCCCCCTGATTGGCAGCCCCGAGATCTCGCGAAATTCTTCCAAGGAAATCGAAACTTCGCGGTCCCCTAGGAGGAAAGTGTTGGTGGGGAGATTCCACTGGTTCAAGAAAGCCTTAACCCACCAGACGTGAGGAGATTGGTAGTGGAAGAGGGATGCATATATTGCCTGATAAAGCCCAACCCTATGCAGTCACGCGCGATGGGCCGACAGGATGTAGCGAGCCTAAAGAAGATAGCCCATGGGGTGTCGAGGGGTGAGCCCTATTTTGTAGATCTACCCCCATGGTTTGGCCTCGCCCTGGAAAATACGGCGTCCCAGAATATCTATGGACGTGATAGGATGATTTGGGATGCCAGTCGTCAAAGGCTCAAGCCGCCCCATAGGAGTCCAATTCAGCATCTCCACGGCAAAGACTGTCCTTGGAGGATCCATCGGCAGGAGCGGATAGGTAGGCTCCGTTGGTATCTCATAAAGGAAACTTTGGCGACCATGGATGATGTGACCATACCAGGTCCCCCACAAAAGCAAGTTGGTGCAGTTCGGGTCATGAGCCCTGATCATCGCCATCACTTCCTCGTCAGATGGTGACTGGGGAAAAAGTGGCTTCCGAGTGAATGAAAGGAAAGTACGGAACAGAAGTCATCGTACCTGAAATGAAATAAGGGGAAACTGTTAAAGCGAAGCCAACAGTATATATATATATATATATGTTTATAAATGCATATATATAAAAAGGCAGTGGAAGAAAGCGACAGAGGACTCATTTTATAGTACCATTGGTTACAAAACATATGGGTCCCACAAAATCAAGATGACGACTTGCTAATGATGAGGCAAAGCAATTATAATGAGACAAAAGGAAGATTCTCATTAAATAAGCAGTGGATTTCAAATGACCCTGCACATTTCCCTAAGAGAGATCCATCTTGGACTTTGTAACAAATCAAACAGATCAAGGGAATTAAATTCCTAGAAAGCACCACTGCAAACTTCTTCTTCTTGGTTGCAGAGAGACAACTCAGGGCAAGAAAAACCCAAGGAGTTCTCTGGGAAGAACTAAGTTCTTCATAGGAATTAAATTCCTTTTGGAAAAGGGGAATTAAATTCCCAGAGACATTTTTCAGAGCCAAAACTCTTTGAAGATTGAATTAAATTCCATGGAAAAGACAAACACCATCAACCCCCTGAAGATCAGAAAAACCCTAAAGAGCCTGTTGATTAAAGAATGAATGGTTTTCTTTTTAAAGAACTTAAAGAAAAAATGGGTTCTTGATTAAAGGGAAAACCCTTTGGTGTGGATTTAAAATCCAAAATGTTCATATGAATGGAAGTTCTTCGATCGTTCAAAGATCATCACCTGAAGAAAGGGTCTTTCTTGAACATAGTTAAACTCTGAAGATATTCGAAGCAGAGAACTAAGCTCTGGAAAAGAGAATTAAATTCTCAAAGGGAAAAATTTAGCAAGGAAGAAGATGAAAGAGTGGAGGCGCTTCTGAAGAGATCCCTGCATTTATAGGATGTGATGGAAAACGTTTTATCTCCTCTATTCCCTAGACAGATCCAACGGTCACGAAAATGACAGCGTTGCACTCACGTGCAGACACGTGAGAGCAACGCTGTGGGGGCATTTATTCCCTGATTAAAAATCAGGAGTTACCTCAATGAGGTATCACGAGTTCACACGTGACCAAAGGTTACGTGTTGACACGTGATGTCTTCACAGAATTAAATTCTGTCCGGCAAAAGTATAAGCAAATGGCTAAGAAAAGACTCCAATGGAGCGTCACGTGCTCACACGTGACCAAGGGTTACGTGCTGACACGTGATGGTCTTTAGCCCGATTGAAATACATAATTAAATTCTGAATGAGAAGGGGGTCACGTGCCGACACGTGGCAGGCTTTGAAAGCCCTTATAACTTGATAGAATTAAATTTTAATAAAGGGAAATCAGAAACCCTAAATGGGAAAGTATTTCTTTAAATCTTTCCAAACCAAAAAGGATTATGGGGAACCGTTGGATTAAAAATCCAAGCGTGATTAAAAATCACCAATTTATGGAAAAATCTTAGACAAGAAAAGATTTCCCTAAATCTCACCAAAAATAACAAACAGAATATCTTTTGGATTAAAAATCCAACGGTGAATAAAATTCACCGAGTGATCTAAAGGATCATATTAATGATGAAAACAAATAAAATCTTTCAATGAAAGATTTACTAAACAAATTGATTCTTTTCATTCTCCTATAAATAGGAGCCAAGAAGAGAAGAAACATATAGAATTTTGGGATCTGGATTTTCTGAAGAAAAAAAAATAATAGTGAGAAAAGAGAGGAGAATTCATTCTCAAGAAAGAAACCCTATGTGAGAAAAGGGAAAAAGATGAAACTTCAAAAAGAGAATTTAATTCTCAAAAATCTAAGAGTTTAACTCTTCTACAAAAAAAACTTAGTTCTTCCTCTGGTTGATGATCTGCAGAAGCAAATCTCCCCATAGGTTGAGAATTTAATTCTCATCGGGTTGAGATTTTGCCATGCAGATCCAAGACTTAGGGGGAGAATTGAGTTCAGAGAATTTAATTCTCCCAAATTCACAGGAATTTAATTCCTCCAAGATATGAAGTTAGGGTTTAACCCTATATGAGAATTTAATTCTCTTAAAACTTACAGGAATTCAATTCCTGCATGATAAAACTAGGGTTTAATCCTATATGAGAATTTAATTCTCCTAAAATTATAGGAATTTAATTCCTTCAAGATGGACAAAACTAGGGTTTAACCCTAATTGAGAATTTAATTCTCCCAAATTTACAGGAATTTAATTCCTCTTAAAATGAAATTAGGGTTTCACCCTATATAAGAATTTAATTCTTTTACATATATGGGAATTTAATTCCTCCAAAAAAGAAATTAGGGTTTAACCCTACATAAGAATTTAATTCTTTCACAATAGGAATTTAATTCCTCCAAAATCATAATTAGGGTTTAACCCTACAGAGAATTTAATTCTTAAAAATAAAGAGACTTAAAAGATCTCCATATATGCAAAGAACTAAGGTCACGTAGCCCCACGTGACCCCTGAAAAGATCCCCAAAAATGAGAAGGAAAAAGCTCTGAGGCAATACCTCACGTGCTCCTGTTCCCCTCCGAATGACGGCACGACTGGACGTCTTGCCTGTGATTCGGGGGCAGATGCTAATTGGTGCTATCCGTCCACCTCTCCGAAGATGCCAAGATGATTTATGGCACCGTGTATCGAAGGTTTAAACGAATGCGTCCGATATAGCAGACTTCGTCAGATTCCCCCTCGCTTGAGGTTTTTTTTTATTGTGGGGACGCTCTTCCCTGCAGGCGCAAGCCCCTACAGTTAATTACGCTACCGCATCGTGGTAACAACTTTCTCCTTCTCCAGCTGGTCACTTCGTGTCGTGGGTGTTTGTTTTGTTTGTGGTTGCCCGTGGATTGTATACGGAGACTGATTTATGTCGTCGCCCGTAGGACGCGGATTAGTCCAAATCCGTATTTTCTTAGATTTGGGTTTGGGGTTTTGGTTTAAGGATACGTTAGCCATATTTGAGGCTAAGATCAACTTAAACGTTTGTTAATGATACGTTAGTCCAATTTGAGACTAAGATCAACTTAACGGGATCGTTTAGATCCGACAAAAGAGCGTTTGGAGGCTCGATTGTTCCAGTTTAGAGACATGGTGGTCCATTGTATGTATGGCCGTCGGGACCCGTCACCTCTCTGACGTCGTTGAAGGATTACAACGACAGATGTCAGAGGAGTTCAGAGATGTACCCTTGAGCCAGAGTTGATTGGGGGATTTATAGTCCAATTTGGGACTAAAGTCTGTTTGAAAGTTTAAGGATGCGTTAGCCATATTTAAGGCTAAGATCAACTTAAACGGGATCGTTTAGATCCGACAAAAGAGCATTTGGGGGGCTCTATTGTTCCAGTTTAGGGACATGGTGGTCCACCTCCAGTTTAGGGACATGGTGGTCCATTGCCAGTTTAGGGACATAGTGGTCCAAGTTCCAATTTAGGGACGTGGTGGTCCATTGCCAGTTTAGGGACATGGTGGTCCAATACCAGTTTAAAGACATGGTGGTCCAATGAAATGTATGGTTGTCGGGACCCATCACCTCTCTGAAGACGTTGAAGGATTACAACGACAAATATCAGAGGAGCTCAGAGATGTACCCTTGAACCAATGAGTTGGTTGAAAGAGCAGATGTGCTCAGTTCAAGATGATTTGAGGACTTATGGCCAATTTGGGCTAAGTCCAATTGTGTTTGAAATATTGGCTCTCTGTTGGTCCGTTGAAGGAGAGACTTTGCCTCTAGAAACTTAGCCAATTGGGCTAAAGCTAGTGTTAAACACTAGAGGTCAACAGTGTTGAACACTGGGAATAAGATTAACAAGTTAGTGTTAAACACTAAAAGATAATCAGTGTTAAACACTAGCAACAGGGCTTTCAAATTAGTGTTAAACACTAAAGCAAATCAGTGTTAAACACTGGTAATCAGAGATTTCAAATTAGTGTTTAACACTAAAGCAAATCAGTGTTAAACACTGGGAACAAAGTCTTCAGATTAGTGTTAAATTCGAAGGAGAGAGGGGTCACGTGTGGAAATGTGAGAGCGCCCTGATTTCCCTTATTTTATTCTGTAGATCAGTGTTTAACTCTTTTAATTCTGACGGCCATCACGTGTGAGCATGTGATGGAGGCCCCCGCTCTGGTCTGTTAGAATGCTCATTAGGGGTCACGTGGTGACACGTGAGGGCGCCCTAAATGTGGAGCCAGATCTCCTTTGTTTTATCCTCAAATCTGCGAATAAGTGTTAAACACTTTTATTTTTATTTTAGAGCATTACGTGTTGGCACGTGATGGGGATCTGTGCGCCAATTGTTAAAGCATTTGCTGAGGGGTCACGTAATAACACGTGAGAGCGCCCAAAGCTTTCATTTTCTTTGCTTTTTCTTTCCGCGTTTTGGAAGTCACGTGGAGCACGTGATGACATCAAAAAGTGGGGCCAGATCCCCTTTATTTTATTCTGCAAACAAGTGTTAAACACTTTTAATTTTCATAGCCATCACGTGTGGGCACGTGATGTATACTCATGCCCTGATTTATTAGAACATTTATTAGGGGTCACGTGGTGTCACGTGAGAACGCCCAGAATTTTTTCTGCCTTTGCTTTTGTTCCATATATAATGAGGGTCACGTGGGAGCACGTGAGGTATTGCCTCAAAGCTTTCATCTTCTCATTTTGGGGGATCTGTTCAGGGGTCACGTGGGGCACGTGACCCTAATTCTTTTCATGAACAGAGATCTTTTAAGTCTCCTTATCTTTAAGAATTAAATTCTTATTTAGGGTAAAACCCTAATTTTGATTCTGGAGGAATTAAATTCCTATTTTGAAAGAATTAAATTCTTATTTAGGGTAAAACCCTAATTTCTTTTTAAAGGAATTAAATTCCCAGATATGTAAAAGAATTAAATTCTTGATTAGGGTTAAACCCTAGTTTTGTTTTAGGAGAATTAAATTCTCAAAACTCAATTCCCCTTCTAAGTTTAGGATCCGCATGGCAGGATCTCGACCCGATGAGAATTAAATTCTCAACTTATAGGGAGATGTGCTCTGTGCGGATCTTCAACCAGAAGAAGAACTAAGTTCTTTTTTGTATAAGAGTTAAACTCTTGGATTTTGAGAATTAAATTCTTTTTATTGAAGTTTTGATCCTTTTTCCCTTCTCACCTAAGGTTTTTCTTTGTTGAGAATTAAATTCTCCTTTCTCTGTTCTTCTCTCTCCCCGGTAGATCCCTCTTCTCTTCTCTTGGCTCCTATTTATAGGAGGAGGAAGAGAATCAATTTGTTTTGTGAATCTTTCATTGAAAGATTTTAATTGATTTCATGATTAATATGGTCCTTTAGATCATTCAGTGAATTTTATTCACCGTTGGATTTTAAATCCAAAGATATTCTGTTTGTTATTTTCGGTGAGATTTAGGGGAAATCTTTCCTTGTCCAAGATTTTTCCATAAATTGGTGATTTTTAATCACCCTTGGATCTTTAATCCAACGGTCCCCATAATCCTTTTCCATTTGGAAAGATTTAGAAGCTTTTAGAATTTTAATTCTATTTCGAAAGATTTTAGAGAAATTTAGAATTTTAATTCTATTAAACTGTAAGGCTTTCAAAGCCCGTCACGTGCTGGCACGTGACCCTTGGTCACGTGTGAGCACGTGACCCCCAAATTGGTTCCTTTAACAGCCGCTTGTTTATGTTGTTGTTTTAACCATCACGTGTCAACACGTGACCATTGGTCACGTGTGAGCACGTGATGCCTCATTGAGGTATCTTCTGATTTTTAATCAGAGAATAGATTTTAGAATTTAATTCTATTCATTATTTTAGAGGCCTTAAGAGCCCATCACGTGTCTGCACGTGACCCATGGTCACGTGTGAGCACGCGATGCCCCATTGGGGTCTTTTCTGAGTTTTTATTATATTTTTTAACTCCTCCAGCGGGTTCTTAAAAGTCCATCACGTGTGGACACGTAATTCCTCATAACTTTTGATCCCGGATGAATTACGAGGCCCATAATATATCAAATCGAAAGGTTTTTCGAGCCGCTTTCGATACCATCAGGATTTATCTGTTTCTCATCTGGAAGTTTGTCAAAAAACAGCCCGGAAGATACTGGTTCGCATTTCCTTAAGCATATCGTTTCCATTTGATACCTTGGACTCTTTGCGCAGAAATTTTTGGCGGGAACAAATGCCCCCCACTACTTTGCCCACGTAAGTATGTACGCGGGTGAAGTAGTGCAGAGTAATGCATAGCGTATGACCAATTTTGGGTTGGTATATAACTTTCAGAATCTTGATCTGAGAAGATAACGAGCGGACACAAGCGTCTTCATTTATCATTGACTCAAATCTCGACTCTTAAGCGATATGGTTCCAAACTCTCAACTCCATGAGCCGCACCCTTCTATTTCTTTATGTCTTACTCTGGCGTGGAGTAGTTTATACGCTCATGAGTAACTTCTTCATTTCAGTGGCATGTAGCTTTGGCAAGTGTGGCTCATAGATGGTCCATCTTAACCTCTTTGTAGGGCAGTGATGGCTTAGGAGACAGGGTCAGGATCTGCCACCTAAGACTTTTCAACTTTATGAGCCGTGAGGGTCTCATAAAGACTTTTCTCCCTACGGATCGAGAGGATCTCGTAGGTGTATTTTCTCCTTAGGGGTTGTGAGGACTCCTAAGTGTGTTTTTTCTCATAAGTCGTAAGGATCCTATAAGAGAATTTTCCCTCTTACGAGTCGAGAGGACCCGTAAGCGGTTGTTTCCCTCCTTGTCGAGATTCGACTTTGGAGAGTGAGACCCGTGGATGGTATGCAAGAGACCGTTTTGGGCCGACTTGTAGGGTCCCAGTGCTTAGGAAACAGGTTTTTTAATCCCTACTGCCTAAGGCTTTATCTCACGAGTCGAGACGAATCGAGAAGTTCTCGCAAAGACATCAATTTCCTCACGAGTCGAAACGGATCGAGCAGATCTCGCAAGAATATCCTAACGTCACAGTTAACCTCTGCTCTTTACGACAGAAGTCCGTTAGGGTCTGTGGTACTTAGGGTTTTGGCCGTCGTACCGTCGCATGAGCTGATATATTCCTCGATAGGCAATCGTGCTGTTCGAGTAGCCCTGCGACTGCCGTGTCTCTGTTCCATTCGGGGGCTGGACAAGACGTCTTCAAGCAATCCTCCTTGGCAGTTTGACCGTCGAAAGAGCAAGCGCTAGGAATTTGCTATGCCGCTTTTTACTTGAGGTTAGGCTCATTTTGGAGAGCCCCGATGAGTCATAACCACTCCGCGCTGGTGTGGGATGATCTCCGATAGTCTTTCAGGCTTTATATGACTTGCCGTTAAGACCCTGAAGCTAGGAATTTGGCCTTTGCTTCGTTTGCTGGCATCGCGTCTGCTGTATCGAGACGAATGTCGCGGTTGTCTCTAGGTTGCTGGTGAACCGTCAAGGTTTGGAACTAGGGATTTTGCCGTGGCTCCTTTTGGTGATGTTGCGTCTGCTTTATCGAGACGAACGTCGAGATGGTGATCACTCCATGTTGGTGTGAGATGATCTCTGATTGTCTTTCCGGTTTTATATGACTTACCGTTAAGACCCTGAAGCTAGGAATTTGGCCTTTACTTCGTTTGCTGGCATCGCGTCCTCTGTATCGAGACGAATGTCATGGTTGTCTCTAGGTTGCTGGTGAACCGTCGAGCTCTGGAACCAGGGATTGTGCCATGACTCCTTTCGGTGATGTTGCGTCTGCTGTGTCGAGACGAACGTCGAGGTGGTGATCACTCCATGTTGGTATGAGATGATCTTTGATTGTCTTTTCGGTTTTATATGACTTGCCGTTAAGACGTTGAGGCTAGGAATTTGGCATTCGCTTCGTTTGCTTTGTCACTTCCAAATCCTGCTGGGGGAAGAACGCTGGGGTGACATTTCATCTGCTGTATCGAGACGAACGTCGAGGTGGTGATCACTCCGTGCTGGTGTGGGATAATCTTCGATTGTCTTTCAGGCTTTATATGACTTGCCGTCAAGGCCCTGAAGCTAGGAATTTGGCCTTCGCTTCGTTTGCTGGTATCGCGTCTGCTGTATCGAGACGAATGTCGCGGTGGTGATCACTCCACGCTGGTGTGAGGACCAGGATCCGCTCTGGACGTTTCCCACGGGGTCGAATAGTGACGTTATCCGCGTTCCACGTGACCAGGAATTTTGCACTAGATGCTTCACACGGGTTCACTGCCGCGTTAGGCAAGGACTAGGCTCCACTCTGGATGCTTCGCACGGGTTCACTGCCGTGTTCTGCGAGGACCAGGATCCGCTCTGGACGTTTTCCACGGGGTTGAAGAGTGACGTTATCCGTGTTCCACGTGACCAGGAATTTTGCACTAGATGCTTCACACGGGTTCACTGCCGCGTTAGGCGAGGACTAGGCTCCGCTCTGGATGCTTCACCACGGTGTCAAAGAGTGACGTTATCCACGTTCCACGTGACCAGGAATTTTGCACTAGATGCTTCACACGGGTTCACTGCCGCGTTAGGCGAGGACTAGGCTCCGCTCTGGATGCTTCACACGGGTTCACTGCCGTGCTCTGCGAGGACCAGGATCCGCTCTGGACGTTTTCCACGGGGTCAAAGAGTGACGTTATCCGCGTTCCACGTAACCAGGAATTTTGCACTAGATGCTTCACACGGGTTCACTGCCGTGCTCGGCGAGGACTAGGTTCCGCTCTGGATGCTTCACACGGGTTCACTGCCGTGCTCTGCGAGGACCAGGATCCGCTCTGGACGTTTTCCACGGGGTCAAAGAGTGACGTTATCCGCGTTCCACGTAACCAGGAATTTTGCACTAGATGCTTCATACGGGTTCACTGCCGTGCTCGGCGAGGACTAGGCTCCGCTCTGGATGCTTCACATGGGTTCACTGCCGTGCTCTGCGAGGACCAGGATCCGCTCTGGACGTTTTCTACGGGGTCAAAGAGTGACGTTATCCGCGTTCCACGTAACCAGGAATTTTGCACTAGATGCTTCACACGGGTTCACTGCCGTGCTCGGCGAGGACTAGGCTCCGCTCTGGATGCTTCACACGGGTTCACTGCCATGCTCTGCGAGGACCAGGATCAGCTTTGGACGTTTTCCACGGGGTCAAAGAGTGACATTATCCGCGTTCCACGTAACTAGGAATTTTGCACTAGATGCTTCACACGGGTTTACTGTCGTGCTCGGCGAGGACTAGGCTCCGCTCTGGATGCTTCACACGGGTTCACTGCCGTGCTCTGCGAGGACCAGGATCCGCTCTAGACGTTTTCCACGAGGTCAAAGAGTGACGTTATCCGCGTTCCACGTAACCAGGAATTTTGCTGATTATATCCGCATTTCACGGAGTGGAGATTTGACTCTCGGTGATCGGTGTATCGCCGAGCTATAGAACTGGGAGTTGCCGCTGTTCCGCTTCGCTTGAAGTTGTGTGCGTTGTAATGAGACGAGTGTTGAGACGATCTCTAGGTTATTTGTGGCCCGTCGAGATTCGGCTTCTTCTTCTGTTGAAACCTGGGGAGGAGGAGTATGATCCTTTTTTCGTTTGCGTCCCTGGATTGTATACAGGGGTTGATGTAACATCACCTGTACGGCATAAATTTTATTTTTATTTTATTTCTTTTCCCGCGATGCTCTATCATTTCTGCTTTTATATCGCGGAGGTCACGATTGCCCTATCATTTCGGCTATTTTTCGCGGTGCCCAATCATTTCGGCTATTTATTTCATTTTCACTCGCTGTTTTTTTTATTATTGCGAGTTGTCCCATCATTTCGGCTATTTTTGTATGCATACATTTTTACTTGCTGATTTCGTTGCAAGTTGCCCCATCATTTCGGCTATTTCATATGCATTTTTGGCTCGCTGATTTTTTTTATCGCGAGTGTGGAACTTGGAATCTGATGCCAATCTTAGCATCAGCATCGCTACGACTGGAATATTGCCAGGAGCGAATCATCATTTGCCATGAAAGGACTTGGAATTTGATACCGGTTTAGGCATCAGCATCGCTACAACTGGGATATTGCCAGGAGCGAATCATCATTTGCCATGAAAGGACTTGGAATTTGATACCGGTTTAGGCATCCGCATCACTACAACTGGAATATTGCCAGGAGCGAATCATCATTTGCCATGAAAGGACTTGGAATTTAATACCGGTTTAGGCATCAGCATCGCTACAACTGGGATATTGCCATGAGCGAATCATCATTTGCCTCTGTCGATGTCGAACAAAGGTGGCTTAGCAAACAGGGTTAAGATCCCGTCGACTAAGGCTTTTGACTTCATGAGCCGTAAGGGTCTCACAAAGGTATTTCTCCCTACAAGTCGTGAGGATCTCGTAGGTGTGTTTTCTCCTTAGGGGTCGTGAGGACTCCTAAGCGTATGCTCTCCTGTAAGTCGTAAGAATCTTACAAAAGGGTTTTCTCCTTACAAGTCGAGAGGACTTATAAGGGCTGTTCACCGTATGGACATATCCCCAGTCACGGGTGGGACTTGGTTAGGAAAATTTTTATTCGTGCCCGTGGATTGTATACAAGGGTCAGTACTGAGCCACTTGTAGGGCCATATCGAAGGTTGTGGGGGTTGCTTAAGAACAGGTTCAGGTCTCTGTAACTTAAGACTTTCAAATCTTATGAGGCATGAGGGTCCCATAAGAGAGTTCTCCTTACGAGTCGTGAGGATCTCGCAAGTGTAATTTCTCCTTAGGAATCGTGAGGATCCCTAAGTGTGTTGCTCCCTTATGAGTCGTAAGGATCTCACGCGGGTGGTTTCTCCTTACAAGGTCGAGAAGACCCTATAAGTGTCTTTTAACGAGGTTGCGCCCTTTCGGGTTTTCACAAACGCTCGCCGGTAGCCCTGCTGTTTTTACTCACGGAGCCCTTTCGGGTTTTCATCCGTGCCCATTTGCTTATGGACATACCGTTCTTTTTATTTTTTTATTATTCTTTTTTTTAACGAGGTCGCGCCCTTTCGGGTTTTCATGAACACTCGCCGGTAGCCCTGCTGTTTTTACTCACGAAGCCCTTTCGGGTTTTCATCCGTGCCCATTTTGCTTGTGGACGTACCGTTTTTTTTACCACGTCAGCCTGAAGATGCTGCGGGTTGGGAGTAGTTTAACGACGTTTCGGTCATTTGCAAGTTTTAAGACATTGCGGTCCGCCGTTAGTTTAAGGACGTTTCGGTCCACCGTCGCCGTATTTGAAACACATCTCTAGTTTACTGACTTTTAGGTCTATGGGGATTTCTCTATGACTGAGCATGATGCCCCCGGCATATCCATCTTTCTCGGAGCATGTGGTTGTGGCGGGTTTACTTTCCACTTTTCGGGCAGCGCGAACTTGCCTTGTTGGTATTGGTCTTCAACCCAGTTTTTGAAGACGTAGCAATTTTCGAGTGGGTGACCCATTACTCTGTGGTAGGGACAATAGTTAGGATTGTTAACGTCACCTGGTTGCAATGGACGTTTTGGATCTGGCAGAGTGATGAGCCCGCTGCGCACTGCTAGCTCGAACAATTTCTTTGTTTTATTTTTGGGAAACGAGTAAGGACGTTTCAACTTCTCATTGAGGTATCGCGGCTTGTTGTTTTGACGACAAAACGATCTCGGGTTACTCGGCTGTTGTTGAGTGTTGGCAACAAAGGCCGTTTTTTTCCTTTTCCTTTCTCATTTCGTTTGCTCCGTCGTTTGCGGGTCCGAGATTCTTTCCGGGTAGCGTGAGATTGTACGGCTGAACGTTCTCGCAACTCTCCAATTCTTTTGTTTCAGAAATGAATTCCTTGAAGAGAGGGTTGAGGGCGGCTTCTTCGTCAGAATCGCTTCCAAAGGTGAGAACTCGTGATCCCCCGGGCTCGTCCCTATGACAATTGCCGGCAACTCTTTTATGCTCATCTGTCGTATTTTTTCGCTGTCTACGAGCTTCACGCTTTGTCCTATTGAAGTGTTGCCTGTGAGCGACATATCATTGCCACCAACACTTAAAGGAGTTGCAGTCTTCAGTAGGATGTGCGATCCTCTGATGATATAAGCAGAAGTTAGGGTGTATGTCCGTTTCATCAAAATGTATACCACCAGGAGAATTTTCTCTGAAAGAGGGCGGCCTCATCCCCATTGATATGGCTTTGGCGAATCGTTTCCTTGTCTTAATCCTGTTTTCATTTGCGGCGAATGTACTTTGATCTGGTGGGAGTGTTTCGACCCTTTTGTCCAGTCGCCGGCGTTTGGCCTTTTCAAATATGGCCATCTCGCGCTCCCGATCAGCTTTACTTTTTAGACGAATCTCATCTAGAAAAGTGTCGATCATTTCGTCTGACGGCCACACGAATTCCGGCTCAGGCTCTGCCCTCAGTTTCTCAGTGCAAGGAGTTTTTTCATCGTCCGTAAATGAGTGGGAGATCACATGACAAGTTGCCCCCGGTGCGTCCGTCTTCTTTGGAGTGTGCGGCTGTGGTGGGTTTACTTTCCACTTTTCAGACAGCGCGAACTTTCCTTGTAGGTACTGATCCTCGATCCACCCCTTAAAGATGAAACAATCCTCGATCGGGTGACTTACCGTTTGGTGGTAAGGGCAATAATTGGGATCGTTGACATCGCCTGGTTGCAACGGACGTTTTGGACTCGGCAGATTGATGAGTCTGTTGTGCACTGCCAGCTCGAACAGTCTTCTTGTTTTATCCTGAGGAAATGAGTAAGGACGTCCCAGTCTCTCCTCGAGGGATGGGCGTGGACGCATATTGTTTTGACAGACAACCGGCTTTAAGTTGCTCGACTGTTGTTGAGTCTTAGCGACGAAAGTTGCTTTCCCTTTCCCCTTTTCATTCCGAGGGTCCGTCGTTGAAGGAGATGATCTATGATCCATCTGATCCATTTGGGCCAACTTGTCAATCAAGGCCTGGAACGTGGTCGGTTTGAAGAACTTCATGAATTGCGAGATGGTTGCTTGCGGATCAAGAGTGCCCACGAACATACCTACCGCAGGTGCTTCTTCGATCCGCTGTTCGCATTTTGACCACAGATTCCGCCATCGTGTTGCGTATTGAACCCACGTTTTGCCTAGCCTTATCCTGGCGTTGATCAGTGCTGTTATCGGGGTGCGTTCACTAGCACTCGCGAATCTTTGTGTAAACAGCAACTCCATCTCCGTAAATGTTTTGACAGAGTCGTTAGGTAGCTCCGAATACCATTCGAATGCCGTTTCCGCTAAGCTGCCGACAAATTGTCGAAGCAACAGTCTGTCATCGCCTCCAGTATTGCCGCATAAGGCCCTGAATTGAGCGACATGCTGATGTGGGTTCCCTGTCCCTTTATATACATGGAACTTAGGGATCGTATATCCCGGCGGGTAACTGATTTGGTCATACCAGCCCGGATAGGGTCGTCCAGTTCTAACAATTTGCGCAGCCGCTTCATTCACTTGATGAGCCCGTATTTGATGAGCTATATAGCCATCCAGCGCAGCCTTGGAGATGGTTTCATCTTAGGCTGTTGAAAGAGTTGGAGGAGGATTAGATGTCTCTCCTCTATCGTCTTCAGTAATGATCGGGGGGTCTTCAACTGGAGGGTTCGGCTGTAGCATCATCCCTACCATATCTTAGAAGAGGAGCGCCATTTGCTTTATGTTAGCCGCTTGCTCTGCGGCTTCTCTGTCCTTCTTTTTGAGGATTCTGTGTAAGAAGTCAGCATCAGTTTCTTGTTCGTGACGCTGCTCTGATGATGCCTCCGGGCTTTCTTTTGGCCCGGTGAGTGCGGCCATTGCAATCATTATCTCCTGAAGCTTCTGTTGCTGCTCCTGGGTTTTCGTCACGGATCGGGTGAGCGGTCGGTGACCCGTCGAAGCGCGACTTTCTTCCTTTCCAGAAGCCATGTATATGGCGTGCACCACCATGCCCCCAGACTTGGGGCGTTTGGGCTTAGCGTCTTTGTGGTCTGCCACGTTTACTGGGGCTTTCTCTGGCCTCCTTCTTTTCTGAGTGATTGACGTTGAGGGGGCCGCTACAGTGGGCACCCAAGTGGTTGTCGTCCGTTGTGTTTTGACAGGACGGTGCTCTTCCTTCTGAGCCTTCAGCTTCTTCTGTCGGCGGAGATAGTCCTGATCAATCACCGAGTCTTGGACTTGACGCCAGACCTTGTAGATTTTAGAGGACAGCCGTTGAGGAGGCTGTTCCGGCTTCACCCTTGTAGCGCTCTCCATGGGTGAAGGAGATCTTTTTAGCACGGCCGTCGAAGAGTTCTTGCGTACCCTCCTAAGTGGTTCAAAATTGTTCTCAGTTGGAACATCGGCATCGATCCCCACCGTTGGAGCTGGTGGAGTTATCTCAGAGGGGGAGTTGCCCCCAGCCTTCCTCACTCGGCGCCAGTGGCGACGTCGAGCGTGTCTTGCGGATGGAGTCACCTCCATTGTTGGACAAGCTTCTTCATGCCCCCTGCTCTGGGTAGGGGAAGCAGCTTTGAGGACCTCGCCTGGAGCAGCAACCGGAATAGCCAGCCTTGTAAAAACTGACTTCTTGGAAGGAGGAGCCTTTCCAATAATTTTGTCCGCTTGAGCCGGGATGGCTATCCACTTTGCGATGGCAGCTTCGGGTATTGCGGGCTTGTAGACTTTCTGGCCCAGTTTGTTGAAAACTGTGGTGTTGAAGTTGGGCGACCTGTTGAGAGGGGCCGCGGCAATGGTAAGCCGATCAAAGACCGACTCCTTTGGGGCTTCTTGCAACGTCATTGGGGCATTGAAGCTCATCGATGGGAGCATGGTCCCGAAGAATAATCCAGCGGTGGCTTGAGTTACCTGTTCCACCGGCATAGCGAAGATGGAGGCCGCTTGGGGCCCATAAGTCACTCCTCTAGCAAGGACGGAGCGAGAGTTGCAGTTGCAGGTAGTGCAGTTTGAAGCCATTGATCTTCTGTTTTCTGCACGGAGTAAGACACCAAATCTTAGTATCTCGAATCCACAGGCAACCACAGCAAACCGCGATTCGTTCGCGAACACGACACACGAAGTGTGGAGTGGAAAGAGGAAGAGGTCCCACCGGGCGTGCCAGAATCTGTTCCCCTCCGAATGACGGCGCGACTGGACGTCTTGCCTGTGATTCGGGGGCAGATGCTAATTGGTGCTATCCGTCCACCTCTCCGAAAATGCCAAGTTGATTTATGGCACCGTGTATCGAAGGTTTAAACGGATGCGTCCGATGTAGCAGACTTCATCAGATTCCCCCTCGCTTGAGGGATTTTTTTTTATTGTGGGGACGCTCTTCCCTGCAGACGCAAGCCCCTGCAGTTAATTAGGCAACCGCATCGCAGTAACAACTTTCTCCTTCTCCAGCTGGTCACTTCATGTCGTGGGTGTTTGTTTTGTTTGTGGTTGCCCGTGGATTGTATACGGAGACTGATTTATGTCGTCGCCCGTAGGACGCGGATTAGTCCAAATCCGTATTTTCTTGGATTTGGGTTTGGGGTTTTGGTTTAAGGATACGTTAGCCATATTTGAGGCTAAGATCAACTTAAACGTTTGTTAAGGATACGTTAGTCCAATTTGAGACTAAGATCAACTTAACGGGATCGTTTAGATCCGACAAAAGAGCGTTTGGAGGCTCGATTGTTCCAGTTTAGAGACATGGTGGTCCATTGTATGTATGGCCGTCGGGACCCGTCACCTCTCTGACGTCGTTGAAGGATTACAACAACAGATGTCAGAGGAGTTCAGAGATGTACCCTTGAGCCAGAGTTGATTGGGGGATTTATAGTCCAATTTGGGACTAAAGTCTGTTTGAAAGTTTAAGGATGCGTTAGCCATATTTGAGGCTAAGATCAACTTAAACGGGATCATTTAGATCCGACAAAAGAGCATTTGAGGGGCTCTATTGTTCCAGTTTAGGGACATGGTGGTCCATTTCCAGTTTAGGGACATGGTGGTCCACCTCCAGTTTAGGGACATGGTGGTCCATTGCCAGTTTAGGGACATAGTGGTCCAAGTTCCAATTTAGGGACGTGGTGGTCCATTGCCAGTTTAAGGACATGGTGGTCCAATACCAGTTTAAAGACATGGTGGTCCAATGAAATGTATGGTTGTCGGGACCCATCACCTCTCTGAAGACGTTGAAGGATTACAACGACAAATATCAGAGGAGCTCAGAGATGTACCCTTGAACCAATGAGTTGGTTGAAAGAGCAGATGTGCTCAGTTCAAGATGATTTGAGGACTTATGGCCAATTTGGGCTAAGTCCAATTATGTTTGAAATATTGGCTCTCTGTTGGTCCGTTGAAGGAGAGACTTTGCCTCTAGAAACTTAGCCAATTGGGCTAAAACTAGTGTTAAACACTAGAGGTCAACAGTGTTGAACACTGGGAATAAGATTAACAAGTTAGTGTTAAACACTAAAAGATAATCAGTGTTAAACACTAGCAACAGGGATTTCAAATTAGTGTTAAACACTAAAGCAAATCAGTGTTAAACACT
Organism: Agapanthus africanus; assembly: GCA_030015575.1. Classification (NCBI taxonomy): domain Eukaryota; kingdom Viridiplantae; phylum Streptophyta; class Magnoliopsida; order Asparagales; family Amaryllidaceae; genus Agapanthus; species Agapanthus africanus. Next base: position 82,462,131 of record CM057337.1, read on the forward strand.
GGTAATCAGAGATTTCAAATTAGTGTTTAACACTAAAGCAAATCAGTGTTAAACACTGGGAACAAAGTCTTCAGATTAGTGTTAAATTCTAAGGAGAGAGGGGTCACGTGTGGAAACGTGAGAGCGCCCGGATTTCCCTTATTTTATTCTGTAGATCAGTGTTTAACTCTTTTAATTCTGACGGCCATCACGTGTGAGCACGTGATGGAGGCCCCCGCTCTGGTCTGTTAGAATGCTCATTAGGGGTCACGTGGTGACACGTGAGGGCGCCCTAAATGTGGAGCCAGATCTCCTTTGTTTTATCCTCAAATCTGCGAATAAGTGTTAAACACTTTTATTTTTATTTTAGAGCATCACGTGTTGGCACGTGATGGGGATCTGTGCGCCAATTGTTAAAGCATTTGCTGAGGGGTCACGTAATAACACGTGAGAGCGCCCAAAGCTTTCATTTCCTTTGCTTTTTCTTTCTGCGTTTTGGAAGTCACGTGGAGCACGTGATGACATCAAAAAGTGGGGCATGATCCCCTTTATTTTATTCTGCAAACAAGTGTTAAACACTTTTAATTTTCATAGCCATCACGTGTGGGCACGCGATGTATACTCATGCCCTGATTTATTAGAACATTTATTAGGGGTCACGTGGTGTCACGTGAGAGCGCCCAGAATTGTTTCTGCCTTTACTTTTGTTCCATATATAATGAGGGTCACGTGGGAGCACGTGAGGTATTGCCTCAAAGCTTTCCTCTTCGCATTTTGGGGGATCTGTTCAGGGGTCGCGTGGGGCGCGTGACCCTAATTCTTTCCATGAACAGAGATCTTTTAAGTCTCCTTATCTTTAAGAATTAAATTCTTATTTAGGGTAAAACCCTTATTTTGATTCTGGAGGAATTAAATTCCTATTTTGAAAGAATTAAATTCTTATTTAGGATAAAACCCTAATTTCTTTTTAAAGGAATTAAATTCCCAGATATGTAAAAGAATTAAATTCTTGATTAGGGTTAAACCCTAGTTTTGTTTTAGGAGAATTAAATTCTCAAAACTAAATTCCCCTTCTAAGTTTAGGATCCGCATGGCAGGATCTCGACCCGATGAGAATTAAATTCTCAACTTATGGGGAGATGTGCTCTGTGCGGATCTTCAACCAGAAGAAGAACTAAGTTCTTTTTTGTATAAAAGTTAAACTCTTGGATTTTGAGAATTAAATTCTCTTTATTGAAGATTTGATCCTTTTTCCCTTCTCACCTAGGGTTTTTCTTTGTTGAGAATTAAATTCTCCTTTCTCTGTTCTTCTCTCTCCCCGGTAGATCCCTCTTCTCTTCTCTTGGCTCCTATTTATAGGAGGAGGAAGAGAATCAATTTGTTTTGTGAATCTTTCATTGAAAGATTTTAATTGATTTCATGATTAATATGGTCCTTTAGATCATTCAGTGAATTTTATTCACCGTTGGATTTTAAATCCAAAGATATTCTGTTTGTTATTTTCGGTGAGATTTAGGGGAAATCTTTCCTTGTCCAAGATTTTTCCATAAATTGGTGATTTTTAATCACCCTTGGATCTTTAATCCAACGGTCCCCATAATCCTTTTCCATTTGGTAAGATTTAGAAGCTTTTAGAATTTTAATTCTATTTCGAAAGATTTTAGAGAAATTTAAAATTTTAATTCTATTAAACTGTAAGGCTTTCAAAGCCCGTCACGTGCTGGCACGTGACCCTTGGTCACGTGTGAGCACGTGACCCCCAAATTGGTTCCTTTAACAGCCGCTTGTTTATGTTGTTGTTTTAACCATCACGTGTCAACACGTGACCATTGGTCACGTGTGAGCACGTGATGCCTCATTGAGGTATCTTCTGATTTTTAATCAGAGAATAGATTTTAGAATTTAATTCTATTCATTATTTTAGAGGCCTTAAGAGCCCATCACGTGTCTGCACGTGACCCATGGTCACGTGTGAGCACGCGATGCCCCATTGGGGTCTTTTCTGAGTTTTTATTATATCTTTTAACTCCTCCAGCGGGTTCTTAAAAGTCCATAACTTGTGGACACGTAATTCCTCATAACTTTTGATCCCGGATGAATTACGAGGCCCATAATATATCAAATCGATGGGTTTTTTGAGCCGCTTTCGATACCATCAGGATTTATCTGTTTCTCATTTTGGAGTTTGTCAAAAAACAGCCCGGAAGATACTGGTTTGCATTTCCTTAAGCATATCGTTGCCATTTGATACCTTGGACTCTTTGCGCAGAAATTTTTGGCGGGAACAAATGCCCCCCACTACTTTGCCCACGTAAGTATGTACGTGGGTGAAGTAGTGCAGAGTAATGCATAGCGTATGACCAGTTTTGGGTTGGTATATAACTTTCAAAATCTTGATCTGAGAATAACGAGCGGACACAAGCGTCGTCATTTATCATTGACTCAAATCTCGACTCTTAAGAGATATGGTTCCAAACTCTCAACTCCATGAGCCGCACCCTTCTATTTCTTTATGTCTTACTCTGGCGTGGAGTAGTTTATACGTTCATGAGTAACTTCTTCATTTCAGTGGCATGTAGCTTTGGCAAGTGTGGCTCATAGATGGTCCATCTTAACCTCTTTATAGGGCAGTGATGGCTTAGGAGACAGGGTTAGGATCTGCCACCTAAGACTTTTCAACTTTATGAGCCATGAGGGTCTCATAAAGACTTTTCTCCCTACGGATCGAGAGGATCTCGTAGGTGTATTTTCTCCTTAGGGGTCGTGAGGACTCCTAAGTGTGTTTTCTCTCATAAGTCGTAAGGATCCTATAAGAGAATTTTCCCTCTTACGAGTCGAGAGGACCCGTAAGCGGTTGTTTCCCTCCTTGTCGAGATTCGACTTTGGAGAGTGAGACCCGTGGATGGTATGCAAGAGACCGTTTTGGGCCGACTTGTAGGGTCCCAGTGCTTAGGAAACAGGTTTTTTAATCCCTACTGCCTAAGGCTTTATCTCACGAGTCGAGACGAATCGAGAAGTTCTCGCAAAGACATCAATTTCCTCACGAGTCGAAACGGATCGAGCAGATCTCGCAAGAATATCCTAACGTCACAGTTAACCTCTGCTCTTTACGACAGAAGTCCGTTAGGGTCTGTGGTACTTAGGGTTTTGGCCATCGTACCGTCGCATGAGCTGATATATTCCTCGATAAGCAATCGTGCTGTTCGAGTAGCCCTGTGACTGCCGTGTCTCTGATCCCTTCGGGGGCCGGACAAGACGTCTTCAAGCAATCCTCCTTGGCAGTTTGACCGTCGGAAGAGCAAGCGCTAGGAATTTGCTATGCCGCTTTTTACTTGAGGTTAGGCTCATTTTGGAGAGCCCCGATGAGTCATAACCACTCCGCGCTGGTGTGGGATGATCTCCGATAGTCTTTCAGGCTTTATATAACTTGCCGTTAAGACCCTGAAGCTAGGAATTTGGCCTTTGCTTCGTTTGCTGGCATCGCGTCTGCTGTATCGAGACGAATGTCGCGGTTGTCTCTAGGTTGCTGGTGAACCATCAAGGTTTGGAACTAGGGATTTTGCCGTGGCTCCTTTTGGTGATGTTGCGTCTGCTGTATCGAGACGAACGTCGAGATGGTGATCACTCCATGTTGGTGTGAGATGATCTCTGATTGTCTTTCCGGTTTTATATGACTTACCGTTAAGACCCTGAAGCTAGGAATTTCGCCTTTACTTCGTTTGCTGGCATCGCGTCCTCTGTATCGAGACGAATGTCATGGTTGTCTCTAGATTGCCGGTGAACCGTCGAGCTCTGGAACCAGAGATTTTGCCGTGACTCCTTTCGGTGATGTTGCGTCTGCTGTGTCGAGACGAACGTCGAGGTGGTGATCACTCCATGTTGGTATGAGATGATCTCTGATTGTCTTTCCGGTTTTATATGACTTGCCGTTAAAACGTTGAGGCTAGGAATTTGGCCTTCGCTTCGTTTGCTTTGTCGCCTCCGAATCCTGCTGGGGGAAGAACGCTGGGGTGACATTTCATCTGCTGTATCGAGACGAACGTCGAGGTGGTGATCACTCCGCGCTGGTGTGGGATAATCTTCGATTGTCTTTCAGGCTTTATATGACTTGCCGTCAAGATCCTGAAGCTAGGAATTTGGCCTTCGCTTCGTTTGCTGGTATCGCGTCTGCTGTATCGAGACGAATGTTGCGGTGGTGATCATTCCACGCTGGTGTGAGGACCAGGATCCGCTCTGGACGTTTCCCACGGGGTCGAAGAGTGACGTTATCCGCGTTCCACGTGACCAGGAATTTTGCACTAGATGCTTCACACGGGTTCACTGCCGCGTTAGGCAAGGACTAGGCTCCGCTCTGGATGCTTCCCACGGGTTCACTGCCGTGTTCTGCGAGGACCAGGATCCGCTCTGGACGTTTTCCACGGGGTTGAAGAGTGACGTTATCCGTGTTCCACGTGACCAGGAATTTTGCACTAGATGCTTCACACGGGTTCACTGCCGCGTTAGGCGAGGACTAGGCTCCGCTCTGGTTGCTTCACCACGGTGTCAAAGAGTGACGTTATCCGCGTTCCACGTGACCAGGAATTTTGCACTAGATGCTTCACACGGGTTCACTGCCGCGTTAGGCGAGGACTAGGCTCCACTCTGGATGCTTCACACGGGTTCACTGCCGTGCTCTGCGAGGACCAGGATCCGCTCTGGACGTTTTCCACGGGGTCAAAGAGTGACGTTATCCGCGTTCCACGTAACCAGGAATTTTGCCCTAGATGCTTCACACGGGTTCACTGCCGTGCTTGGCGAGGACTTGGCTCCGCTCTGGATGCTTCATACGGGTTCACTGCCGTGCTCTGCGAGGACCAGGATCCGCTCTGGACGTTTTCCACGGGGTCAAAGAGTGACGTTATCCGCGTTCCACGTAACCAGGAATTTTGCACTAGATTCTTCACACGGGTTCATTGCCGTGCTCGGCGAGGACTAGGCTCCGCTCTGGATGCTTCACACGGGTTCACTGCCGTGCTCTGCGAGGACCAGGATCCGCTCTGGACATTTTCCACGGGGTCAAAGAGTGACGTTATCCGCGTTCCACGTAACCAGGAATTTTGCACTAGATGCTTCACACGGGTTCACTGCCGTGCTCGGCGAGGACTAGGCTCCACTCTGGATGCTTCACACGGGTTCACTGCCGTGCTCTGCGAGGACCAGGATCCGCTTTGGACGTTTTCCACGGGGTCAAAGAGTGACGTTATCCGCGTTCCACGTAACCAGGAATTTTGCACTAGATGCTTCACACGGGTTTACTGCCGTGCTCGGCGAGGACTAGGCTCCGCTCTGGATGCTTCACACGGGTTCACTGCCGTGCTCTGCGAGGACGAGGATCCGCTCTGGACGTTTTCCACGGGGTCAAAGATTGACGTTATCCGCGTTCTACGTAACCAGAAATTTTGCTGATTATATCCGCATTTCACGGAGTGGAGATTTGACTCTCGGTGATCGGTGTATGTTGGCTCTGGGCGCTCCCACGTGTTACCATGTGACCCCTAATAAATACCTTAACGAATCAGTGCATGAGTGCCTATCACGTGCCCACACGTGATGGCCAAAAAATTAAAATGTGTTTAACACTTATTTGCAGAACAAAGTGAGGAGATCTGGCCCCACCTTTGGGTGCCCTCACGTGTCTACTTGTGACCCCTCTTTCTTTAGTGTTTAACACTAATTCGAGAGCTTTATTTCCAGTGTTTAACACTGATTGTCTTCTAGTATTTAACAATAAATTGAGAATATTATTTCTAGTGTTTAACACTGTTATCTTTAGTGTTTAACACTAATTTGAGAGCTTTATTCCCAGTGTTTAACACTGCTGTTCCCTAGTGTTTAACACTGCTTTTAGCCAAATTGGTTAATTTTCCAGAGGCAAAAGTCTCCCTTTCAACTGAATCTCAAAATTGAGTAAAATTCAGAGTTACAATGTTTAGTGCTCAGTCAAAGATGAAAATATTATCAGAGCCCTCAAACTCTTGTAGTGGGCTTGAACCCAGATAAGTGTTTAATGGTCCAACAAAGGGCCAATATTTCAAACTTAATTGGACTTAGCCCAAGTTGGTCATAAGTCCTCAATTCAGACTTAACTGAGCCAATGTACTCATAATATAATTAATTGATCTTAGCTCCAAATTGGACTACAGATCACTTAATCCACCTTGGTTTGAGGGTACATCTCTTCACTCCTATGATATTTGTCGTTGTAATCCTTCAACGTCTTCAGAGAGGTGACAGGTCCCGACAACCACACATTTCACAGACTATGACGTCTCTAAACTACGGACTGTGGGGTCCTTAAACTCATGGACTATGATGTCCTTAACCTCGACCGTGATGTCTTTAAACTAACACTGGACTGTGGGGTCCTTAAACCCATGGACTATGATGTCCTTAACCTCGACCGTGATGTCTTTAAACTAACACCGGACTGTGGGGTCCTTAAACCCATGGACTATGATGTCCTTAACTTCGACCGTGATGTCTTTAAACTAACACCGAACTGTGGGGTCCTTAAACCCATGGACTATGATGTCCTTAACCTCGACCGTGATGTCTTTAAACTAACACCGGACTGTGGGGTCCTTAAACCCATGGACTATGATGTCCTTAACCTCGACCGTGATGTCTTTAAACTAACATTGGACTGTGGGGTCCTTAAACCCATGGACTATGATGTCCTTAACCTCGACCGCGATGTCTTAAAACTAACATTGGACCGAGACGTCCTTAAACTAACAATGGACCGTAATGTCCTTAAACTAATCGACCGCAATGTCCCTAAACTAAACAATGGAGTCCAAATGCTCTTTTGTTGGATCTAAAAGATCCCGTTAAGTTGATCTTAGTCTAAAAAGTAGACTAACGTATCCTTAACAAACATTTAAGTTGATCTTAGTCTCAAATAAGGCTAATGTATCCTTAAACCCAACCTCCCAAACCCAAATCTAAGAAAGATAAGGATTTGGACTAGTCCATGCCCTACGGGAAACAACATAAATTAGTCTCCGTATACAATCCACGGGCAACCAAACACAAAACAAACACTCACGACACGAAGTGACCATATGGAGAAGGAGAAAGTTGTTACCGCGATGCGGTAGCATAATTAACTGCAGGGGTTTGCGCCTGCAGGGAAGAGCGTCCCCACAATCAAAAACCCCTGAAACGAGGGGGAATCTGACGAAGTCTGCTACATCGGCCGCATTCGTTTGAACCTTCGATACATGGTACCATAAATCAACTTGGCATCTTCGGAGAGGTGGACGGATAGCCCCAATTAGCATCTGCCCCAAAATTCAGGCTAGACGTTCGCCGTGTCTCGCCGCGTCTTTCGAAGGGGAACATTCACCATGTAGACATATCTCTAGTCATGGATAGGACTTTGTTAGGGAAATGTTTATTCGCGCCCGTGGATTGTATACAAGGGCCAGCATTGAGCCGCTTGTAGGGCAATATTGGAGGTTGTGGTGGCTGCTTAAGAACAGGTTCAGATCCCTGTAGCTTAAGACTTTTGAATCTTATGAGCCGTGAGGGTCTCATAAGAGGGTTCCCCTTATGAGTCGTGAAGATCTCGCAAGTGTAATTTCTCCCTAGGAATCGTGGGGATCCCTAAGTGTGTTGCTCCCTTATGAGTCGTAAGGATCTCACGCAGGTGGTTTCTTCTCATAAGGTCGAGAGGACCTTACAAGTGTCTTTTAATGAGATTGCGCCCTTTCTGGTTTTCACAAAACTCGCCGGTAGTCCTGTTGTTTTTACTCACGGAGCTCTTTCAGATTTTCATCCGTGCCCATCTCGCTTGTGGACGTACCGTTTTTTTTACCACGTCAGCCTGAGAATGCCGCTGGTTGGTAGTAGTTTAACGACGTTTCGGTCAAAGGTCCGAAATTTTTCGGGCAACGTACGATTACGCAGCTAGATTTTCTTGCAAATCTTCGCATCTTTTGTGTCGGAGGTGGATTTCTTGAAGAGAAGGTTGAGGGCGATTTCTTCGTCAGAGTCGCTTCCAAAGGTGATAACTTGCGATCCCTTGGTGTCGGCTATGTGACAGTTGCCAGCAGCTTTTTCGCGCTCATCTGTCGTGCTTTTCTGTTCCCGACGAGCCTTACGCTTCACTCGTTGAACGTGTCGTCGATGGGAAACATATCCCTGCCACCAGTTTTTAAAGGCTATGCACTCCTCGGTAGGGTGTTCAATCCTGTGATGGTATAGGCAGAAGTTAGGATGTATGTCCGTTTCATCAAGACTTATATCGCCAGGGGAATTTCCTTTAAAAGAGGGCAACTTCATTCCTATTGCCAGGGCCCTAGCGAATCGTTTCCTTATTTTAAGCTTGCTTTTGCTGGCGATAAGGATGCTTTGCTTCAGTTGGAGTGTCTCGACCTTTTCCTCCAGTCGTCTGCATTTGGCTTTTTCGAATATAGCCAGTTCACGCTTTCGATTGGCTTTGCTTTTCTGACGGGCTTCGTTCAGTAGCAAGTCGATCATCTCGTTAGACGGTTCCAAGGGTTTTGGCTTCGATCCTGCCCCCAGCTCTTTTATGCTGTCTTCTATCGCCGAGTGCGTTTCTTCATTAGTTAATACCGAATGAGAGATCATGTGGCAACTTGCCACATAGTCCTCAGATTCTTTTGACGAGTCATCTCTGTCGTTATTGTCGTTATCTCCGTTCTCAAGGATATTGTTGAGAAATTCTTGGAGTGTGACCGAGGTCCGCGCTTTTTGATTATATTCTTCCAATGCGTCAATCTGTTTTTGCAGGTCCGTGCGCTTGTCACCAGGCTTCACGGGCTTTTTGGTCTTCTTTTTCTTCTTCGAAGACTTTGAGGGCTGGGTGCGAGTGCTTTGACTATCACCACGAATTTTTGTAGTTGGGCACGGTTTCAGCATTCCTTCGACGATCTCGGGTTCCAGTGGTTTTTTCCACCTGATTGCCGGGCACGTTTGGAGATCCTTCAACATTCTTTTTGTCTTTGCCGAAAGAACAACTTCCCATGGGGCTTCCCTTATAAATGAGCACGATGCCCCTGGCACGTCCACTTTCTTAGGGGCGTGAGGTTGTAGCGGGTTCACCTTCCAATTTTCGGATAATGTGAACTTGCCTTGTTGGTATTGGTCTTCAATCCAGGCTTTGAAAACGAAGCAATCTTCGATTGGATGGCTTACTGCTTGGTTGTAAGGACAGTAATTAGGATTGTTGACATCGTCTGGCTGCAACGGACGTTTTGGATCTGGCAGATTGATGAGTCTGTTGCGCACTGCCAGCTTGAACAGTCACCTCGTTTTATCTTGGGGGAACGAGTAAGGACGTCCTAGTCTCTCCTCGGGGGATGGGCGTGGACGCATATTGTTTTGGCGAACAACCGGTTTTAAGTTGTTCGGCTGTTGTTGAGTGTTGGCGATGAAAGTTGCTTTTCCTTTCCCCTTTTCATTCCAAGGATCCGTCTTTGAAGGAGATGGTCTATGACCCATCTGGTCCATTTGGGCCAACTTGTCAATCAAGGCCTGGAACGCGGTCGGCTTGAAGAACATCATGAATTGGGAAATAGTTGCTTGAGGGTCAAGAGTACCCACGAACATGCTTACCGCAGGCGCTTCTTCGATGCGCTGCTCGCATTTCGACCACAAATTTCGCATCGTATTGCATATTGGACCCATGTTTCTCCATGCTTCACCCTGGCATTGATCAATGCCGTTATTGGGGTACGTTCACTAGCACTCGCGAAATGCTGGGTGAATAGTAGCTCCATCTCTGCAAAAGTTTTGACGGAATCGTTGGGAAGCTCTGAATACCATTCGAAGGCCGTTTCCGCCAAGCTGACGACGAACTGACGAAGTAACAACTTGTCGTTACCTCTGGTATTGCCGCAAAGAGCCCTGAATTGAGCAACATGCCGGTGTGGATTGCCCGTCCCCTTGTATACATGAAATTTAGGGATCGTATATCCCGGCGGGTATTTTATTTGGTCATACCATCCTGGATATGGTCGCCCAGTTTTAACAACTCGGCCGGCCGCTTCATTCGCCTAGTGAGCTCGTATTTGCTGAGCAATGTAGTCATCCAGAGTGGTCTTGGAAATAGTTTCCTCTTTGGCTGCTGAAAGAGCTGGAGGAGGGTTTGATGTCTCTTCTCTGTCGTCTTTAATGATGGTGGGGGGTCTTCAGCTGGAGGTTCCGACTGTAACATCATCCCAGCCATGTCTTGGAACAAAAGAGTCATTCGTTTTATATTGGCCGCCTGCTCCGCAGCTTCTTTTTCTTTCCTCTCGAGCATTCTTCGGAGGAACTCGTTATCCGTTTCTTGTTCCCGATGTTGCTCCGAGGTTTCTGGATTTTCTTTTGGCCCAGTGAGTGCGGCCATTGCAGTCAGCATCTCCTGAAGTTTCTGCTGCTGTTGTTCCTGAGCCTTCGTTATCGATCGGGTAAGCGGTCGATGACCCGTAGAAGCACGGCTTTTCTCTTTTCCGGAAGCCATATGATTGAATGAATTCTTTGTTCGTGTAGGTAGAAAATGTATAGAAATCACAACCAAAGAAATTTGTAAACCGCAATCAATAACGGTGTCAATTGTAGGTTCGTTAGCGAGTGCGGATCGTCCACAGGGAAACTGAGATTTGATCGTAATTGTTTTAGATGAATTGAAAATTAAAGAGAAAAGAAAAGACAATTCAATTCAAGATTTAAAAGTGAATTTCAAGAATTATCTATATCTAAATCTAATATCAAGAAAACATTAAAATCAAGAATCGAGAATTGATGATATCTAATCGAATTAGGTTTCAAGAATTGAAGTGAGGCTCGTAGGAATCGATCAAATCTATAGACGTGATGAAAACTAGTGATTACGTTTTCTTATCCATTAATGATTTGATACTAGATCGATGACGATCAATCGAGGTTTAAGGATCTTTTAAAGGAACTAGGGTTTCTTCATCTCATCCTTCGTCCTTTCGATGAATCTCATTCAAAAACTAGCCTCTAGTAAATTGAATCACCAATCATCGATCTCTAATTAAGAGCGAAAATATCTAGAAAGCATCTCGCTCGAAACTAGATTGTCGATGATTCAATTTACAAGAGTTTACAAAACTTATAGCAATTAAGAATCGTTTTAAGATTTGTAATCATCATCATCTATTGATTCTCTCGACTCCACCACGAGCGGAGTTTTTACTCAAGCATTATAACAAAGAACACAACTAAAAATTGAGATCTAATCATAATGCTCAAATATAGAGATAAGCAAGATAAAGAAATTTCACCTTTTATTTATCAACAATTTTGTTACAATTCTCTCAAGATCTATAAGATTCGAGAAAAGAACTCGATCGTCGATTTAGCTTCGCATCGTCTCCGTGAGTCGCGGATCATCTTGGATCACTTGCTCGGTTGAAGATTGGCGTCGCATCTAAAAGGTTGAAAGCTTCTTGCTTGATTTGTACTCGGAGATCTTGAGTTTGGCTTTTGTATTTGGATTAGGGTTAGGGTTTGAATGCACAAGTTGTGTCACTCAACTTGTGGGATTTTGGCTCAATTTTCAACAACTAATTATTCAACAACCTTTGAGTAGAAGCTTTAGGGTCCTTTTTATAGCGTTGATTAGGATTAGCTTCCTTTAGAAGCTAGGTTAGGATTAGCTTCACTTGTAAACTTGGTAGTTAGGTAGAAGGTTCTAGAGTTAGTTAGTTAGAGCTAGCTTCTTTGATAAGCTTGGAGGTTAGGGAGAAGCTTCTAGGCTTAGGTAGTTAAGCGGCTTGCTTGATAAGCTTGAAGGTGTTTAGCTTGAACAAAAAACTTTGTTGTTCGGACAGAAGCTTCTGGAGTTCTTTAGAATTTTGAGTGGCTTAAATGAGTGTGGCCCTTGAAAGGTGAAACCTGACATGAAGAATTGCTGACGTCATCACCACGTGGCCGCGGATCCGCCGCGTGAAGGCTGCTCTGGCCGCGGATCCGCGGCCCTTTAGATGCCTTAGTGCATGAAACTTCTGTCTGATGTTGGTGCTGGTGTTATGGCACTTTTCTGATGTGTGGAATCTCATAAATATTTCTCGTTCACTGCCAGATCACAAGTCTTGGACTTGGCGTATTTTTAGTCAGCACTTTTATCAGTTTCGGGTCTTTTCCTGGAATTTCCTGCACAGATTCTCGAGACAAGTGTTGCGCTATACAAAGATTATGCGTGCAATGATAAACACTCAATTTCCCTCAAATATGCCGGTTATAATATATAACACAAGTTATTTGGTATTTTACAGATGTTTTGCTAATGTGTGCTATATTCATACCGAACACCTTTAGATGAGTGCAAATGGTAGGGAAATTGACGTGTTAAAAATGCAATATTTTCGACTGATCAAATTCCCCCAAACTTATTTTTGGTTGTCTCGAGCAAACTTGTTTTATTAAAAAGAGAAGGAGAAAATAAAGAAAGAGAAAAACTAACTAGCACACTTTCGTAGGCAACACGATTGCACTGAGCACGTGTAACAAGCCTTTAAACCTCTAGGTGTCCCTAGTAGGAGGAGTGTTGTCTCCTGAGGGTTTTCAGCGGATTGCACCCATAAAATCCAATAATAAAAGGAAGACCGTGAAAATTACATATAAAGATAAGAATTGTGAAAGAAAGACTTTGAAAATTAGAGTTTCCAACTACACTAGATTTTCGGTTGTCATGAGCCCTATCTTAATAGTCATGAAAAGATGTTAGAAATCACATCATCCCTCAATAAAATATCGTCTTTATTCTTCATTCCTATCTTTCTTCCAAACATCGATCATATAACCCTACGTGTGTGTAAAAGACATCCCTACACTCGGAGAATTCAATTCAAGCTATCATACTCTTGTCCATCTGCCTCAGTACTTTTTAATTTGATGAATATTTAGATGTGCTCATACATTTTCATGCGACCGTTAATACTTCTTGAGATACTAACCGACCGATTACTCATGTGCTTGCTTATTAGGTGTATTTTCCTCGTCTTACACCCCCTAAGGCTTAGCAGTGACTCCCAGACCAGTTGGTCTAAGGCATTAGGCGATGAAGCACCCCCGCTATATTTTTTTTATTGCTGCCTTGGCGATAACAAAACCAGTTTTCATTTTTTTCTTCACCATTTTATATTTTATTCATTTTTTATTTCCTTCATATTTTGGCTTTTAGACAAGAGCATTTCAAGGTATCCTCTACTATCCCGAGTTTCAAGACGTGTGTAAGTGCGTATAGTAGGGTATCAACATTCAAATGTTTGGCTTCCAGAATAGGAACTATTTTTCAGACTTATTTTTATCCTCAGATTAGTGACTTCCTTCATCTTACTAACCCTTGGGACAACGGCTCATAACTACTTATTACTAGTTCGTTTAAGAAAACTCCTAATTTTCTTAGTTTTCTTAAATTTTTCCAATCTTTTGGATGTAATTTTTCATTATCTAATCTTTTATTATCTTATTTATGTACAAAAAAAAAATTTGAAATTTGAAATTTTTTGAATTTTTTTAAATTTTTATAGGTTTTGAAAATGTTTTGTGCTTATGCAAAGTGATATGCAAATGATGCGAAAATAAGCACAAACGTCCCCCAAACTTGTTTTCAACGGTGTCCTCACTGTTGTCTTCTGCTAAATCTCAAAAACCTGTAAGCCTGAGAGGAAATTTATTAACGGGGGCAATAAATATGATCGTGAAAATCCTCCCCCAAACTTAATTTTGGCTCACAATTTTGAGTAAAAATTTTATTTTCAAGAGCCAGGTTATACCCCCCCAAACTTGAGTTAAGCCATGTTAATCTTTGAAAATCATATGAAGGGGTCAAAAATTATTGGTCGATGCCAAGCTTTGCAAAGACCGAAAGTTAACACCAACCATTCGAAAATTTTATCAATGTAGTGCTCAGATTGGTGGAATAACAAGTTGAATGGAGCCAGAAAGAAGTGGGGAAAAGGTAAGTGGTGGAAAAGAATGTGTTTGCGTCTCGTTTTGGAGAGACGATTCAGTGTATGTGATGGATTACTCGCATTCTTTTTACAGTCCAGAAGAAGGGGTGGAGGTTCAATTTCTTTGTATTGATGTGGATTCATCTCAACACCCGTGTCTTTTAAAAATGCGAGTTCATCAGCGAAGATCTTCTCAAAAGTCTCATCAATACCCCGAAGAATAATGTCATCACAAAGTGCGGGGTGATCTTCATACTCCAAAAACGGTTCATAATCAGTGTTAGTTTTTGACCCGGACAATTCGGTGGAAGAGTCCGTATGTGTATGATACATAGTTGGGTCAAACAACAACATATGAAAAGAGTCAAGATCAGTATCATGAGGATCGTCAAATTCGTTGCTGTCGACATCCATTAATTCGACAGAATAGACCTGAGTAGTAGGTTCGGAGGGTACACTTCCCAACTTGTAAATGTTCAGCTCAGTTGACCTATTCCCGAAGGATAGGATCATAGAACCATTACGACAGTTGATTATAGCATTGGAAGTGGCCAGAAAGGGGCGACCAAGAATCACCGGAATTTGATTCTGTGGGTTCGCTACAGGCTGTGTATCAATTACAATAAAATCTACAGGGAATACAAATTCCCCGATTTTTATTAACACATCCTCCAGTTCACCCCTAGGTTTGGTGATTGATCGGTCAGCCATCTGGAGAGTGCAAGGAGCCGGTTTCAACTCTTCGATCCCTAACTGCTCGTAAACCGAGAAAGGAAGCAGGTTAACACTTGCGCCAAGGTCAAGTAGAGCACGGTTGATGTGTTTTTCCCCAATAGAAATAGAAATAGTAGGATAGCCAGGATCCTTGCGTTTCTTCGGTAATTGTTGGGGAAAAGTCGTGTCTACAGTCTTTGCCATGAATATCTTCTTGGGCACTTGAGTCTTCCTCTTTCTAGTGCACAAGTCTTTGAGAATTTTCGCATAAGCAGGGACTTTTTGTATTGTATCTAGAAGAGGGATGTTGATGTTAACCTGTTTCAAGATTTGAGTGATCTTCTCCATTTGTGGACTTGGTGTGTTTCCCCTTAACCAATTAGGATAAGGAGTTTGAGCAATAAGGTCGGGGTCCAACATTGGAGAAGATCGTGTGGGTGGGAACGATCTAAGAATAGGAGTGGGGATCGTTTTCGGTGGACTAGAAGAGGTGGGCTGAGGTGTCGAGCCTTTGGGAAAACGGAGAATAGGCTCGAAAGAAGACGGTAAACTAGACGAAATAGGGTAAGAAGTAGAAGTGGAAGTGGATGTGGAAGCCGGGGTGTTAATGATCAATTCATCATTATCAATTTGTTCACCCACATGATTGTCTAGCACTCTTTCAGATCTCAACGTGGTAAGTGCATCCACATTAATGTAATGTGAAGGTCCAGGATCAGGTAGGGGTTGAGCTGGAAGTTTCCCTTTTTCACTAACACTCAATTCGGATTTTAATCTTGCAATTTCTGCTTCCATCGATTTAAAACTCTCAGCTTGAGAGGTGGAGTTTTTCTTTATATCATCAACGGAAGTATTTATTTCAGCCGAAACTTGCATGAGATTTGTCAGAAGCAGGTTCATGAATGAAGAGGATTCATCAGTACCGGTCGACTGCAAAGGATTATTTGGTGCAGGTGTGTTGACCGGATTTTGAAAGTTTTATGATTGGAAGGGATGCTGACTCAATTGAAGTGGTTGCTGTTGTGGTGGAGGAACCCATTGAAAGTTATTCTGGTTTAGATCCGTGTATTGAGTTTGGTGTTGGATCCAAGAAAGATCAGGGTGATTCCTCCAATCTTGATTATATGTGGAAGAAGAAGGATCGTTTCTAAGTTGTTGCTGAAATGCAGCATTAGTATGACCTTGAAACGGTATATTCAAAGGACATTCTTCCGTCAAATGTGAAAGGTTTGAACAACAGCCACACACAGTTTTGGGAAGCGTGTATTGGTTTAGGGAGGCTGAAGAGATTTTGTTTTCTATAGCGTCGAGTTTCCTTTGTATTGCGGCCATTTCGGCTCTCATTGTGACGGAAACATCGAGCTGGTTGACATCTTCCCTAGGTGATGGTGGTCTAACACTTTCCCATTGTAATGTGTTTTGAGCTAAATTTTCTAGGTATTTCCAAGCTTCACCATCATCTTTAGATAGGAATTGGCAATGGCACATGGTTTCAAGCATCTGTCTAGTAGTAAATCAATACCTTCATAGATAATTCGACACAAATCCCATCTGGAGATTCCATGATGAGGGCATTGTAAAAGAAGATCCTTGAACCCTTCAAAGCATTTCCAAAATGGTTCATTGGGAAGTTGGGTAAATTTGAAGATTTCGCTCCGAACACGGCTGGTCTTGTGATTGGGATAAAATTTCTTAAGGAATGCTGCAACAAATTCATCCCATTTTGAAATAGAATGTGCGGTTGTGTTGTAAAGCCACTTCTCGGCTAAATCGCACAAAGTGAATGGGAGAAAACGTAAACGCAGAGCATCCAAAGACAGTTATGACGTTCCAATCATTGCACATACGTTTTCGAATTTGGAAATAAAAACGTATGCGTCTTCAGAATCAAGACCGTGAAATTTGGGTAACAGTTTGATGAATTGGGGGTTGATTTCAAAATTTTCCCCGTTGGCAGGTGGTATAGAAAGACAGGTGGGAAGGGGAACACGTAAAGGATAGCATCTCTCTTGAAGAGAAATACGTAGAGGATTCTGCGCACTTGCGGGCTGTGGCAGAGTGGTGTAAAAGTTTGATGGAAATCCGTCCATCGCGGTGGTGGTGGGTGGTAGGAAAAAGAAAATGTAGAAATACCGACTTTGGAGTCGATGGGGGAAAACGCGGACAAGACGGACGCTAGAATCCCGTGTCCAGCCGAGCTTGCACTAAAGGGTTTAGTACAAGTGGCAGCGTTATGATAATTAGGGGAAAGATGAAGTGGTGTTTGTTTTGAAAAAGATACGGATTTTTGAAAAAAAATGCAAATCACAAAAAATGCACACACAACCCTAAGTCTAATGGTCACCTAGGTGACCGCTCCTAACTGCCAGAAGACAAGTCCCAAGATCAATCCTCTACTGCCTCTTTGTCCCTCCTGTGGCCAGGTAAGTGCCAGGTAAGTGAGAGGTTCTCCACTATGTAAGTAGTGGGCCTAATTAAATAACCACTTGCCTTAAACACACTTGCCTTAGACACTACAAAAGAAACACAGATAAGCAATAGATTACCCACGCCCTTCTCCTGTCCTAAGTGAGCGCGGCGGTCCTTAGAGTCATGTCTAGATCTTTTTTAGTTAATGAGGGTAATGCGGATGCATTTTTGCGATTTTCGGGGCTTAGGAAGGGTAATGAACTCCCCACCTAATCTGAATTTGGTCTTGCCCCTTAATTTTCGTATTAAAAATGCAAACAACCAAGATCAAACACGCACAATTTTTTCTTTTTGTGGCGCTGCGAATTTTTGCAAAGAATCCTATAGAAATTGATTAATGGAGCAGATCGAGGAAGAGATAAGAAAGTTAGAGAGGACCTGAGAAAATTTGGTACAGCAAAGCTTTCACCACGACGCGGAACCGCCGCGTTAGGCTCTTATTGCGCGGAAACGCGGTCCAATGATGGAATTCCTGCACGAAAATTTGTACTAACACTTCTGTTCACTCCCTGGACTCTCTGGAATATTCAAAATATTTTTCTTCAAGCTCCACAGATTCCAGATTTTCTTGCAACAAATCACAACGAATCGTTTAGTGTTTGCGTGAATTTTGATCTAAAAATTCTGATGGAATAAATTTTTTAACTCAAATTTAAAAAACGAATCAAATTAGCACACGATCCCCGGCAACGGCGCCATTTGATTGAATGTTTCTTTGTGTGTCGTGTTTTGAAAATGTGTAAAGATCACAACCAAAGAAATTTGTAAACCGCAATCAATAACGGTGTCTATTGTAGGTTCGTTAGCGAGTGCGGATCGTCCACAGGAAAAGTGAGATTTGATCGTAATTGTTTTAGATGAATTGAAAATTAAAGAGAAAAGAAAAGACAATTCAATTTAAGATTTAAAAGTGAATTTCAAGAATTATCTATATCTAAATCTAATATCAAGAAAACATTAAAATCAAGAATCAAGAATTGATGATATCCAATCGAATTAGGTTTCAAGAATTGAAGTGAGGCTCGTAGGAATCGATCGAATCTATAGACGTGATGAAAACTAGTGATTACGTTTTCTTATCCATTAATGATTTGATACTAGATCGATAATGATCAATCGAGGTTTAAGGATCTTTTGAAGGAACTAGGGTTGCTTCATCTCATCTTTTATCCTTTCGATGAATCTCATTCAAAAACTAGCCTTTAGTAAATTGAATCACCAATCGTCGATCTCTAATTAAGAGCGAAAATATTCAAGAAAGCATTTCGCTCGAAACTAGATTGTCGATGATTCAATTTATAAGAGTTTACAAAACTTATAGGAATTAAGAATCGTTTCAAGATTTGTAATCATCATCATCTATTGATTCTCTCGACTCCTCCACGAGCGGAGTTTTTACTCAAGCATTATAACTAAGAACACAACTAAAAATTGAGATCTAATCATAATGCTCAAATATAGAGATAAGCAAGATAAAGAAATTTCACTTTTTATTTATCAACAATTTTGTTACAATTTTCTCAAGATCTACAAGATTCGACGAAAGAACTCGATCGTCGATTTAGCTTTGCATCGTCTCCGTGAGTCGCGGATCGTCTTGGATCACTTGCTCGGTTGAAGATCGGCATCGCTTCTAAAAGGTTGAAGGCTTCTTGCTTGATTGGTACTGGGAGATCTTGAATTTGGCTTTTAGATTTGGATTAGGGTTAGGGTTTGAATGCACAAGTTATGTCACTCAACTTGTGGGATTTTAGCTCAATTTTCAACAACTAATTATTCAACAACCTTTGAGTAGAAGCTTTAGGTTTTTATAGCCTTGATTTGGATTAGCTTCCTTTAGAAGCTAGGTTAGGATTAGCTTCACTTGTAAGCTTGGTAGTTAGGTAGAAGATTCTAGAGTTAGTTAGTTAGAGCTAGCTTCTTTGATAAGCTTGGATGTTAGGGAGAAGCTTCTAGGCTTAGGTAGTTAAGTGGCTTGCTTGATAAGCTTGAAGGTGTTTAGCTTGAACAAAAAGCTTTCCTGTTCGGACAGAAGCTTCTGGAGTTCTCTGGAATTTTGAGTGGCTTAAATGAGTGTGGCCCTTGAAAGGTGAAACCTGACATGAAGAATTACTGACGTCATCACCACATGGCCGCGGATTCGTCGTGGGAAGGCTACTCTGGCCGCGGATCCGCGGCCCTTTAGATGCCTTAGTGCATGAAACTTCAGTCTGATGTTGGTGCTGGTGTTGTGGCACTTTTCTGATGTGCAGAATCTCATAAATATTTCTCGTTCACTGCCAGATCACAAGTCTTGGACATGGCGTATTTTTAGTCAGCACTTTTATCAGTTTCGAGTCTTTTCCTGGAATTTCCTACACAGATTCTCGAGACAAGTGTTGCGCTATACAAAGATTATACGTGCAATGGTAAACACTCAATTTCCCTCAAATATACCGGTTATAATATATAACACAAGTTATTTGGTATTTTACGGATGTTTTGCTAATGTGTGTTATATTCATACCGAACACTTTTAGATGAGTGCAAATGGTGGGGAAATTGACGTGTTAAAAATGCAATATTTTCGACTGATCACCATATAAACGGTATGCACTACCATCCCCCAGACTTGGGGCATTTAGGCTCAGTGTCTCTGCGGTTCGTCGCGGACACAGGGGCTTTCTCTGGCCTCCTTCTCTTGTGAGCAGTTAAAGTCGAGAGAGCTGTTGCAGCGGGCACCCAGACGACTGTCGCTTTTTGTGGCTTGAGAGGATGGTTTCCTCCTTGTTGAGCTTTAAGCTTCATTGATCGGCGAGTGCAGTTCTGATCAATCACCGATTTCTGGACCTGCCGCCAGACTTTATAAATTTTGGAGGACGGCCGCTGAGGGGGCCGCTCCGACTTCTTTTCTGTGGTAATCTCCATAGGTGGAAAAGATCTCTTTAGCACTGCAGTAGGAGAGTTCTTGCGCACCTTGTTAAGCAGTTCAAAGCTGTTCCCGGTTGGAACAGCAGCATCGATCTCCGCCGTTGTAGCTGGTGGAGTAAATCCAGACGGAGAGCTGCCCCCAGCCTTCCTTACTTGACGTCAGTGACGATGGCGAGCATGTCGCGCAGATGGTGTTGGTTCAGCTATGGGGATGGCTTTGTCATGCCCCCTGTTCTGGTCAGACGCTGCTGGTACCAGCCTCTTGAAGACCGACGTCCGTTGAGCAGCAGTATCCAATCTGTCAAAGACAGACCTTTGAGCAGGAACGGGAGCCGGAGTGGCCAGCCTTGTAAAGATTGATCCTTTGACGGGAGAAGTTTCTTTAGTGAACTCGAGAGCAGGAATGGCTATCCGTTTTGGGATGGCCGCTTCAGGTATTGCGGGCTTCTTGACGGGCCCATTGGAGTTCAGGCTCAGCCTATCGAAAATCAATGCTGTCGGCTTGGCATTGTATGACCCGTTGAGAGGGGCCGTGGTAGTGAGCCGATCGAAGACCGACTTCTTCTGCGCTTCTTGCGGCAGCGGGATGTTAACACTCACTGGTGGGAGCATGGTCCCGAAGAACAATCCAGTGGTAGCCTGCGTTACTTGTTCTACCGGCATCGTGAAAAGGGAGGCCGCTTGGGGGCCGTAGATTACACCCCCAGATGGGGCGGAACGGGCGTTGCAGTTGCAGCTGGAACATTTTGTGCAGGTAAACGCCATTGATCTTTTGTTTTCTGCACCGAGCAAGACACCAAATCTTAGTACCTCGAATCCAAGGGCAACCATATCAAACCGCGATTCGTTCGCGAACGCGACAATGAAGTGTGGAGTGGAAAAAGGAAAAGGTCCCACCGGGCGTGCCAGAATCTGTTCCCCTCCGAAAGACGGCGCACAGGACCGCGATGTCCTGACGCTGAGATTCGGGGCAGATGCTATTTGGTTTTATCTGTCCACCTCTCCGAAGATACCAAGTTGATTTATGGCAGCGTATATCGGAGGTTTAGACGGATGCGGCCGATGTAGCAGACTTCGTCAGATTCCCCCTCGCTTGAGGGGTTTTTGATTGTGGGGACGCTCTTCCGTGTAGGCGCAAGCCCCTGGAGTTAATTACGCTACCGCATCGCGGTAGCCACTTTCTCCTTCTCCAGAATTTCACTTCGTGTGGTGTGTGTTTGTTTTGTTTGTGGTTGCCCGTGGATTGTATACGGAGACTAAGTAATGCCGTCGCTCGTAGGACGTGGATTAGTCCAAATCCGTATTTACTTAGATTTGGGTTTGGTGTTTTTAGTTTAAGGATACGTTAGCCGTATTGCGGCTAAGATCAACTTAAACGTTCGTTAAGGATACGTTAGTCCTGTTTGAGACTAGGATCAACTTAACGTGATAATCTATTTAATATCTGGCCATCGGGACTCGTCACCTCTCTAACGTCGTTGAAGGATTAAAACGGCAGATGTCAGAGGAGTTCAGAGATGTACCCTTGAACCAGAGTTGATTTGGAGTTTTATAGTCCATTTGAATGTTTAAGGATCCGTTAGTCGTATTTGGGGCTAAGATCAACTTAAACGGGACCGTTTAGATCCGGCAAAAGAGCATTTGGAGGCTCTATTGTTCCAGTTTAGGGACGTAGTGGTCCGTAGGTAGTTTAGGGACGTTGCGGTCCATATTCCAGTTTAGGGACGTGGTGGTCCATGCTCCAGTTTAGGGACGTGGTGGTCCGATATTAGTTTAAGGACGTTTCGGTCCAATATTAGTTTAAGGACGTTTCGGTCCAATATTAGTTTAAGGACACCGCAGTTTCGGTCCAATATTAGTTTAAGCACGTTTCGGTCCACGAGTTTAAGGACACCGCAGTCCATATTCATGTGTGGTCGTTGGGACCCGTCGCATCTCTGACGTCGTTGAAGGATTACAACAGAGGAGCTCGGAGATGTACTCTCGAACCGGATATAAATTGATTTAAGGGAGCAATCTCGCTCAGTCAATTTAATTTGAAGACTTACGGCCATGATTGGGCTAAGTCCAGTTGAAAAGTATTCAACGCCCTTTTATTTGTTTTTGGTCTGTTAGACCTGTGTTAGGGCTTGGCCCATTTTTAAATAATGCATTGCATTATTTTCTATTTTTTTGTTTGGGCTCTGCCCATAAAAGATGCAGAGCATCAATTTATTTTGGGCTCTGCAAGGCGTCTGCATAGCATTTTTATTATTTTGTTTGGGTTTTGCCCATTTATAAATGATGCAGAGCATCAATTTAATTAGGCCTGTTTGGTCTTTTAATTGGGCCTGGCCCTTCAGGAAATGCATTGCATTTTCAGGCGCTTTGCGCCAATCAGAGAGCGCAAGCGCTTGTGATGACGATACGTGTCATGCAAGCGCAGTGTGCTGAGCTAGTGCGCTGCTGACATGTGGCGCACCTTGGTGAGTTGCGCCAATCACAGAGAGCAAAGTTCTATCTCAAAGCTCATAGCGCAAGTGATTCAGATGCTGACACGTGGCGCTTTCCCAAGAGCGCAACAGCGCAGTTTGGAAGTGCAAAGTACTAAGAATCTTTTAGATTCAAGAACAGAAGTGCAAAGCACTATTTGATTTCTTGATCTAATTTAGATCAAAGAAAAATAAGGTTTTTCTTTTTATTTCAAGAACCAGAGGTTCATAAAAGTGCAAAGCACTATTTTTTTATTTTGTTGTTTTCTTGTTTTAAAGAACCAGTGGTTCATAAGAAGTGCAAAGCACTGTTTATTATGTGAAGATCATTGATCTGGTTTTTAGATCAATGATTTATTAAAAGAGATTTCTTCTCTCTCATGAAGGTTTTTACCTTTTTCTTTGAAATTTTCTCAGAGTTCTCTCTCTGTTTGAAGCTCTTGACTTTTTTCAAGAAAATGTTGATGCCTTTGAATTGAGGCTTGGGGTCCTTTTTATAATGCCCATAAATTAGTTAAATTTGTTAAAGAGATCTTTCTCTGAGTGATTTGGGGAATTTTCCCCACCGTTGGATCTTTGATCCAAGGGCTTCTGTTTTACAGAAGAAAATCTTCTTGTTTTAACAAGAACAGAAAAGATTAATTCTGTTTGGCGCAGATGCCCCAGCGCGTGACACGTGCGCACAGCGCAGCGCATCTGCGCTGACACGTGTCGCGCGGCGCACAGCGCAGCGCAACTGCGCTGGCGCATCTGCGCTGACACAACTGCGCGCATCTGGCGCTGACACGTGTCGCGCAGCGCACAGCGCAGCGCAACTGCGTCAGCGCATCTGCGCTGACACGTGTCGCGCAACGCAGTGCTTGCGCAACCGAAGCGTTGCTTCCTTTAATTTTACTTAAAATAGAGCTTTGCTCTGATTGGGCGCACTGCCTTGGGCGCTGCACTGCCGTATCAGCTTTTGACACGTGGCGCGTTGCGCCCGGGATTTGAAGCGTTGCTTCAAAATTTGAATTTTGAATTTCCAGCAGAGCTTTGCTCTGATTGGGGGAAACAAATGCCCCCCCACCGTTGCGCTCACGTGGCGCACACGTGAGGGCAGCGGTGGCAAACTCCTGATCGTTGGATCAAGAGGTGAGCTGAAAGGGCGCAAGCGCCCTATAAATAGGACCTTTGGCCCTTAGTAAATGTTTTGCCATTTTCAAGAATCTTGAGTTTTCAGAGCCTTGCTCTTGTTTAAGAATTTTAGAGCCTTGCTCTTGCTTTTTCATAAGAACTCCAGAGTTCAGAACTTGAAAATATCTTAGGTATTAATAATAAAATTAAATTTAATTAAAATTGATTAATAGAGCCTTGCTCTCATAGATCTTTGATCTAAAACCCTTTTGGGGTTTCATCAGCAGAGCATTGCTCTGGAAAATTCATAGATCTACAGAGATCTTGTTCATGGGTTTTAACTCATGAACAGAGCTTTGCTCATGGATCAAATGTAGATCTTTTCTGATTTGAAAATGGAGAACTCCTAAAAGTTTTCATTGATCTTTAAAATCCCAAATTTTAATCTTTAAGGGTTGAAGTTTTCTTTTTGATGGATTTTCCATCATTAACATAGGGCTAGGCTTTCCTTAAAGAAATTTTATTCCCTTGAGACCAGAGTTTGACAAATGTCGCTCTGTGACAGAGCTTTGCTCCAAAAGAGGAGATTTTCTCCTTGCCTCTAGGGATTTCCCATCAATGAGGATATTCTCTTGGGGATCTTTTCATTAACTGACAGTCTCATCTAATGACGGGGCTGTCTTATTAAATGATGTACCGTCGTCCAGATTTTGTGGGCCCCCTTTTGGTCCCCCTATCCACTGCATTGCGGTACGGTATAAAAATTTAAAAATGTTGAGCGTTGGAATTATAATACTGACGGCTAATGTTTGTCTCTTTGCAGGAAACATGTCTGCCAATTCGTCTTTTCCGTTTGTTCGCTCGGAGGGAGGGTTTCCCCAGGCACCGGTGGACCGCGTGGTGCTCGCTCTCATCAAGGATCATGACCCCGAACACAAAAACCTTCACTTGTGGGGTAGGTCGTACAATGAAATCATCCAGGGTCATCGCAGTTTCAGTTCCGCCACGCCGTCTGAGCCAACATCTTCACTCCCCTACGCAGATGAACCCCCGGTGAAGTATGACGTGGAGGTCAAAAATTGGAATTCGGATGACCTCCTCCAGCTTGCGATTGGTGCTATCCCCATGCAGCCGCCCCGGTAATAGATATTTTAGGGAGGAGAATTTGTCAGGGTGAAGCGCGCCCTTGGGGACAGGCTTATAACATTGGACTGATCCCACGACCGCCTGCTGGATATTTGCAATGGGCCCGGTACATCCTATCAGCGAGGAGGACTCATCTGATGAGGATTGGTTTGTACTCGGCCATTTACGTCTCGCACTTTGAGTATCCTTCTCCTCCAACGTGGTGGGTTAAGGCTTTTATCGAGCAATGGAATATTCCCACACACACCTTCCTGATGACGGACCGGGAAGTCTCTATCTCCTTGGAGGAGTTTGCTGAAATCTCGGGTCTGCCGATGAGGGAAGAGCCTTACGAGGAGCTGCTTCCTCCCGATGAATACGTCTTTGCCACCAAGCCGCTGGTGTTTGACCTGACGCCGGAGAACGCTATTCAGCATCAGTACCCGGGCTTAGTGAAGGTATTGGAGATTTATGAAGGACTCTATCTAGAATCGGGTGACAGGGGAGTCAGTTTTGCAGATTTCATTGCTCGCTTCATTCAACCAGAGTTCTTATCAGAGCGGAGCGAGAAGTTCGCCCAGCTTGACGACCCTTTTGGGTTCGGTTTTGATCGCCGACCCACATCGGAGGATGACCACAAAGACTTTTATCTTCCCGGTGCCGCCGTCGTCCTTTTTTTCAGAAATTGCCGTCCCCGACATGGATGAAGAAACCTTTTTTGTAGGGTTCTTGGGCTTGTGGTTGTGCAGTTTTGCTCTTCCTATGCATCCACGCCATATGCGGCCGACTATTTTCTACCCCGCGGATCGGATGGTGGCTGGTTTACAGTTGTCAGTAGGAATTGCCGGACTGGCTTATCTTTATAATGGACTTAGCGTAGCGGCGGACGCTAGTGAGCCTGGGGTACAACCCGCCAACTTCCCAATGCACTACTTTACCTCCTGGATGGAAATGCACGTGCACGGGGTGTTCGGTGCCCATAAGATTCCTCCTAAGTGCAGGCTCCCGAGGGTCCTACGGCTGGTCGGGGCTTCGATCGTAGTTGCACCTCCACGGGAGGCTAGGGGGTTGCTCCTTCGACCACACCTGGTCGGGGCGAAGATTTCTTTCTTGGACAAGGTCATAACAATAGGCTCAGAGACAACCAAGTCAGTAGTGTCGCTACGCGATGAATTTAAGGACGGGGCTTCCATATTGAAGGCTCGGGAAATCCTCCATCTCTATTCCATTCGGCCGGGCTACCTGGTGTTCAGGCAGAATGAGACAGCATTCTTCATGAGGTAAAACCCTCACCGGTTTGCTCAGCAATCGAGCTACAATCAAGGGATCCCGATGGAGGCCTTCTTAGAAAAGCCCGTGGTTAGCCGGGAGGGGATAAAGAATGCAATGCACCACTTTATGCGGCTAAACACGGGTTCTTATTTCTTTATCAGTGAGCCGAGCTGCGTCCCCAAAGTCCTCAACGCGTACGTGGCCTGGTATGCGCATGCAATGGGGCCCGTTATTTTGATGGAGAAACGTATGCTGGTTGACCGCAAGGGTGCACCTCCCGGCGGCGATCGCAAGGCTCCCTTGAGGCCGAGGACTCCGGTCATTCCTCCATTGAAAGGTGCTAGAGGCGGACCTCCGCGCGTGTTGAGTCCTCCGCGTGGATTGCCACTTCGCGATACTGTGGATGCGCCACCAGCCTTCCGTGCTCTAGTGGAAACGGTAACTGTGGTATCGCCGGAGTCTGGTGCAGGCGCGGATATCGGGACCCGCCGCCCCAAGGTGTCTGCCAAGCGTAAATCAGTCCCGGGTGCATCCAGAGTTGGCGGGCAAAAGAAGAAAAAGTCGCTCCTTTCCCTTGACGCGATTCTTGGCTTAGAGCCTGAATCCCCTCTTACCGAAGGAATAAGTGAATATGGCAGCAATAAGGGCTTCGCGGTAGACCCCGCAGACACCGACCTGGCGGCCGCCATTGCGGCTTCTGAGCGATCAGCGAGGCTTGAAGCGTGGTTGAGTAAACTCGCTGAGTTAGGTAATTATTAGCTGCTTTTTTCATCATTTCATTGCATTTTTTACCATTATTCTTGACTAATACTTTTCCCCATTTTCGACAGGTGTCTCTACCGAAGAAGCTATTGCTGCCTCTTTGAAAACCTTCCAAAAGGAGGAGGAGAAACGTGCTTTAGCGGGCGCCGGTTTTTCCCACCCCCCTTTTTTTTAAAACAAATTTCGTTATCTTTTTCGATGGTTAACCTAACTTTCTTCCTTTGTTTCTTTCTAGGGGTTATACCAGTCGACGAAGAGATCCTTCCGGAACCCGTCACTGGAGTTCCGGTCTCGTCGGGGCTGCTGCAAGAGCCTCGACTTGACAAGTCGACGAGGGATGCCTTGAAGAGCTTGGAGGCATCTCTGTATACAGACGAGGACGCCTCAATGAGAGAGGCTCTGGTGAGGTCCGTCTCAATGGCCCAGGAGGAGAGAAAGCGGCTGAGGCGCGAGGCGAAGGCGCGCCGGACTGCTTTGGCTATGGGAGCGGGCCCAAGCACCGTCCCTCGGGCAGATAGTCTTTCCGAAGAGGCCCCTGTCGCCCTATCCACTGCTCGCAGACAAGTGGCGCGCGCCACTCGAAGCGTAAATGATAAGTCCACTTCAGGTAACATTTCTTTCAGAATTTTTATTGTGAAAGTTATAATGCCGACGGTTCTTATACATATTATTTTGCAGAGCCAAGTCCGACCGAGGGTGAGGCGGAGACCGTTGAACCCAGGGGAACAGAGGAGGCGGTGACTGCCGAACTCGAGCCGACAGTGGGCAACATCGTTGAGGCCTTGGAGCCTGATGCGGAGGTTGAGGGGCCTATAGCCGAGAAGGTCATTGATGCCGAGCCTGAAGTGGCGGCAGATGAAATGATCATTACAACTGAGCCTGTGGTGGAGACGGACGAGGCACTTGAGGCTGGCGACCTCGTGGTGACGGCGGATAAGCCGATGGAGATTGCGGAGCCCGAAGAAGTAGCGGGTGAGATGGGCACGACTCTTGGGGAAGAGCCAACCGCTCTCTCTCAAGAGTCCGGCAATGCTCCGATCATTGCCCTCCCCGTTTACGATCTTCCGCTGTCTCCTGGCCATGCGAGCACGACGACGGTCCCCATCGAGTCGGGTGATGAGGCCACGGGCGGCGGCCTCGTGTCGATAGAAGAGGGAGTCGCTCCGTTTCAGCCGGGAGCTCCTCAGGTAAACCCTAGGTTGCTGTTTTTCTTTACTTTACAATCCTTTCTGACAAATTTACCTTTCTTGTAACGCAGGTGCGGCCAGCGCTGATGCCCCACTGCTTGAGGGAGTGCCTTCCACGACTGCCTTGGCGGTGGTTACCTCTCAGCCCTCTCTCATACCGGCAAAGATGTTGGAAGGTATGAGTTTGCAACTTATTAATCTCACT
Source organism: Agapanthus africanus (assembly GCA_030015575.1). Lineage (NCBI taxonomy): Eukaryota > Viridiplantae > Streptophyta > Magnoliopsida > Asparagales > Amaryllidaceae > Agapanthus > Agapanthus africanus. The sequence continues at coordinate 82,490,308 of CM057337.1, forward strand.
TTTCAGACGTATAATCCATATACTAAAATCATACTGTTGTGTTTTTCAGGAGTGCTCTTTGATCATGTATATCAGATGTTGCTCCCACACTTCTCCTTCCCATCTGAACTTGCTTCTTCCTCTGGTGGCGTTGGTGAGTATGACTTCCATTGATATCTTTCTTTTTTCACTAATGGAATTACCTCTGACCCCTTTTTTCTCATCTCGACTACAGTGCTACAAATTGAAAGAGGGGATAAAAGATCAGCTGCGCCACCGGCCCTTCCGACCTTGCCACCTGTCCCAACCGGTACAGCGACTATCACACTGGTAACTTTCCCCTCTTTATTTTCTGTACTGTTATCTGATCACATTCTGTTTCTTTTCAGCTGTCTTTCCGGCCCCGGCGCCTTTCGAGCCTCGCATTACAATGCCGGCGGGTCTTTATCTGAGAAGTCCGTCTTCAAAAGGCGCCGTGAATAGTCTGCGCATGTTGAGTGACTATGTCGAGGAACTCGACGTTGAAACTCCTACATCCGCCGCAGACTTTGCTACGGTGGTTAACCCAATGCTGGCAATACTCGTAAACTTTCATGATGAGGGCATCATCGCATCTTGGGTTAACCATTGCAGGGAGATCGAGGCCCGCCTGCATCAGTTGGAGTCGCTGCGTCCCGCTCCTGAGACCTTGGCCGCCAGCAATCAAAGAGCAGCGTGGATTGAGCAGAGCACTTCTTACTTCCACCACCTCGAACAAGAAGTCATTTCAAGGCGTAAGGAGCGTGGTGAGACTTCGAGCAAGTCTGCCCAACTGCATGCTCGGGTGGAGGCCAATGCCACACGGCTGAGGGTTGTCTTTGAGGGCCTTCTGCAATGTCTCTCCGAAGGGTTATCATTGAGGCAACAACTTGACGTTGTCGAGCGAGATGCACCCAGCCAGGAAGCAGCCCAGAAGGCGGAGGAGGAGCAACTTTCATCCTTTTTACAGCAGCGGACCCAGGTGGAAGCGGAGGTGGCCGCGGCAGCCGCTCAGGAGGAAGCGCTGAAGGAAGTGCGAGAGCAACTTGTGGATTTACTAAAGACACTTCCTCCTCAGTAGCTATCCTTCTTTGTATCATTTGTGCTTGTAGATAAAAGAATGTGTATATATATATTATTTTTTATTCTTTAACACAATGTATTCTGTACCCAATCAAGTTTATAAATAAAAGATACACATTTTCTGTAATGTCTTGTGTCATTTCTCCGCCTTTTGTTTCTTTTATTATCAGCACGCCACATGAGTAAACATGGTCAACAGATAATAGAGCACGCATCTTGACTTTCTTAAGAAATAGCGATGGCTTAGGCCGCAGGTTCAGATCTGCTGCCTAAGGCTTTTCAACTCTATGAGCCGTGAGGGTCTCATAGAGACTTTTTCTCCCTATGGATCGAGAGGATCTCGTAGGTGGGTTTTTCTCCTTAGGAATCGTGAGGATTCCTAAGTGTGATTTTCTTTTATAAGTCGTAAGGATCCTATAAGAGAATTTTTCCCTCTTACGAGTCGAGAGGACTCGTAAGCGGTTGTTTCCCTCCTCGTCGAAACTCGACTTTGGAGAGTGGGACCCATGAATAGTATGCAAGAGACCGTTTAGATCGACTTGCAGGGTCCCATTGTTCAGGAAGCAAGTTTTTTAATCCCTGATGCCTGAGGCTTCATCTTGCAATTTGAGACGAATCGGAAATTTTCCCGCGGAGACACTGGTTTCTCTGCGAGCCGACGCGAATCAGGAGGCTCTCGTCAAGGAGTGTTTGTATCCGTGAGTCGAGGAGTTTGCCAGGGATTATTTGTTTCCCAAGCGCCAAGGATTATTTGTTTCCTTAGGGTTTGAAATGAGTCGAGGATTTCCCACGGAGGCACTGGTGGCTCTGCGAGTCGACGCGGATCAGGAGGCTCTCGTCAAGGAGTGTTTGTATCCGTGAGTCGAGGAGTTTGCTAGGGATTATTTGTTTCCCAAGCGCCAAGGATTATTTGTTTCCATGGGGTTTGAAACGAGTCGAAGATTTCCCACGGAGGCACTGGTGGCTCTGCGAGTCGACGCGGATCAGGAGGCTCTCGTCAAGGAGTGTTTGTATCCGTGAGTCGAGGAGTTTGCTAGGGACTATTTGTTTCCCAAGCGCCAAGGATTATTTGTTTCCTTGGGGTTTGAAACGAGTCGAGGATTTCCCACGGAGGCACTGGTGGCTCTGCGAGTCGACGCGGATCAGGAGGTTTTCGTCAAGGAGTGTTTGTATCCGTGAGTCGATGAGTTTGCTAGGGATTATTTGTTTCCCAAGCACCAAGGATTATTTGTTTCCTTGGGGTTTGAAACGAGTCGAGGATTTCCCATGGAGGCACTGGTGGCTCTGCGAGTCGACGCGGATCAGGAGGCTCTCGTCAAGGAGTGTTTGTATCCGTGAGTCGAGGAGTTTGCTAGGGATTATTTGTTTCCCAAGCGCCAAGAATTATTTATTTCCTTGGGGTTTGAAACGAGTCGAGAATTTCCCACGGAGGCACTGGTGGCTCTGCGAGTCGACGCGGTTCAGGAGGCTCTCGTCAAGGAGTGTTTGTATCCGTGAGTCGAGGTATCTGCTGAAGACACTGGTTTCTTCGGAGTTGGACTGAACCGTCGAGATTTGGCTTCGTCTTCTGGCGGAGCCTGTTGGGAAAGTATGGTTCCCTCTTTGTTTATGCCCTTGGATTGTATACAGGGATCGATGTGATCTAAACTGTAGGGCCAAAGTTTTATCATCATCATTTTTTTTTGTTTTATCTCCGCGATGCTCTATCATTTCAGCTTTTATATCGCGAAGGTCACGATTGTCCAATCATTTCGGCTATTTTTCGCGGTGCCCAATCATTTTGGCTATTTATTTTATTTTTACTCGCTACTTTTTATTGCGAGTTGCCCAATCATTTCAGCTATTTTGCATGCATACATTTTTACTTGCTGCTTTTTATTGCAAGTTGCCCTATCATTTCGGCTATTTCGTATGCATGTGCGGCCTATTGGCTTTTCGCTGTAAACCGATTTCGGCATCAGCACCGCTACAACTGGGATATTACCAGGAGCGAATCATCATCTGCCTCTGTCAATGTCGAACAAAGGTGGCTTAGCGACCAGGGTTAGGGTCCTGTCGGCTAAGGCTTTTGACTTCATGAGCCGTAAGGGTTTCACGAAGTTATTTCTCCCTACAAGTCGTGAGGATCATGTAGGTGTATTTTCTCCTTAGGACTCGTGAGGATTCCTAAGTGTTCGTTTCCTCTGTAAGTCATAAGGATCCTACAGGAGGGTTTTCTCCTCATAAATCGAGAAGATTTACAAGGGTTGTTGACCATGCGAACATATCCCCAGTCACGGATGAGACTTGGTTAGGGAAATGTTTATTCGCGCCCGTGGATTGTATACAAGGGTCAGTATTGAGCCACTTGTAGGGCAATATCGGAAGTTGTGGGGGTTTCTTAAGCACAGGTTTAGGTCTCTGTAACTTAAGACTTTCAACTCTTATGAGCCGTGAGGGTCCCATAAGAGAGTTCTCCTTACGAGTCGTGAGGATCTCGCAAGTGTATTTTCTCCTTAGGAATCGTGGGGATCCCTAAGTGTGCTGCTCCCTTGTGAGTCATAAGGATCTCACGTGGGTGGTTTCTCCTTATAAGGTCAAGAGGACCCTATAAGTGTCCTTTAACGAGGTTGCGCCCTTTCAGGTTTTTACAAACACTCGCCGGTAGCCCTGCTGTTTTTACTCACGGAGCCCTTTCGGGTTTTCATCCGTGCCCGTTTTGCTTATGGACATACCGTTTTTTTTATTCTTTTTATTCTTATATTTTTTTTTCTCTTTTTCTTTTTATGAGGTCGCGCCCTTACGGGTTTTCACGAACACTCGCCGGTAGCCCTGCTGTTTTTACTCACGGTGCCCTTTCGGGTTTTCATCCGTGCCCTTTTTGCTTATGGACATAACTTTTTTTTATTTTATTTTTATATGTTTTTTTTATATCTCGTCGGCCTAAAGATGCTGCGGTAGTAGTTTAAAGACGTTTCAGTCTGCTATTAGTTTAAGGACATTTCGGTCCATTATTAGTTTAAGGGCGTTTCGGTCCGTCATGGAGAAGGCCGGCTATTGCTTATAAAGCTTGAGCTTAGGAAGAAAGCGAGCGGACATAGTCATCGTTATCTACCATTGACCTGGGCTGTGGCTCATTAAGCGTAGTATCTCTTTAGGAAGCGACCGTTTATTGGCCTGAATGGCCTTTCACCGTGCATATCCATGAGTAGATAGGCCCCACCCTGGTAGACCTTATCTATGATGTACGGGCCTTCATAGTTTGGCTCGAATTTTCCTCGCTTGGCGCGATTGGGGATCATAGGCCTTTTGACCACTAGCACGAGTTCGCCTTGGCGAAATGTCCTCGGTCGGGTCAGTCTTTCATATGAGCGTGTCATCTTTGCTTTATAGGCCTCCAGATTTTGTTGCGCTATGAGCCGGGTTTCATCAAGGGCGTCAAGATCCTCAAGCCGAAGGTGAGCATTTTCTTCGTCCGTCAGCTCGTAGTGGACTGCCACTCGTAGAGAGGGTAACTCTATCTCGAGGGGGAGTACTGCTTCCGTCCCAAATAGCAACGCGTACGGCGTTGTGCTTGTGGCCGTCTTGAACGTAGTTCGATATGCCCAGAGAGCTTCTTGCAGCCTCTCGTGCCAGTCTCTCTTATTTCGGGACACCGTCTTTTTCATGATTTTCGTCAGGGTCTTGTTGAAGGCTTCAGCTAGACCATTAGCTCGCGGATTATAAACCGAGGAATATCTCCAGTCTATATTATGCCGTTGCGCAAAGCGACTGATCTTGTGGCTTCTGTAAGCTGGCCCGTTATCGGAGATGATCCGTCGCGGAGTTCCAAACCGATATATGACGTGCGTCTTGAAGAAGTGGAGGATATTTTCCGTCTTCACTTCTCTTAACGGTACTACTTCTGCCCATTTAGAGAAGTAGTCAGTCGTCGCCAAGATGAAACGATGTCCCCTAGACGATGCTAGTTCGATAGGGCCGACTATGTCAGTCCCCCACATTTCGAATGGCCAGCTAGCCACCGTTGGATGTAGTGGATTTGGATGCTGGTGGATGAAGTCCCCATGGATTTGGCATGAGTGGCATTGCTTCGCATATTCGAGGCAGTCCTGAATCATCGTGGGCCAGTAGTAGCCCATCCGTTTTATCTTCAACTTCATCTTTGGGCCCGCTTGGTGAAAACCGCAGAGTCCGTCGTGAACTTCCTGAACGACTCTTTTCGCTTCGTCAGGTCCCAGGCATCTCAACCACAGAGAATCAAACGATCTCTTGTACAGAGTATCGTTGACGAAGGCGAAAGATAGAGCCCGCTTCATGAGCTGATGTCTTGTGGACGCTTCTTCAGGAAATCGGTGGGACTTAAAGTAGTCTATGAAGACTTCTCTCCAGTCCTCAGCCTTTTCTCGTTCTTTTATTTGTAAGGTCGTCTGCTCAGTCGCTCCCTTTTCCTCGGATGATTCCGGAGGTATTTCTGCTGGGGAAAGCACTTGACGGCTTTGTACCATGATTCTAACGTCATCGAGATTCTCGTCAGCCAGTTCTTTAGCAAGTTTGGCCAATACGTCTGCTTTGCTGTTTTCCACGCGCGGTATGTTCTCCAAAGTATAGGAGGGAATTCGGGTCAACAGTTGTCGCACTTTTTCGCCGTACTTCACCAGTTATGGCTTGCACGTTTGGTAGTCGCCGTTTACTTGACTAACGACCAGTTGAGAATCCCCGTATATGAGGAGATTTTCAATTCCCATGTCAATGGCGATCTCGAGACCTGCTATCAAAGCTTCATATTCGGCTTCATTGTTCGTCCTCGGTTCTGTCAAGGAGAAAGCAAAGCGCATTATCCCTCCTTGTGGGGTCACGAAGATGAGGCCTACCCCCGATTTGATCATTGGCGTACTTTGTTTGCGCTTTTTCATGGTGGACGCTCCATCAAAATAAAGCTCCCATCGGGTATCACCACTGTCGATCGCGTCAAATGCATGTTTGTCTGGCAAATCGCAATTCAGAGGAGAATCGGCAGGTATCGGGTGCTCAGCGAGGAAGTCGGCGATGGCCTGGCCTTTCACTGCTTTGAGAGGCTGATAGGTTATTGAAAACTCCATCAAGAGCAAAGCCCATTTAGCGAGTCGTCCAGTCAATATGGCCTTCGACATCAAATATTTAAGAGGGTCCACCTTCGATATGAGACGGACTTCGTGTGCCAACGCATAGTGCCTGAGCTTTGTTATCACGAAGATCAATGCTAAGCAGTGTTTTTCAATGGGGGAGTAATTGCTTTCTGCCCCCAGAAGAACTCGACTTAAATAAGTGCTCTTTCTTTCCCTTGATCATTTTCTTGCACCCATAATGCGCCTAAAGAACCTTCGAGGGCGGTTGTGTACAGAATGAGAGGATTTCCCTTAACCGGAGCAGCCAACACTGGAGGGTTCTGCAGGTACTGCTTGATCTCGTCCAGTGCGCCTTGGCATTTATGATCCCAGATGAATGGAGTCCCTTTTTTCATCAGGTGGCTGTAAGGGCGACACTTGCCAGAGAGGTTGGCTATAAATCGTCGAATATATGCGAGCTTTCCTTGGAGAGATCGCAGCTGTTTGAGAGTTCTCGGCGGAGGCATTTCCATGATCGCCTTGATTTTAGACGGATCTATTTCGATACCTCGGTGTCAGACGATGAATCCCAGGAATTTGCCCAAGGAAACCCCGAATGCACACTTAAGAGGGTTCATCTTCAAATTGTATTGTCGAAGGCATCGAAATACAGTCTTTAGATGCTCGAGATGTTCTTCATATGATTTGCTCTTAACCACGAGGTCATCGATATAGCACTCGACGATTTCATGTATAAGGTCATCGAAAATCTTCGTCATAGCCCTCTGATAGGTGGCACCGGTGTTCTTTAGATCGAAGGGCATTACCTTGTAACAAAATATTCCCAAAGGAGTCCGGAAAGCCGTATGTTTCTGGTCTTCAGGATGCATTTTTATTTGATTATACCCTGATGAGCCATCCATGAAGGAGAAAACCTCATGCGTGGACGTATTGTCTATCATCAGTTCGGTGACTGGTACTGGGAAATCATCCTTCGGGCAGGCTTTATTGAGATCCCGAAAATCCACGCATATGCGCACCGTCCCATTTTCCTTCATCACCAGGACGATGTTAGCGATCCATTCAGGATATTGAACCTCCTGGATAAAGCCAGAGTCGATTAGCTTTTTGAACTCGGCGTTGATGCTCATCTCAAGCTCGAGCCGCATTCTTCTCGGCGCCTGTTTGACTGGCTTGATGTCCGGGGATATCGCCAATTTGTGTACAGCAACTTCTGGATCCAATCTCGGCATTTCAGAATAGTTCCATGCGAAGCAATCTCTATTCTGTATAAGGACGTCTTTTAACGCAGCTACCCTTTCTTCAGATAGCAGCTCGCTGACAAATGTCGGTCGTGGGTCACTTGTCGTTCCCAGCTCAATTTTCTTGAGGTTATCTGCAGTGATATGTATTCCATCCTCCAGTTCTTTCGGAGCTGGTGGAAATTCTGAGATTACCTCGTCGTTGCTGTTTTCGAAGCACCAGGGAAGGTCATCCATGTCCTCAGGCTCTTCTTTTAATATTGTAATCACGTGATAGGTGCGAATTCGCTTCCAATCCCAATGTGGAACCGGTTCTTCTTTCGTGGCCTTGGGCTCGTGCTTTTGTGGCGGCGCTACCCTCCAGTTGTCAGACAGAGTGAATTTGCCAAGCTGATACTGATCTTCGAGCCAATTCTTGAAGGTGAAGCAATCTTCAAAAGGATACCCTATTACTCGATGGTAAGAGCAATAGTCCGGGTGTGAGACTTCGCCCGCTCGTTCGGGATGTTTAGACTCTGGCAATGTAAGCATTTGATATTTTAGAGCAAGATCAAGTATCTTCTTCGTCTTGTCCCGAGGAAACGAGTACGCTCGATCCATTTTCTTCATGAAGGATAGATCAATAACGCTCAACTCCCGTTTGCGTGGCTTCTTAGCCCTGCTTTGTTGTTGTTGAGCGCATTTTTGGCCTTTCGACTTATTTCTGCTTTTGCGCCGAGCCTTCTTTATAACAGGTTGACAAGGAGCGGCATTTTTATCCTTCACGGCTTGTTGGAGAAGGCGTTGCGTCTTGGCTTTCTCGTAGATGGCCGTCTCGCGATTGTGATCACCTCGGACTTTTTGACCAGCTTTCTTTATAAGTCTGTCCATTTGTTCCTCGAACGACGGACTGGGCTCCTTTGCATCTGGAACTTTCACTGGCTTAGGATTACTCCCATTGAGCATCCGCTTCTCCATCAAGGTCATACACGACGTAACAGCCGGGTAGTAACTCTCGTTTCTTTGACCGGATGTATCCAAGCCCTTTTGTTTCCATTCTCCCGTTAGGCAGTTTGCGTTGAGTCCCGGGGACGTTCCAGACCCTGTCATAGAATTTGGCCTTTCTAACGGTCTGTTTGAAGAGTATCCCCTGGCGTTTCTGCAGCTTTTTCAAACCTTCCGTATAATATCTGGGGAGACGGATAGGCTGAAGCCTGTCGAGCGTAGAATCCACGCCATGCCAGATTTCTTTTTCTACCTTGGTTTCTTCAGAGCGGTAAAACAGAATTGCTTTCTCGCTCTCTCGCCTGGGAGGGATATAGAATGTCCGCAACTCTTCTACACTGTAGATATTAAGTGCATCCAGTTCTTTATAATGTTTAAGCGGCACTATGGCGACTTGTAGACTTTGCTCTTCGTCAGCGGACGTTTGTATTAAAGGTCGAGCAGAGAATACAGCATGGACTTCATCTTCCGAGTCGCTGCCAAAGATCAATGTAGGAGCCGATGGTCCCGGCTTGTTGTGTTGGGGCGGACCCGAATAAACTATCTCCTCTTCCTCCTCAGTATCACTGCCGAAGACAGGGATGGTAGCGTTGGTTTTATTCTCCGGCTTGTGACACTTCTCTGTGTCTTCGAAATCCGGTAAGAAGTATTTGTCGTCTTCATATTTCCGAACTTCATTCACGGAAAACGGATTCAGTTCTCCCGTTACGGTATATTCAAGACCATCCCTAAAATATTTCATACACTGATGCTGTGTAGAAGGGATGATGTTGTACTCGTGTAACCATGGTCGGCCGGGCAAAGCGTTGTAGCATGTATTGGCGTCTATGATGTGGAACTTAACGTCCGTGACGAGTAGCCCGAAGCGTAACGTCAGTATCACAGACCCAAGAGTTCTTGATGACTGGGAGTCAAACCCGGAGATGGTGATCTTGTCACGAGCAAGGTGCTGGACGCTCATGCAGATTTCTTTTAAGACCCGTATATTGAGGAGATTAACGGAGGATCCATTGTCGATCAGGATTTTGCTTATCTTTATATCGTGACAGTATCCTGAGACATAGAGGGGGCGATTGTGCTCGCACGTCCCAAGGAGAAGGTCCTCGTCGCCGAAAGTGACATCGGCCGTGTGCACTTCCTCCAATTCATCCTTCATCTTTTCCTCGGCCAGACATGCTTGGAATTGTTCCGGATCTTGGAGTGCCTTAATCAACGAATCTCTCGCCTCTTTTGATAGCAAAAGGGCGTCAAGAATGCTGAGCTGTGAGGGCAGCTTCCTCAGATGTGCTAAGACGTTGTAATCCACCTTATTCTTCTTCGGTGGGTTCTTGGCGGCTAGCTCTTCCACCACTTGGTCATCTAAGACGATATCTTCAGAGACCTTTTCTTTCCCTTTATCTTTTCTGTTCAAGGGTCCGAGGTTCTTTTCAGGCAGCGTCCGATTCCGCAGCCAGATATTTTCGCAGACCTTCGGTTCTTCTTCTTTTCCCGAAGCGGACTCTTTAAAGAGAGGGGCAAGTTCTAGCTTCTCATCAGAATCGCTCCCGAATGTAGGCACTTGTGACCCGCCGGTGCTAACCACGCGACAATCGTCGGTAGTTCTTTTAATCCCTTCGGTCGTATTTCTTTGTTCTCGACGAGTTTTACGCTTTTCCCGCTTAAAGCGTTGTCGATGAGCAACGTATTCTTGCCACCATCTATCGAAAGCTTTGCACTCTTGTGTGGGGTGCGAAATCTTTTAATGATATAAGCAATAGGAGGGGTACGTTTCCACTTCACCAGTGATGTTTCCTTCAGAGGATGGTAACTTCATGCCCATTGACATGGCCTTAGCAAACTTTTTCCTCATCTTGAATTGGCTTTTGTCGGCCGTGGAGGTGTTTTGCTCCAGCGGGATCATCTCAGCTCTTTCACCAAGTCGTTGGCGTTTGGCCCTTTCGAATATAACCATCTCGCGTTCTCGATCAGCTTTACTTCTCAATTGAGCTTCGTTGAGGAATGCGTCAATTTCCTCATCTGATGGCCCCAGAATTTTTGATTCAGGGTCTGCCCCCAGTGTTTCAGTACAAGAAGTCTCCTCATCGTTCATGAACGAATGGGAAATCATATGACAGCTCGCCACGCATTCTTCAGATTCTTCTGACGAACTTTCTCCCTCACCTTCCTCTTGAAAGACGTGGTTGAGAAACTCTTGGAATGTAACGGGAGTCCGTGCCTTCTGGTTGTATTCCTCCAGCGTGTCAATTTACTTTTGCAGGTCCGTGCGCTTGTCGCCAGGCTTCTTTGACTTCTTTTTCTTCTTCTTCGAGGATTTTGACGGCTGGTTGCGAGTGCTTGAGCCACCACCATCGGTCTTTGGAGTTGGACGTGGCTTCAACATCCCCTCAATGACCTGCGGTTCCAACGGGTTCTTCCACCTAATCGCTGGACATGTCCGAAGGTCGTTCAGCATCCTCTTTGTCTTGGCCGATAATACAACCTCCCAAGGAGCTTCTTCAATGACGGAGCATGTTGCCCCCGGCGTATTCGTCCCCTTGGAGGTGTGGGGCTGCGGGGGATTCACCTTCCATTTGTCAGATAACGCGAACTTTCCCTGTCGGTACTGGTTTTCAAGCCAATTCTTGAAAACGTAGCAATCTTCGATCGGATGGCCTAGTACTCGATGATAAGGACAGTAGTTGGGCTCGTTGACGTCACTTGGTTGCAACGGACGTTTTGGATCCGGCGGATTTATGAGTCTGTTGCGCAACGCCAGCTCGAATAACCTCCTCGTTTTATCGCGGGGAAAGGAATAAGGACGTCCCATCCTATCCTCAAGGGGTACGTACGGGCGCATATTATTTTGACGAGCAACCGGCTTCAAGTCGCTCGGTTGTTGTTGAGCATTAGCGACGACGATCGTTTTTCCCTTCCCTTTGTCATTTCGGGAGTCTGGCCTTGGAAGAGGAGGTTTATGGCCCATCTGATCCATCTGTGCTAGCTTGTCAATCAAGGACTGGAAGGTAGTCGGCTTGAAAAACATCATAAACTGCGAGATGGTTGCTTGTGGATCAAGGGTTCCCACAAACATACCCACCGCGGGAGCTTCTTCAATGCGCTGCTCACACTTCGACCATAAGTTCCGCCATCGTATAGCGTACTGAACCCACGTCTCGCCGGGTTTTACCCTGGCGTTAATCAGTGCTGTCATCGGGGTACGTTCACTGGCGCTTGCAAAACGCTGAGTAAACAATAGCTCCATTTCCGCGAAGGTTTTGATAGTCGTTCGGGAGCTCAGAGTACCACTCGAACGCCGTATCTGATAAGCTTCCAACAAACTGGCGAAGCAACAGCTTGTCATCACCACCGGTGTTGCCGCAGAGTGCCCTGAACTGGGCAACATGTTGGTGAGGATTGCCCGTCCCCTTGTAGACATGGAACTTGGGAATTGTGTAACCGGGTGGGTACTTGATTTGATCGTACCAACTTGGATTCCGCCACCCCGTTTTTACGACCTGGCCAGCTGCTTCGGTCGCATGATGAACCCATATTTGTTAGGCGATATACTCATCGAAATCAGCTTTGGAGATTGCATCCTCTTTAGCCGTCGACAGAGCTGGTGGAGGATTTGATGTCTCTCCCCTATCATCTCCAAGGACGATCGGGGGCTCTTCGGTCGGAGGATCTTGCTGTATCATCATCCCTATCATGTCTTGGAAGAGAAGGCCAATACGCTGTATGTTGGCTGCTTGTTCAGCAGCCTCTTTGTCCTTCTTCTCCAATATCCGACGAAGGAATTCGGCGTCGGTTTCTTCCTCTTGGCGTTCATCCGAGGACGTTTCAAGGTTTTCTTTTGGCCCTGTAAGTGCGGCCATAGCGTTCATCATTTCTTGGAGCTTCTGCTGCTGCTCCTGAGCCTTGGTCACTGATCTCGTGTGCGGTTTATGACCTGTTGATATGCGGCTATCCTCCTTTCCCGATGCCACATAAACTGTATGAACTATCATGCCCCTGGACTTAGGGCGTTTAGGCTCACCACCTTTGACATTTGCCGCGGGCGCGGGGGTTTTCTCCGGCCTTCTTCCTTTATGGGCCGTTGAAGTTGAAGGGGTCGTTGTAGTGGGCACCCTAGCGATTGTTGTCCCCTGCTGTTTAATAGGACGGTCTTTTTCTTTTTGCACTTTCGCCTTCTTTTGTTGACGAGAGTGATCTGGGTCGATCACTGAGTCTTAAACCCTTCGCCAAACCTTGTATATTTTTTAGGACAGCCGTTGAGGGGACTGTTCTTGCTTCGTTTCTGGAGCTCTTTCCGCAGGTGGAGGAGATCTCTTCAGTGTAGCGTTTGGAGAGTTCTTCCGTACCCTTCTCAGCAGTTCAAAGCTGTTCCCAGTTGGAACAGCAGCGTTGACTTCCACCACTGGAACCGGTGGAGTTAGCCCTGAGGGGGAGTTGCCCCCTGCCTTCCTCACTCGTCGCCAATGGCGACGTCGAGCACGACGAGCCGTTGGGACTGGCTCGGAGATTGAGATAGCTTATTTTTTCCCCCTGTCTGAATGAGGCGCCGCTGGCGTCAACCTCTTAAAGACTGAAGTTGTCTTTTGAGGGGTAATATTCAACCTATCGAAGACGGATCCTCGAACAACGGCAGGAGCAGGAATCGTCATTCTTGAAAAGACTGATTCTTTGACAGGGGAAGCCGCCTTGACGACTTCTGGAGCAGCAGTTATTGCTTTCCTTGGGACAGCCAGTTTAGAGTTCTGATTTAGCCTGGTGAAAACAGAGGTTGTTGGTTTGACTGTGGGCGACCCGCTGACAGGGGTCGTCGTAGTAGTGAGCCGGTCGAAGACCGACTTCTTGTTCACTTTCGGTGCAGGTATTGGCACAGAGAAGCTTGTAGGTGGGATCATGGTCCCGAAGAACAGACCAGTGGTGGCTTGGGTCACCTGGTCTACCGGCAGAGCGAGGAAGGAAGCTTCTTGGGGCCTATATACTACACCTCCTGGTGAGGTGGAGCGTCCGTTGCAGTGGCACTTCGAGCAGTTGGTGCAGTTAGAGGCCATTGAATCTTGAGTTCTGCGCCAGGCAAAAGACCAAATCTTAGTAACTTGAAATCCGAAGGCAACCATTAATAAACCGCGATTGGTTCGCGAAGACGACACACGAAGTGAGGAGTGGAAAGAGGAAAAGGTCCCACCGGGCGTGCCAGAATCTGTTCCCCTCCGAAAGACGGCGCACAGGACCGCGATGTCCTGACGCTGAGATTTGGGGCAGATGCTATTTGGTTTTATCCGTCCACCTCTCCGAAGATGCCAAGTTGATTTATGGCACCGTATATCGGAGGTTTAGACGGATGCGGCCGATGTAGCAGACTTCGTCAGATTCCCCCTCGCTTGAGAGGTTTTTGATTGTGGGGACGCTCTTCCCTGCAGGCGCAAGCCCCTGCAGTTAATTACGCTACCGCATCGCGGTAGCCACTTTCTCCTTCTCCAGAATTTCACTTCGTGTCATGTGTGTTTGTTTTGTTTGTGGTTGCCCGTGGATTGTATACGGAGACTAAGTAATGCCGTCGCCCGTAGGACGTGGATTAGTCCAAATCCGTATTTACTTAGATTTGGGTTTGGTGTTTTTAGTTTAAGGATACGTCAGCCGTATTGCGGCTAAGATCAACTTAAACGTTCGTTAAGGATACGTTAGTCATGTTTGAGACTAGGATCAACTTAACGTGATAATCTATTTAATATCTGGCCATCGGGACTCGTCACCTCTCTAACGTCGTTGAAGGATTACAACGGCAGATGTCAAAGGAGTTCAGAGATGTACCCTTGAACCAGAGTTGATTTGGAGTTTTATAGTCCATTTGAATATTTAAGGATACGTTAGCCGTATTTGGGGCTAAGATCAACTTAAACGGGACCGTTTAGATCCGGCAAAAGAGCATTTGGAGGCTCTATTGTTCCAGTTTAGGGACGTAGTGGTCCGTAGGTAGTTTAGGGACGTTGCGGTCCATATTCCAGTTTAGGGACGTGGTGGTCCATGCTCCAGTTTAGGGACGTGGTGGTCCGATATTAGTTTAAGGACGTTTCGGTCCACGAGTTTAAGGACCCCGCAGTCCATATTCATGTGTGGTCGTTGGGACCCGTCGCCTCTCTGACGTCGTTGAAGGATTACAACAGAGGAGCTCGGAGATGTACCCTCGAACCGGATATAAATTGATTTAAGGGAGCAATCTCGCTCAGTCAATTTAATTTGAAGACTTACGGCCATGATTGGGCTAAGTCCAGTTGAAAAGTATTCAACGCCTTTTTATTTGTTTTTGGTCTATTAGACCTGTGTTAGGGCTTGGCCCATTTTTAAATAATGCATTGCATTATTTTCTATTTTTTTGTTTGGGCTCTGCCCATAAAAGATGCAGAGCATCAATTTATTTTGGGCTCTGCAAGGCGTCTGCATAGCATTTTTATTATTTTGTTTGGGCTTTGCCCATTTATAAATGATGCAGAGCATCAATTTAATTAGGCCTGTTTGGTCTTTTAATTGGGCCTGGCCCTTCAGGAAATGCATTGCATTTTCAGGCGCTTTGCGCCAATCAGAGAGTGCAAGCGCTTGTGATGACGACACGTGTCATGCAAGCGTAGTGCGCTGCGCTTGCGCTGCTGACACGTGGCGCACCTTGATGAGTTGCGCCAATCACAGAGAGCAAAGCTCTATCTCAAAGCTCATAGCGCAAGTGATTCAGATGCTGACACGTGTCGCTTTCCCAAGAGCGCAACAGCGCAGTTTGGAAGTGCAAAGCACTAAGAATCTTTTAGATTCAAGAACAGAAGTGCAAAGCACTATTTGATTTCTTGATCTAATTTAGATCAAAGAAAAATAAGTTTTTTCTTTTTATTTCAAGAACCAGAGGTTCATAAAAGTGCAAAGCACTATTTTTTTTATTTTGTTGTTTTCTTGTTTTAAAGAACCAGTGGTTCATAAGAAGTGCAAAGCACTGTTTTTTATGTGAAGATCATTGATCTGGTTTTTAGATCAATAATTTATTAAAAGAGATTTCTTCTCTCTCATGAAGGTTTTTACCTTTTTCTTTGAAATTTTCTCAGAGCTCTCTCTCTGTTTGAAGCTTTTGACTTTTTTCAAGAAAATATTGATGCCTTTGAATTGAGGCTTGGGGTCCTTTTTATAGTGCCCATAAATTAGTTAAATTTGTTAAAGAGATCTTTCTCTGAGTGATTTGGGGAATTTTCCCCACCGTTGGATCTTTGATCCAAGGGCTTCTGTTTTACAGAAGAAAATCTTCTTGTTTTAACAAGAACAGAAAAGATTTCTTTAGAATTTTAATTCTGTTTAGCGCAGATGCCCCAGCGCGTGACACGTGTCGTGCAGCGCACAGCGCAGCGCAACTGCGCTGGCGCATCTGGCACTGACACGTGTCGCGCAGCGCACAGCGCAGCGCAACTGCGCTGGCGCATCTGCGCTGACACGTGTCGCGCAGCGCAGTACTTGCGCAACTGAAGCGTTGCTTCCTTTAATTTTACTTAAAATAGAGCTTTGCTCTGATTGGGCGCACTGCCTTGGGCGCTGCGCTGCCGTATCGGCTTTTGACACGTAGCGCGTTGCGCCCGGGATTTGAAGCGTTGCTTCAAAATTTGAATTTTGAATTTCCAGCAGAGCTTTGCTCTGATTGGGGGAAACAGGTCCATTACCAGTTTAAGGACATGGTGGTCCAAGGTTAAGGATATCATATTCCGTGGGCTTAAGGCCCCTACAGTCCGAGATTAAGGACATCATAGTCCATGGGCTTAAGGACCCCACAGTCCAGGTTAAGGACATCGTAGTCCATGGGTTTAAGGACCCCACAGTCTAAGGTTAAGGACATCATAGTCCATGGGCTTAAGGACCCCACAGTCCAGGTTAAGGACATCGTAGTCCATGGGTGTAAGGACCCCACAGTCCAAGGTTAAGGACATCGTAGTCCATGAGTTTAAGGACCCCACAATTCAGTTTAAAGACGTCATAGTCTACCAAATGTATGGTTATCGGGGCCCGTCACCTCTCTGAAGACGTTGAAGGATTACAACGACAAATATCAGAGGAGTAAAGAGATATACCCTCGAACCGGTGTGAGTTGGTTGAAAGATCTGTAGTCCAATTTGGGACTAAGATCGGTTAAATATTCATGAGCAGGTGTGCTCAGTTAACATAAGTTGAGGACTTATGGCCAATATTGGGCTAAGTCCAATAAATATTTAGCATTTCCTTATTCTGGCTATTGAGCCTTTATTTGGGCTTGGCCCTTCTGACAATATTTTTGTCTTGTATTGAATGCAGAGCATTCATCAGAACAATTTATGTTCTATCAGTGCAACACGTGGCGCGCCAGGCGCTTTGCGGCAGTTAAAGAGCGCAGTGCGCCTCTGCCAAGTAGCGCACACGAGAAGGACACGTGTCGCGCTTGGCGCTAAGCGGCAGATGATGGGCGCATTGTGCCAATTTATGAGCGCTAAGCGCTAGTCCATGAGCACATTGCACTATCAATTTAGTGGCGCACTTGTGAGTGATACGTGGCGCGCTTGGCGCTGAGCGCCAGCCCATGAGCGCAGTGCGCTATTTAAGAAGCGCAAAGTGCAAGTTATATACGTAATTGACACGTGGCGCATTTGGCGGTGAGCGCCGATCCAAGGAGCGCAGAAGCGCAATTTCAATAGCGCAAAGCGCATTTCAATAGCGCAATTCAATAGCGCAAAGCGCATTTGATCAATTTTTATGATCTGTGAACAAATTTATGTTTTTTAAAAGAGACTTTGTCTCAAGATTCAAGAACAATAGTTCTTATTTTTGAAAAGGCTTTGCCTTTATAGATCAATGAAAGAATATGTTCTTCTTTTATTATATGATGAGATCTTTTGATCTCTTTATAAAAGACTTTGGTCTTTGTAGATCTATGATCTTTTAAGAAGATAATTCTTTTTTTTAAGAAATGATTTCATCTCTGTGTTCATCGCCATTATCTTTTTACCTTGAAGAAAGAATCTTCTTTCAAGAGCTTGCACTTTTTCTTTTGAGTTTTCTCAAAGTTTATAGGGGGGTTTTTCCCTCTCAGACTTGAAGTCTTGGGGCCTTTATATAGGGCAAGTTGATTTGTTAAATCAATTAAAGAGATCTTTCTCTGATTGATTTGGGGATGTTTCCCACTTTTGGATCTTTGATCCTAGGGCTTCTGTTTTACAGAAGGCAATCTTCTTATTTTTAACAAGATTGAAAAAATCTTTCCAAAACAGAATTTTAATTCTGATTAATGATTTATCATTATTATTAGATCTTTTGATCTAACGGTGGGGAATTTTATAATTCCAGCGCTGGCGCACCCGTACTTTGCACGTGGTGCGCTGCTCAGAGCGCAGCGCAATCTGCGCTAGCGCACCCGTGATTGACATGTGGCGCGCAGCGCGCCCAGCGCTAGCGCACTCATGATGCGCTGCCTAGGGCGCAACGCACATGGCGCTAGCGCATCCGTATTTGACACGTGGCGCGCAGCGCGCTTAGCGCTGGATCTGAAGCGTTACTTCAATTTTTGAATTTTGAATTTCAAAACAGAGCTTTGCTCTTATTGGGGGAAACAAAAACCAGTGTTCATTCAATTTTTTTATCTCTTTATTCACCACTTATACTTTTATTTTATTTTCCTTCACACTAAGGATTTTAGACAAGAGCATTTCAAGGTATTCTCTACTATCCCAAGTTTCAAGATGTGTGTAAGTGTGTAAAGTAGGGTATATATTTTCAGAATTTGGACTTAAAATTCGGAATTATTTTTCAGACTTATACTTCAAATAAAGCTTTCAATATTCTTCCCTTATTTCGACTTAGCCCAAGAACTAAACTAAAAATTTGCTTATTTCTAAATAAACTGCAAGGACGTATATTTTCTACAGTTAAATTTTAAGAAAGGTTATTTTTAGGATTTTAAATTTACTAAATTTAGGATCTAGTTTTTCCTAATTAGTCAACCGTCATGTTGAACTTGAGTCAAATATGGCCAAAATTGAAATTTTCTTTTATATATATATATATATTTATATCTTTTTATATCTTTTTATATTTTATTTTTTTAAAGATGCAATGCAGAGAAATAAGATACGGAATTAAATATGCAAGGAAAAACAAATATGTACAAATAAATAAAAACATGCAGATGCAATGCAAAGATAACTATTTATAATCAACCCTCAATCCCAAACTTACTGATAGCAGTGTCCTCACTGCTCCCTGCGGCGTCTACTAGACGCGGCTTTACTGGTCCCAGCCTCACCTCTATCTGTCTCCCGTCCCCTTGATCGTGATCATGAACGATCCTCTCTTGCTAGGAGGGTGGACATTCCTTGTTCCAGGCTCGTTATTCGCTGATCAAAGTTAGTCAGCATCCCTATCACTCTTTCTACCCCTTATGGGTTCGTCGAATTAAGCACGATTGCGCAGCGGGAGTAAGCTCTTCGTCGCTCACTGTGGAGCTCGAGCTAGGGGTCTTGGCCATCATGTCCTCGGCCGGATCGGTGCGCGACCATAAATCATGTAAACGTGTGTAGGACGTGGAGACACCCTCAAGAAGTGGTCTAATGGGAATCCCACCATGCATGTAAAATTCAAATTCCTCAACAGGAAGGAAAATGGTGACACAGTTGTGTCACCAACATTGGGCATGGATAATTGGCCGCCCGTTTGCCGACGCCAATCGAATGAAGCAACACAGTGCACATGTCATAGTTAGGGTTTCGAGTCATCAATGTGTGCACTATATGAAGGGATGGTGTGAAAAATGGTGTGTTGTGTGAACTTCCAAAAATATTGTTTTGTACCCAACGGCACACAGTTAAAACGTTCGCAAAAAGCGTGCGAGCCTGAATACCCATTCGGGGCTCCCTAGAACAGTCATTTCCCATTAAGGGTAGGTAGTCCTCAAATCGGAGGGGTTGATCGTGAATAGGGAGTCGTGGTATTAAGGTGACTTCGTGAATGAAGTCCCTATCGATTAAAATTTCCTGATCCCCCCACAATAATCTAATATACTCATGTTGTGCCAAACAACCCTCCTCCATGCATTCATAGAAACGTTCAACAAGATCCGGAAGCGCGAATGCATTCGGATAGTTAAATAACAAAAAGTTCCATCCACGCTTTCGGATCTCGTCGACGAAATAGCCACCGTAAACATTATGTGCAAACAACTGGGAGAAATCCCTTTCAAACTGCAGTGTAGGTGCCATCACACAGAGAAAATGCAGAAAAATTAAATCTAAAGAGAGAAAACAGAGAGGCAAACCTTCTCTAAAATTTTCAGAGGGCGACGACAACAAGCGGCGGCGGTTGCGCGGTCAGGAGGGGGCTTCCGCGACGGTTCCGCGGCTAGAAGGGGCGATCTCTCTGCTCTTTCTGCTGCGGCGGCTAGGGTTTTGTTGAGGGATAATTTAGGGTTATGTAAATTCAGAAGAGGGGTCGGGGTGTTTTTATAGGGGTTATTTGGTTATATGTACAAAAGCCCCACAAAAAGAGTAATTAAAAAAATATTTGTTTTATTTTATTTTATTTATGGTTCTGAATATTTACAAAATAGACTCGAAATTAGAATTTTTTTTTATTTTTTTAAAAAAAAAATTATATATTTTTTTTATAATTACAAGTGTGAAGATGAAATATACATACCCCCAAATTATTTGAAACAGTATTTCCACTGTTTATGGCTGAATAACCGAAGTTTGGTGGTAAGCGGAGTAAGATCAGTCGACGTAAACCGGCTCCTGCAACATCAGGAGCTCCTCCGATGGGTCAGCGGTGAGGAACGGCTTTAACCTGTGTCCGTTCATTTGAATAGTAAAACCGTCCTCTGGATTTTTCAAATCCACCGTACCGTGCGGATATACAGTCCGCACAAAATATGGTCCTTTCCAGCGAGATCTGAGCTTCCCGGGATGGAAATGTAACCGGGTGTCGTAAAGAAGTACCTGTTGACCAGGTATGAAAGTTTTGCGCAAAAGGTGTTTATCGTGAAACGCCTTCATTCGGTTCTTAACGACAACCGCGTTTTCGTAAGCTTCATCCCGAAGCTCGTTTAGTTCGTTGATCTGCAGCTTCCGATGGCTGCCCGCATCATCAAGAGATAGATTCAGCTCCTTAATCGCCCAAAATGCTTGATGCTTGATTTCCACTGGAAGGTGGCAAGCCTTTCCGTAAACAAGCCGATAAGGAGACATGCTAAGATCAGTCTTATAAGCGGTTCGAAATACCCAAAGGGTATCGGTGAGTTTTAAAGACCAATCCTTACGGTTCTTGGAAACCGTTTTCTCCAAAATCTGTTTGATTTGCCGATTAGACACTTCGGCTTGCCCACATGTTTGGGGGTGATAGGGCGGTGGATAGCTTATGATTAATGGAGTATTCCCCGCATCAAGGCCTCGAAAGTCCTATTACAGAAATGTGTTCCATTGTCACTAATGATCGCGCGGGGGTGTCCAAACCGGGAAAAGATGTTTTCCTTAAGGAATCTAATGACAACCTTATTGTCGTTAGTCCGGATGGGCACGGCCTCGACCCATTTAGAGACATAATCAACAGCTAGAAGAATATACAGGTTTCCAAAAGAGCTGGGAAACGACCCCATGAAATCAATCCCCCAAACATCGAAAATCTCGACAACCAAGATTGGTTGGAGCGGCATCTCGTTTCTTCTGGATATCTGGCCCAAGTGTTTGGCACCGGGAGCAAGTATTGCATTAACTATTAGCATTTTTGAAGAGTTGTGGCCAGTAGAAACCACACTGCAAGATCTTCTCGTCTGTCTTTCTTGGGCCAAAATGCCCGCCGCACGCTTGATCGTGGCAAAATGACAGCACACTCTTGAATTCATTATCAGGCACACACCGACAAATAATCTGACAGTATTTAAATAGATAGGGTTCATCCCAGTAAAAATACTTTACTTGGGATAAGAATCGAAGTCTGTCCTGACTTGACCACTCGTTTGGTAGTAATCCTGTTGCTAAATAGTTCACAATATCTGCGAACCAGGGTTCGCATGATACTGTCAAGAGCTGTTCATCCGGAAAAACGTCGTTTATTGGAAGTGGAAGCGTCGGCGAAGAAGGAAGTCGTGAGAGATGGTCGGCCACTACGTTTTCACATCCTCTTTTGTCTTTGATGACAAGGGTCAAACTCTTGGAGTAAGAGGATCCAACGTATCAGCCGAGATTTTGCGTTCTTCTTTGCAAAAAGATGGCGTAGAGCAGAATGGTCTGTGTAAACAATGACTAGAGAGCCGATTAAGTAAGGCCTGAATTTTTCTAATGCAAACACAACAGCCAAGAATTCCTTCTCGGTTGTTGTGTAATTCAGTTGGGCATCCTTCAGGGTTCGGCTAGCATAATAGATTACGTGCGGCATCTTGTCGATGTGCTGCCCTAGGACGGCACCGATGGCAAAGTCGGATGCATCGCACATAATCTCAAATGGATACATCCAGTCATGAGAAGAAAGTACGGGAGCAGAAGTGAGTGGGCTTTTAAGTGATTCATATGCAGTCACACAGCTCGAGTTGAAATCGAATGTAGTGTCCTTGGCCAATAGAAGAGTCAAGGGTCTAGCAATTTTGCTGAAATCCTTGATAAACCGTCTATAGAAACCGGCGGTGGCCAAGAAAAGTTCGGATGTCTCGGACGCATCTGGGAGGAGGAAGATTGGAAATGACCTCAATCTTAGCTTTATCCACCTCAATGCCATTTGCGAGATGATATGTCCCAAGACAATACCTTCGCGCACCATGAAGTGGCACTTCTCCCAGTTCAAAGTGAGATTTTTATCCTTACACCGGGTAAGGACAGCGTCGAGATGCTGTAAACACTCGTCAAAGGAATCGCCGAAAATGGAGAAATCATCCATGAATATCTCCAAGAATTTTTCCACCATGTCTGAGAAAATTCCCATCATACACCGCTGCAAGGGGTAGCGGGTGCATTGCATAACTCAAAGGGCATGCAGCGATATGCAAATGTGCCGAAAGGACAGTGTGAACGTTGTTTTGTCTTGTCCTTTTTGGCGATGGGAATCTGGTTATAGCCAGAGTAGCCATCCAGAAAGTAGTAGTACTCGTGTCCAGCCAATCGTTCAAAGAATTTGGTCAATAAAAGGCAGCGGAAAGTGGTCTTTCCGCGTTGCGGCGTTGAGTTTTCTGTAATCAATGCACACTCGCCACCCCAGTTTGGGTGCAAGTAGGGATTGACTCGTTTGCCTGATTGGTGATGACCGTTATGCCCGACTTTTTGGGGACAACATGTATCGGACTGACCCACTGGTTATCAGAGATAGGGTAAATGATACCACTATCAAGACATTTGACGATCTCTTTTTTCACAGCCTCCTTCATGACTGGATTAAGTCACCTCTGTGGATCCCTGGCTGGTTTGGCATCATCTATCATATGAATGTGATGTTCAACGATCAAGGGACTAATCCCCTTGATGTCCGCCATAGTCTAGCCAAAAGCTTGCCGATTGCTCTGCAAGACCGTCAGAAGGGCTTTCTTTTGCTCTTGAGCTAGAGAAGCGAAGATGATGATAGGGAGGGTCTCGTTCTCACCTAAGTAAGCATACTTGAGGTGAGACGGCAACGGCTTGAGTTCGAGCTTTGGAGGTGAAACGATTGAAGGCAAAATCGGCGAAAATGTCTCGAACTCGAAGGATTCTAACAGAGGCTCAAAATGAGTGTACGCGATCGAGTCGGATGGTTCAGCTAACGCGTCCGAAAATTCAAAGTATTCAAGCTCGGGTGGCGACAAGTCAAGATCGTTCGAGAAAGTGAAACACTCATAATCACTGTCGGGAACAGTATCAGATTCAAGGAGGAACACACTAGTGGCGTCAAGATTGCTGTGATCAAACAGAAATTTCTCGAACTCACAGTCCTCAAGGACGATCTCCTGGATCGAACAAACGCCTAGCATATGAGCATTAGGTTCGGAGGGCTGATTCCCCAACCTAAAAATGTTGAGTTCAATTGTCATGTTTCCAAAAAATAGGTTCATCGAACCATTTCGACAATTGATCACAGCATTCGAGGTCGCAAGGAATGGTCGACCGAGTATCACCGGAATTTGATTCCGGGGGGTTAGCTACAGGTTGTGTGTCTAAAACAATAAAACCAACGGAGAATATGAAGTCTCCTACCTTTATTGACACATCCTCTAGCTCATCTCTAGGATGAGTGATAGATCGATCGGCCATTTGGAGAGTACAGTGTGTGGGTTTTAGCTCTCCTACACCTAAGTGCTCATATACCGAATACGGAAACAGGTTAACACTGGCACCAAGATCCAAAAGTGCGCGGTTGATGTTCTTATCCCCAATAGTTATTGAAATCGTAGGACAGTCGGGCTCCTTTCGTTTTGAGGTAAACCTTGGGTAAGAGCATCACTCACGGCACTAGCTAAGAAAACCTTCTTGGGGTACCTGAGATTTCCTCTTCTTAGTGCACAAGTCCTTCAAGATTTTTGCGTAAGAAGGGACTTGTTGGATTGCATCCAAGAGGGGAATGTTAATGTTAACCTGTTTAAAAAACTCCA
This sequence comes from Agapanthus africanus, assembly GCA_030015575.1. Lineage (NCBI taxonomy): Eukaryota > Viridiplantae > Streptophyta > Magnoliopsida > Asparagales > Amaryllidaceae > Agapanthus > Agapanthus africanus. The sequence goes on from CM057337.1 coordinate 82,514,277, forward strand.
CAATCTTCTCCATTTGTGGATTTTGTTTATTAGACCTCAACCGGTTGGAAATGGAACATTTTGAAAATTGGTTGAGTCCAAGACTTGTGGAGGAGATTGTAGAGTTGGAACGGATCCCAGAACTGGAGTTTTCGTAGAGTGAGATGTGGTTCCGTTCGGAGTAGCAGAAGAAGAAGAGCCTTTTGAAGAATAGAAAACAGGCTCAGAAGACGAAGAAGGAGAAGAAGAGGCAGCGGTCGGGGTGTCATCATCTGTGCCAACGTTGTTGTACAGCATCCTTCCAGATCTCAACGTAGTCACGGCACTCACATTACGGTTTTGTTGTTCAAGAGCAACATGTGCATTATGTGGGTGACCAGGATTTGGGAGTGGTTGAGATGGAAGCTTCCTTTTCTCTAGCTCGCTCAAAGCCGCATTCAGTTGTGCAATCTGGGCTTCGATGATTTTGATGCTTTCCCCGTGTGTAGCAGTGTGTTGCACCAAAGACTGAATGGAAGACTGGATGTTGGCATTGGATTGAATCGATTGCTTTACAAACGCCTCTAGATTTCGTTCTAGCGAGAAAACCTTATCATTGTTTGACGGAACAAAATTGTTTTGAGGAAAAGAATTGTTGGGTGCAAAATTATTCGGTGGATTTTGAAAAGGTTGGGGTTGGAAGGGCTGCTGATATTGATGTTGAGTTTGAGGCTGAGCTTGTTGTTGAGGAGGAGGAGGCCTTTGGAAGTTGTTGTGGCCTTGGAATTGTTGCTGGTTCTGATTTCAGGCGAAATTGGGGTGGTTCCTCCAACCAGGATTGTAAGTGTAAGAGTATGGATCATTTCTTTGTCTTTGATGAAATGCAGCATTGACCTGATCCTGTCCTTGAGCAGGTGGGTTGTAAGGACACTCTTCGGTCAAATGTGATGGGTTTAAAAAATAAGTACAGATGGTACGAGGGAGAAGAGCAGGGCAGGAGAAGGCGATGAGAATTTGCTCTCAATTGCTTCTAGTTTTCGTGTGATCGCTGCCATTTCGGCCTTCATTGCAATTGAGAGATCAGGTTGATGAACGCCTGCCCTAGAGGGACCGGAAGAAGTAGAAGAAGTAGATGAAGTGTTCAGTCTAGTGCTTTCCCACTGAAGCGTTTGTTCCGCGAGATCGTCGAGAAATTGCCAAGCTTCCTCGTCAGATTTGGATAGGAAGTGGCCTTGACAGATGGTCTCCAGCAATTGCTTAGTTGCTGGGTTCAGTCCTTCGTATAAGGTCTGGTAAAGTTGCCATCTCTCAATACCATGATGAGGGCACTGAACAAGAAGGTCTTTATATCGGTCAAAGCACTTCCAAAAAGGTTCGGCAGGAAGCTGGGAAAATTGGTTAATTTCATTTCGTATTCTCGCGGTCTTGTGATTTGGGTAGAATTTTCTAAGAAACGCTTTAACAAACTCTTCCCAACTGTTTATGGAATGCGATGCGGTACTATACAGCCACTTCTCAGCTAGGTCACACAAAGTGAAAGGAATGACTCATAGCCGCATAGTATCGTCGGACAGTTGGGTTGTCTTCATCATTGCACAGACGTTCTGGAACTTGTTGATGAAGATGTAGGCATCTTCGGATTCCAGCTCATGAAATTTAGGCAACATGTTGATAAAGTGGGACTTAAACTATCCCCATTTGCCGGCGGAAGTGAAAGACAGGTAGGAAGTGCGGAGCGGGTAAGATAGAAACAATCCTGGAGCGCGATCCGCTGTGGCGCTTCAACAGGAGGTGGTTGCAGGGTATTCGCACCCAGATGAGATAGAATCAGTCCCGGGGGAGGTAAAGTGATGTTAGGAGGAAATCCTGACATCTCAGAAGAAAAATTTAGTGATGGTGATGGTGAAGGTGAGGATGTATGAACAGAATTCCGGTCAACGTCGGAGTTGGCCGGCAAAAGTAAGGGTGAAAGAGATGTGGAGGGAGTTTCAATTTCGGAGTCGATCGTGTAGTCTGTAGTGACTAACGACACACGAACTAGGCGGGCACTAGTGTCCCAAGTCCAACCGGACATACACTAAACGAGTTTAGTATAGTCAAAGCGTAGAATGTGAGGGTAAAATAACGTCAATGGAGAAATACGGATGAAAGGTGGATGAAATGGGATTCTAGTGACAAAGGACAAGTTTTTATAAAAGTTTTTGTTTTGTTTTTTTTTAGAAAGAGTTTTGCAAAAATATGTACGGACTTACGGCACAACTTCAAACAATCACAGTTTAAACATGCACAATCATACCTAGAGCTATGGTCTTCTAAGTCCACTAGACTGCTCCTAACTGTTCCAAAGTGACAAGTTGTGAGATAACCCTCAAATCGTCTCTTCACTGCCTATTGTGACCAGGTAAGCACAAATGAAGAAATGAGAGTTCCGTTCACGAATCACCGTGAGACGGGCCTTTTAAAATTACCTTTCTCGCTTGTCTAGCCTAAGCACCACAAAGTCAAGTTTAGATAAACGATTCAATGCCCACAACCTTCCTCTGTCCTATTGAGCACGACAGTCCTTAGTTGGCCGAGTCTAGATATTTTTTAATTAAGCTCAAGAGTGATGCTTATATTTTTAGTGATTTTTGGGGTCTTAGGAAGGGTGATTAAATCCCTACCCAATCTGAATTGGTGTTATAGCCCTTTAAATTCCGTATTATTTATGCAAAGCAGTAACAACCAAAAATCTAAAACACTTGAAAAAATTTTATTTTGGCTGCGGTGCGAAGAATCCTGCACAAAATCAGTTTATTGGAGAGGGGAAGAGAATTTGCGCAAAGAATTCTGCAGAAAAATATGGTTCAGTGGAGTTCAGAGGAGGGAAGGAGATAATTGGAATACTCACAGAGAAAATTGGTTGCTGACGTCAGCAGTTGACCGCGGTTCCGCGGTCAAACAGCCGATTCTGCCGCGGTTCCGCGGCTGTTCAGAAAATTGACTGCTTCAAAATTTTATCCTGTGCTGAGTTGGTTCTCCTTTTCCTGTTTAGAGCCCCTGAATCTTGATTTGTTCACTGAGTTTTCTCCAGAACTGAACTAGACTTTCTTCTTATCCTACACACTTGCACAAAAACTAATCAAAAATAACAAGATGATTTTTTGTTTTGTTTTAAAAAATTTCAATTTTTATAATTTTTAATTCTTTAATTAACCCGAAATTACACAAAGAAAAAAACTGCTGTCTCCCCGGCAACGGCGCTATTTGATTGGTATGATTTTTCTGTGTGTTTGAATTTTTAATTACCGCAATCAAGACGGTTTCGCTTGGTAGCTAGCCGGTTGAGTACGGGTCGATCCACAGGGAGATGGAATCTTTTTCTTTATGTTTTAACGAGTTAAATCCAAATATTTTGAGTTTTGTTTTAAGATCTACTAATGAGATAAAGGATGATAAAGAACTTGCTAGGGCTAGGATTAGGTTAGTTCGAGTTAGGAATTTCTCACTTCTTTCAATGCCCTTCTTAATATCAGTGTTACGGTAATCGGCAACAACGGGGATTAGCATGACTAGGAAGGAACTTACAAGTATAAGCTAGGCTTTCCATGCTTAGTTTCTTCATTTTGGTCCTTGTCCGTTCGTTCTTGGCTCTTAGCCCTAACCTCCGGTTAATTCAACCACAACCGGTCTAACTATGGAATCACCGCTATCATGTAGGATAGGGTGCCTTAGTGAGCGGATTGTGGTTCAATTAAAGGGAGTCCGAATTAAGGTGTTGGGCAAACAAAAGAGTGAGAGAGATTTCCTTCTCTCAAACTTTCCTTCTCCTGTCTTAACAAGTGAGAGATTACTCACCCATTAAAAAGATAAAAACAAAAAGGAAAATAGAAAGAAATGAGATTAAGAAGAAATTACAACTAGCTATTTGAGACCTCACATTGGCAAGGATCTTACTCAAGCATCATCGTTGTTAAGGATAAAGAAAATAAAAGAAGAGAAAACAAAAGAAAAACAACGATAAAATAATACAACTAAATTAGCAAATAAAAATTGCAAAGATAAACATGCAAAATAAAAAGGAACTCTTTTTTTTAATTTTTTTATTAATCAACGCTCATAAACTCACTACAATTTTTCATAGAGAAAGATAAAGAAGAATAGAATTTAATTCTAAAATCTAAATAAAGAAAAATCACCCTTTATTTGGCTTTAAGCTCTGCTATTTATAGGTAGGAGAGTGAAACCCTAGGTATACATTCTGAGCTAAACACGAGATTACAAAACTACACCAAGAGAGCCGAGTCAACGCTGCTTCAACTGCCACCGACACTGTTCAGACGCGGCCGCGGAACCGCGGCATAAGTGACCAAATGGCCGCGGTTTCGCGGCCATTTGGTGGATTTGGGGGATCATCTTTTCAGGGCTTCTCCATGTTGCTGTTCTCTTGTGTTTTGTATACTTGGTTTATCAGAATCTCTTCAGTTTTCTTCCAGATTTTCAGCAGTGGACTTTTGTTTATTGAGCTCCGCGTTGAAATCTTGGATCTTGTGCTGCCCTTGTTGCTTTGTGCATTGAAATGACCAATGATTTGCCATTTTTTCCCTTGAACTGGTAGGCGGCATTTATACAGATAGTGCATGGAGATCAGTATTCATTTATTGTTGGTTGTAGTCCCGCATTTGTTGCGACTTTTCATGAATTTCACTGTAAAGAGCTGAGAACATGTAATCTGCAATTATTCAGCAAACACGGATCAAAAGTACCTACCTATATGCATTGTGATCAAGAATGGGCGGTATAAAAATGCAAAAATCTGATATGAACAGTCCTCCGTCATTTCAGACAGGTAGCACTTAGTATTCATGCTATGTATGTTGGCCTTCGTCAAGGCATAGTGTATGGTAGCTATTTGTTACTTTTCTATTGTATAGATAGATGCGTTGGTTTGGGACAGTCGTACTACCATTTTGGCCTTCGTCAAAGGTATGTACGGGTCGGTTCAAATTAACCTGGATAATGACGGGTAGAACTTGACATGTGACTTATGATATGTTGGCTTTCGTCAAGGTCATAAGAGTATGGGGTAAAAATCACATCGGGAGTTTCTAAAAAAACTGAAACATACCAAGCATGCGCATACCTTCTTGTAGGGTTCCATGGCACGATAATGAGGTCTCACAAGGCATCAACCATGCCAATTTCAAATTTTACAAGTGCCGAGAAACCCTAATAGGATCGTTAACTAGAATTTTAGGCGAAACTAGAAGCTAGTTAACAACTTAACTAAAGGGAACGGAAATACAACCTTTGTAGATCCGGTTCTCCACCTCCATAGCTTCGTGATGAAGTCTCCTCGCTGTCCAAATCGAATCCCGGGCTCTAGCGTCGGCTTTATCGGAAAAATGGGCGGGCTAGGTCATCGACTACGATGCCGAAGATGATCTACGTCGAGGCATCACAAGATTAAGCTCCCACTTCACCAAGTTATGAAACTTGTGAAGATAACACCCTATACTACTTGGCAAGAGGTAGAGGATGAAGAAATAGGAAGTGGGTTCACTTTAGAATTGGATTTCTCACTCATTTCATCAATTCACCATTGATGAAGTCAAGCTTTCTTCATTGAAGAAGATGAAGAAGAAGAAGAAAGAATATCATAAGTATTTTCAAAATAGAAAATAATATGAATACTTATCATATCCTAACCCTAGTTAAGTGTAGAGAATAGACCATGGTTTGTTTAAATGGTTAGGGTTAAGTATGAAGACAAAATGGTTACAAAGTCAAACCTTCATGAAGATTCAACTACAAACAAAGAAAGCCACCATTTTCTCTTTATTCTTTCCAAAATAAATAAATAAATAAATAAGAAAGAAAAGCAAAACCCTAATCATTAACTTAACCATGGTTTAATCTTTACACTTAACCAAGTTAACATGTATCATCAAACATGATACAATCAAGTGCACAAAAGTATATCACACATACAACTTGTGAACTTCCAAGTGAGAAAATCCATTTAAAGTGAACCAATACTAGTTAATGAAAAGTAATATATCAAATATATAATTATACATTAAATCATTAAATCAACACTTGATTTAACGACCCGGTCATATCGCATATAACCGACTAATATCAATAGTAACAACTTATCGAATCAACACTTGATCCGATAACCCGGCTATAACGCATATAACCGATCAATGTTACAAATCGCGAGAATCGAATACAGTATCACATACTGGTATCATTCTCGGTCTCGCACATATCTCATATGCGCTCCTATTTCGTTTCGCTTGAGCCAGGAAACCTCTGTGTAGGACTCTAAAGACTCGTCAATACGCCGGCAGCAGGTGATGATCATATCAAGCACCCACAAGCCGCAAGCGGTCTGCTAAACGTAACGGCCACCCGGGTATTGAGCGATCAGAAGATCGACGAGCAAGCCCGCTCACACTCCAGTGAATCCAACCAGTAATACTACCGTACAGTCCGGTCTGATCGTCTGATATGTCGCATATCTTGCCTAGGGGTGGTAAACGTTAGACCCCAATAGCTCGATAAGTCGTGTCGATATGAGGTCTATAACAATTCGAGAAACTACTGGTAACACTTACCAGTAAATCTCAGCAACCCTGGCCAGGGATTTCCGGTTATAGCCAATCAAACACAGCGCAACATCAACTCCCTATACCGGGAGAGACGAATCCCCTCCTATCGCTCATTGCCTCTATGTGATTTGGGACCGTACCCAAAAACCACCGTTTTGCACGCCCTCTTGGACGTGGTAAGATGGAAATCAAAGCACAGTGGGAACCACACAAGACTCTATGACGATCTCGGGTCAACAGACTACTCTGTACCAGTGTCACCAGAGAACTGCCATCTGACGTAACGTATAATACCATCTGGGAGTTCTCGGCGAGTCCGTCCAGTGTACCCAGTCTCCACTGAGCACCCGTATATCATCTCTGATGTCAAACACCAATGGATATGGGATCATCCATCGCCCATCTGTATGGGTCGAGAAGGTATACGCTAGTCTACTCTGGTATATCGATGCACCCACGACTAGGGACCTTGAAGGATGTACTTATGGACTACCATGTCCCCACTAGTATGATCCGCATCATAGTCCAGGTAGTCAAGTACACATCCTAAGGGCTTTACCAACATGTATCAGAGAGACAATCAGTATACACGTTAAGGTAAAGAGCAACCAGATAGCATACTATCATGTCGAGCAAGAAAGTCCTCCATATATATGTCCCAGCATCCACTACAATATACATCCTATGTATAGCAATGGCCTCTAGGGCATACATATAACTAACAATCTCCCACTTGCACTAGGGCCATCTGTAGCAGTGGTTGTAGTATCTCATACTCAACCATCCCATAAAAGTCTCTCTCTGGGAATAGGCCTTCGTGAGTGGATCCGCCATGTTTATCCTCTTAGTCTACTCTCCTGACCACGATCCCCTGGAGATCAACCATCTCCATGATCTGGTAATACTGGCTTAGAATATGTCTGGATCACTGATGGGACCGGCGTTCCTTGGCATAAGCCACAACTCCATTGTCTCACAATGGTTGGAACGTAGTTCATCTCATGAACCAATATACACCCAGACTGCCTCTTTGGTAGCATCTTAAGTAGCGATGTATCCAGCCTTTATCGTCTAGTATGCCACGGTATCTAGCTTGGAACTTTTCCAACATACCGTCCCTCCACTGAGGGTAAAGACAATGCCTGTGACTGACATTCAGTCGTCTTTATCACCCTGGAACCATTCCAGTGATTCTCCCCAGGGTCGATTGATACCTTCTCACTACAACTAGTGAGAATCCTAACATCCATTTAGATCTATCTCATAGATCCAAAACCCAGGATTTAGGAGGTATCACTTTGATCCTATATGGAGAATCCTTGTGATAAGCGGAGATTGATCGAGCGTAGCATAGGAAACTCCTTCCCTATCAAGAGCATGTCATCCACGTACTCTACGAGGATCGTCACCATACTCCCTACTACCTTTTTGTTTATACAAGGTTCATCTACCATTTTGATGATGTCAAACTCTTTGACTAAATCATCAAAACAGATGTTCCAACTCCGCGATGCCTGCTTTATCCTATAAAGCATCTTGCACACGTTTCCGCTGCTCCCACTGTCTACGAAGCCCCCTGGCTGTGTACTTATAGACTCTCTCTTCTAAAACATCATTTAGAAAAGCAGTCATGGCACCCAACCGCCAGATATCGTAGTCATGGTATGTAGCCGTGGCAAGTAGGATCTGGATGGACTTAAGCATAGCCACTTGAAAAGGTTTCATCATAATCCACGCCTGGTCTATGACGAAAAACTTTAACAAGTCTAGCTTTGAAAGTCTCAACTTTTCCATCTACACCAAGTAATCTTCTCAAGATATACTTGCTCCTGATGGGGATTTAACCCTTCAGATATAGCAACCAAAGTCCATACTTTGTTGGTGTACATGGATTCCATCTCAGATCTCTAAGTATCCAGCCATTCTTACAGAGTCTTACTCCTGATGGCCAGCTCGAAACTAGTTGGGTCATCATCTTATGATGCAATCCTCACTCCCACTGTCATAGAGAAACCGAAGTATCTCTCAGGTGGATGAGGAACCCTACTAGATCGGCGGAGAGGCTGAGGTTCGTTGGAATCTACTGAATCCTTTTGGTTCTATCAAATCATCAGCTGCAATTTGTATGGCTGGAACATTTCCAGTTCTACATAACAGACCTTGCCTCGAGTTTGTCCGGATTTTGCTTTTAGACATAGGCTGGACAACCCCAAATCTTAACTAACTTAAGAAATGGGCTCTTCCCTTATCATATCACATATGAAATGGTAGGCAACTGATTTGATTTGAACCCTTTTCAATAGGTATGCAGCTTCTCAAGTGCATAACTCCCAAAAAGGAAATAGGTAACTCAGTAGTACTCATCATAGAGCACACCATATCATATAGGGTGCTATTGCTCCGCCCCGATATACCATCGTGCTATGGTGTATACGGAGGAGTAATGCTGAGAGAGAATCTCATTCTCCTTTAGAAAAGTCCAAGAATTTCGTGCTCAAGTATTCTCCTCCTTGATCTCATCATAGGACATAATACTTATACCCGTATTTTGGTTCTCTACTTCTAACTTATATTCTGTGAATATCTCAAAAGGTTCGGACTTGTGTTTCAATAGGAACATAGGTCTGAATCTCGAAAGATCATCAGAGAATGTAATGAAGTACAAAGAACCGGTCTTGGCATGTGTAGACATGGGACCTTTATACATCAACATGTATCATCCCAAGAGTTCACTAACTATTTCTCTGTTTCCAATAAACAGAGCTGGAGTCATTATATCTTTGTGACATGACTGGCAAGTTTCACAAGATGTAGATTCAAACTGATTTAAATATACATCTATATGTAACTTCAGCTGGTCGAGTCACATTGATATGACCTAGTCTACAATGCCTCAAGAAGGATTCGTTCATTTCTGAACTCCTCCTCTTGTGTGTGTTCCGTATACTAAAGAACTGTAGTTTGATTTAGAACATTAATGCTTTTAGATAACGTGCCTGAACCGATCAACTTTTGATATAGGAAATGTTCAAAACATTATCCAATAATACAAAATTTTATCATTTCTTTACTATTAAAGAGAGTGATATGATTTTGTATATCAGGTTCGGTATCTAATAACATTCGTTCAGAATCAATGTATTTGGAATACAGGGTGACAGTGACCAACAGACTTGGCTGCAACACTTGCCCCGTTTTCTGCCTCATGAAACTTATCACCCGTTCTCAGTTCTCTACCTTTCTGTAGCCCTATGTAACAGATTACATATCAGGGATCCTGATCTGGTATCACATACCCAGGACGTAGAGGATACAGAGAAACAGTTCTTTGTAATGAACACACCCGAAGATGATGCATCAGCATGCACTCTCTTCGTTTGGGTGGCACGGGAATTCTGGTAATCCCCTATTTCCTGCTCTGTCTTATAACAATTATAAGTTGGAGCGGGACCAACGTTCCCCAGCTCAGTATAACAAGCGGGTTCGGTCAACAATCCGTATTATTATCTTGATTAAGACGTGATATGGTCGCTACCTGGAGAGAGAGAGAAGAAAACACTCAGCGTGCGCTCTTGCAAGAATAGATTAGTTATTATTTTATCCAATCAGGATGGCTCCCACTGCTTTTTATCAAATCTTCCTTCAAACCCTAAAAGGAAAGACTAGCCGGGATTAATTACACACTACAAGTTCGCCAATCTTTCAGCCAGGCCAGTGTCGGTACTTTGAGGGAGGTCCCCCGTACTTTCGCACGAACCTAATTAATGTAAACCTCGTTTTCCCAGAGGCGTAACCTCGTTAACACCTTTCTAGACACCTACTTGATCGGCTAATTGTAATGTGTAAAACTCTCCCAGGAGTAACTCTTACTCGCAGCGGGTATCGGGATCCAACTATCTCATAGAAGGTATGCAATCTCATTGCAAATTTCAACACTTGAAATTCCCGATAATATTTTGCCCCTAACGTGCTATGACCTTGACGAAAGCCAACAAACCATAGCCCGCTAGTCAAGTTCAACCCGTACATTTCTTGATTGAATTAAACCCACCCGCTTGACGAAAGCCAACAAAGCCGTACGACTACCCTAATCCAATCGCATCGTATGCAGCAGATAAGCAGCATATAGCTACCGCACACTGCACCTTGACGAAAGCCAACAAATGCAGCACGAATACTATATACAACTTATCTGAAATGACGGAGGGCTACGACAGGTTTTTCTGAAAACCTATTGCGTAATGAACTTGATATCGTTGTAGAATCAAATGATTTTAAAATGGAGTGCTTTTGAGGCTTTTCAAGTTTTGCTAAAGGAGTCACTCCCGGTGAAGGGATCGTCGGTCCTTTCCTCGTCGAATGAGGTGCGGGATATATCATATATATCACTGTGCAAAGCAAAAACTCTTAAAAGCAATCAAAAGACAAACCGAGTGTGTAGCATCTGCCAGTTATTGCTAAAGGAGTCACTCCCGGTGAAGGGATCTCGGTCCTTTCCTCATCGAATAAGGTGCAGGATATATCGTATATACCGCTGTGCAAAGCAAGAACTGTAGCTATCTGTTTTATTTTTTGAAATTCGATTCTACAACATCTTAGGTTTCTTTTATTTCATTAATCATATTAATGAAGTCCCATCATTAAAGTACCTAAACATCACAGATAAATACGACGTACACTTATGCCATCCGCATTTGCCTCGATGTCCCCTCGTGCACCGTTAGGTTAGGTAACTAACGGCAGAGCGGGGCAGGGCTAGCGCGGGTGTAAAACATAAGTAACGTCTATATAATATATCATATATACTATATACTGTATCCATCACAGAACATATCACATGATCACATCACAGATAACGCAGCAGAAGAAACATATGAAATATTGGATATACGAGGACGTCCGTGTTTTCAATATGAGCCAGTATAAAACACGGATTCCATGGTCGTGATGAATAGCCAAACCCACACCCCTAGACCCCTACGAGAGCGGCAAGCAACCCTACCAATTCTAGAGTTAGGAGACCCGGACTCGACTCCTCGAGTTGGTCTCCCACTGGACTCCAGAACCCGGTTACTTATGCTCCTCTCCTTGGGTCTATCCTAGTGCAGAAAAGTAAATAATATACAAAAGGTGACATCTTCCGCAACCTGGAAGTGCCCCAATAAAAGAATATTACAAACAAGTTTTTACATGAATGAAAATGAAAAACACTCATCTCACATAAAAACCCCCGGCTATTCAAACACGGCGATCCAATACCACATATCCAGCAACACATAACATCACATGTCATCAACGTAAGTAAATATGCGCATCCCAATTGTCGTTGACATATAGCAACGAAACCGGCGATATCACATATTACACTTACGGTCACAGAAAAGAAAGTGTAAAACTACAACAGTTGGAATCCACAACCTACATTGACATCGCATGCCTAATCAAATGAATTCCTTAGATATCGCATGCCTAACCATTATAAACCCCGCATTTTAGTCTCATTATCGAAAACTCTTTTCAATATCAAGTCGGGCAATTCAACAAGATTCCTGACATCCTGATCGAATGCTCGTCGCAAACTTCAGTAGACGGCCGCACCCCCGATACCGTTGACGAAGTGCACCAAGGCGGAACACCACTACCGCAAGCATCCGAACGGATGCTTTCGGCGACGGGGTTCTCCTACAGTCACTTGGTCGGGGCTATGGGGTGTAGCTGTCTATTAAGTTTACCCGGCGAGTATCGCGTACGCTACGTGATTGCGACGGACTTTTGATCACATCAAAATTCCGTGGCAACCGATCAAGTGAGACTAAAGTGCTATGTTTATAACATTCATTCAGTTATCTCATAACTACTTGTGAATTCCAATTATTGTATCCCATTCCAGATAAATAGAAAATGTTAAACTTTCCGATCGAACATTCATACACCCAAGTTTTCCCGATACAGATCAACTCATGAAATAAGTTCAAAGACATTCACTTCATGCCTCAGTACCAACGGTCCAGCCGTAGAAGGGTCAAGCCAACGCCTCACATGTGGCATGCCGTACTGCCCCAAACCCGAAGGTTCAAAAGGCAGTTCAAGACGGTCACATAATCGAGTTAAGGTTTGTTGTCTTCTAGAGGGTCCATCGCGTTACTTGCACTACTTAGAACGTCTTTAAACTACGGAAAAATCCAACACTTGGAAATTTCCCGACATGGGAAAAAGTGGGTATTTATATCCGGTCGAACTTTTTAACATATTTCTAAAATTATCCGGAAAACACATAGACAAAATTAGACAATCCGATCGAAACACCGAGTCCCCAATACAACCCAGAAAATTCATCTCTTGAATAAATATTAAAAATTCCCAGGAAAACCAGCACTGCAAAGTAGGAGTTACTGTGCAAAATTCATTGAACAATGAGACATTACGGCCGCGGAACCGCCGCACAAGCCATGCTTGTGCCGCGGAACCGCGGGGGTTTGATGGATTTATGCTATCGAATTTCACAGTAACTCTTACAATATCCTGCTGAATTTTCTGCATATTTTTAATCCTTAAAAATCCCAGTTTTCAGAAATTGTACAGAGAGCATTTTTTGGGTTAGGGTTTCGGTTCGATCGGACTTCTAACATCGTCTACGCATCGCCTAAGGATCTAGCTAGTCTCTGATACCATTGTAGGGTTCCATGGCACGATAATGAGGTCTCACAAGGCATCAACCATGCCAATTTCAAATTTTACAAGTGCCGAGAAACCCTAATACGGATCGTTAACTAGAATTTTAGGCGAAACTAGAAGCTAGTTAACAACTTAACTAAAGGGAACGGAAATACAACCTTTGTAGATCCGGTTCTCCACCTCCATAGCTCCGTGATGAAGTCTCCTCGCTGTCCAAATCGAATCCCGGGCTCTAGCGTCGGCTTCATCGGAAAAATGGGCGGGCTAGGTCATCGACTACGATGCCGAAGATGATCTACGTCGAAGCATCACAAGATCAAGCTCCCACTTCACCAAGTCATGAAACTTGTGAATATAACACCCTATACTACTTGGCAAGAGGTAGAGGATGAAGAAATAGGAAGTGGGTTCACTTTAGAATTGGATTTCTCACTCATTTCATCAATTCACCATTGATGAAGTCAAGCTTTCTTCATTGAAGAAAATGAAGAAGAAGAAGAAAGAATATTATAAGTATTTTCAAAATAGAAAATAATATGAATACTTATCATATCCTAACCCTAGTTAAGTGTAGAGAATAGATCATGGTTTGTTTAAATGGTTAGGATTAAGCATGAAGACAAAATGGTTACAAAGTCAAACCTTCATGAAGATTCAACTACAAACAAAGAAAGCCACCATTTTCTCTTTATTCTTTCCAAAATAAATAAATAAATAAATAAGAAAGAAAAGCAAAACCCTAATCATTAACTTAACCATGGTTTAATCTTTACACTTAACCAAGTTAACATGTATCATCAAACATGATACAATCAAGTGCACAAAAGTATATCACATATACAACTTGTGAACTTCCAAGTGAGAAAATCCATTTAAAGTGAACCAATACTAGTTAATGCAAAGTAATATATCAAATATATAATTATACATTAAATCATTAAATCAACACTTGATTTAACGACCCGGTCATATCGCATATAACCGACTAATATCAATAGTAACAACTTATCGAATCAACACTTGATCCGATAACCCGGCTATAACGCATATAACCGATCAATGTTACAAATCGCGAGAATCGAATACAGTATCACATACTGGTATCATTCTCGGTCCCGCACATATCTCATATGCGCTCCTATTTCGTTTCGCTTGAGCCAGGAAACCTCTGTGTAGGACTCTAAAGACTCGTCAATACGCCGGCAGCAGGTGATGATCATATCAAGCACCCACAAGCCGCAAGCGGTCTGCTAAACGTAACGGCCACCCGGGTATTGAGCGATCAGAAGATCGACGAGCAAGCCCGCTCACACTCCAGTGAATCCAACCAGTAACACTACCGTACAGTCCGGTCTGATCGTCTGATATGTCGCATATCTTGCCTAGGGGTGGTAAACGTCAGACCCCAATAGCTCGATAAGTCGTGTCGATATGAGGTCTATAACAATTCGAGAAACTACTGGTAACACTTACCAGTAAATCTCAGCAACCCTGGCCAGGGATTTCCGGTTATAGCCAATCGAACACAGCGCAACATCAACTCCCTATACCGGGAGAGACGAATCCCCTCCTATCGCTCATTGCCTCCATGTGATTCGGGACCGTACCCAAAAACCACCGTTTTGCACGCCCTCTTGGACGTGGTAAGATGGAAATCAAAGCACAGTGGGAACCACACAAGACTCTATGACGATCTCGGGTCAACAGACTACTCTGTACCAGTGTCACCAGAGAACTGCCATCTGACGTAACGTATAATACCATCTGGGAGTTCTCGGCGAGTCCGTCCAGTGTACCCAGTCTCCACTGAGCACCCGTATATCATCTCTGATGTCAAACACCAATGGATATGGGATCATCCATCGCCCATCTGTATGGGTCGAGAAGGTATACGCTAGTCTACTCTGGTATATCGATGCACCCACGACTAGGGACCTTGAAGGATGTACTTATGGACTACCATGTCCCCACTAGTATGATCCGCATCATAGTCTAGGTAGTCAAGTACACATCCTAAGGGCTTTACCAACATGTATCAGAGAGACAATCAGTATACACGTTAAGGTAAAGAGCAACCAGATAGCATACTATCATGTCGAGCAAGAAAGTCCTCCCTATATATGTCCCAGCATCCACTACAATATACATCCTATGTATAGCATGTAAGTGCACGGCGGCGCCCCGGCCGTCAATCCGACGGCCAAATGCGGAAACGGTGATAAACTTTAATTTTGCGAACTTAGTAAACCGGCACCACCGCGCACTAAACTCCGGATCGGGCCATTAAACTAGATCTAGCTAACTACAAGACGGGTTAGAGATATACCGAGTGATCCGAGTCCTCCGGTCTTCTCGTCGTTGTCCCGATCTCCCGCGGATCCTCCGGTCGCCATATCCTTGCCGGAAGGGCACCACATCGTCTGCATCTTTTACGGGCTCCCGCCTCTATACCGAGGCAACTCGGACATGAAGCTGGCAAGTCGACATGTCCAAGAAGTGCTGTAGAATGTAGTGTAGAGTGCATGTCTCACTTTGGGGTTATGTTGCCTTTGAAGATGATGGAGGAATCAAGATAAGAAAAATGGTGCTTGCATTTTTCTAGCATGAAATGAGATGAACAAATTTTCCCTCTTGAAAAATGATCCTCTCTTCTTCTTCTCTCAAGTATGAAGAAAAACTTATCATCTTAGAAAATGGTGGAGGAAAGAATATGAAGCATGAAGGGAGGTGATGGTAGGAGCACAAGTGGTGACCACATACAAACATCATCATAACAAAACCCATACCCAAATCAAATCCATTCACTTCACAATAAATGCAAGAATGGTGCAAAAGAAAAGATGCTCTCATAATAAATCCTTTTGCAATAAACCCCTCCACAAATGTTATTTGCACAATTGCAAATAACCCCCTCCATCGGAAAAGTCCGGCCGGGAAAGAACAAAGGAAAACCGGCCAGAACGGAATGCAAACTGGCAACTCCAGAAAACTGGTCCCGTAATAAATTACAGGAAAACCCCGATACTGTGCATACACACCCGCATCTGTATTCCGTCCGGATACAAATGCAAAGAGACAAAATCTACACTGTACTATACTAGGATCCGGCTTAAACCAAAGCCGGCTAGTAATATCCGTTCGATCCTGATCCGTGCAATACCGCACGTATCTGATCGAACCCTGCCATATATCCATACGGCTACTAGTACATACTGTCCGATCCTGATCCGTGTAATACCGCACGTATCTGATCGGACCCTGCCATATCTCCATACGGCCTCTACAGCGTTTCGCCCGAAAGCTGAGTAACTGAAAGTGTGGTGGACTCTAAAGACTCGTCAATACTATGGCTGTGGATTTAACCACTAGCACGTCAGAGGTATAAGCCAATACGTGACGGGCCACCAGCTATTGACCAAAAGGGACGTCGATGAGCGAACTCATCCTGACACCCTACTGAGCCTGTCAGTGACAATATCCGTACAGTCCGGTCCGTTCGTCTATGAGCATCGCATGTCGGGCCTAAGGGGTGGGTAAAAGTCAGACCCCCAAAAGCGGTACAAGTCGTGTCGGAGTGTAGCCCAGAACACCCTGAGATACTACTGGAATACCTACCAGTAAATCTCCTGCCTTGGCCAAGGACTTCGTGTAATGGCTCTCCTAGACACAGCGCGACCTCACCCCCAATACCGGGAGAGACGAACCCCCGAAGATCCGCTCACTGCCTCCATGTGGCTCGGGACTGTACCCAACTAAAACCTGTTTGCACGACTCCTTTGAGCCATGGTAGGGTAGTAATCAAAGCACAGTGGGAACTCACGCGAGACAAATGATGATCCCCAGGTCGATGAACTAACCTGTACACATGTCACCTGGGAACTGCTATCTGACGTCAGGTATAAGACCAACTAGCATGTTCCCGGCGAGTCCTGTCCGGTGTACTCATAACCCAATGAGCACCTGTATACATCTTAGGTGATCCAACTGACACCAGTGGCCTGTGAGACCGGCCACCGTCCCTCGTCGGGGTCTCGACTGTATACACTAGTCTACTCTGGAGAATCGATGCCCTGTCTCGAAACTCCCACGACTAGGGACCATTTAAGGATATGCTTGTAGACTCCAGCTCTCACTTATATGATCGCCCTCATACTGCTGGTCGTCAAGCAAGAATCCTAGGGGCTCTATCAACGTGTAATAGCGACCTGTCAGGTCACCTAAAGCAGTACACGATGATAAAAGTAAACCAGATAGCATACTATCATCTTGAGTAAGACTGTCGTACCGGGATAGGTCCTCCCTCAATCATTGCAATCACGTGCCTGTGATCCAATAATTGACTCTGAGGGCACTATCTCCAACAATCTCCCACTTGCACTCAAGGCTAATTATTGCGATGTCGCATACTCACAGCCCGTGTGATACCGAACACACAACTCCTCTACAGGTCAGTCTCACAAAGCTCGTTTGCGAAACTATTGCGTTCGAGGAATAGCCTCAGTGAGTGGATCCGCTCTGAAGTTTCTTTCTATGTCTCTCTCTATATCTCAAGTTCGCGGAGAAAGCCATCTCCCGAAATGAGCAATACCTGTCTTAGAGTGTCTGGATGTCTGATGGGACCGAGCTCATAAATGAACTCCAAATCCAAACTTCTTAGACTGTATCGTCAACTGAACTTAATCAATATCCTGCGCCATGCCACCCTCAGTATTGCCTTGGACCACCTGTCCAAAATACTGCCCCTCGTCAGAAGGAAAAACTATAACTCTGACAACCTCCTTGTCGTCCATGTCACCTTGGAAGCCTGGAGTGATAACCGTCTCCTAAAGGAGGCAGCCGTTATCATATCCCTAGAACATTCACTTATGTTCTAAAACTGCTTCCGACTGTTCCTCCAGGATTGGATCAATATCAACTTATTGCATCTAGTGCAAGAACAACATCTGGTGTGGTACTTGACATCTCATGATTGACTCAATTGCCTAAGCAAGTGATCTGCCAATCATGCACATCCCTCTCTACTTTAGTCTATAAGACACCTTTAGAGAGGGTGACTCCATCACCTGCAGGTACACTACCGTGCCAGGAGTCGTCCATTCTAAATACTCTTAGAATGCTGTCTAAGTACCCTGATTGGGAAACCACCCAAATCTAGATCTAAAACCATAGATCTAGTAACCAGTATGTCTGATATAATGTCCAAGTCCCTTGTGGAGAAAACCACTGTGTGACAACCAAAGAATAACCGATCGTAGTATAGGAGTTTCCTTTCCTACTTTGTGTATGTCATCCAAATACCATGACATCACACCCTACTACCTTCTCAACAGATCCATCCCCTATTCTGATGACGTCAAACCCATGACTGTCACATCAGAAATAGATGATCTATCTCCGCTATATCTGCTTTAGTCTATAAATAGACATAAGCCTGATGTCCACCAATGCTTCCGCTGCTCCCACTGATTACGACAACCCTCTGGCAGAGTCATATAGACGTGTACTTCTAAAGCTAGTTTAGAACGACGCTATACCCATCCTCCTGCCGGGTCTCGCGGCCTGGAACAACAACAATGGCAAGTATGGGTAAACAAGAACTTCCCTGTCACCGTCCTTGAGGCTACCGGAGTACCTCTCGGGTGCCTGAAGTTACCCACCTTATCTGCGGAGTGGCCAATGGAATGTCAAAACAGATTGAATCTTTAGGTTCCTTATCAAATCTTCAGTAATCGTTTGCGGTTCTGGAATCACTTCCAGTTCTACCATACTCCCACTACTGTTTTTGAAAAAATCCATTTTTATTAAAACTGTGGCGAGTCAAGAACAATATCACTATTGATCTTTCTTATGGTAGAAAATCAACCCTCGTCATAGCCTGGGTCAACCCACAAACAGCCATTACAGAAACGTGCCTTGAGTTATCCAGAGTCTGGTTTTAATCATAAGCCGGACAACTCCCCGTACCTTAACAATGTTAAGATATGAACTGTACTATATCCAATATAGAACCAGAGGCACAGATTTAATTGAACCAGATTCAAATCATGCAGCTGTCTCCAGTGCATGTCAACTAAATGGAGAGAGGCCGATCAGCGTTACTCAACTTAGGAATGCTTCCAATTATGAGTAACCTGAAAGAGAAGCAATTTCTCTTTATCATTACTATCAACTGAATACCATACACAAGCATCTATATCTTCGATCACTTTGAAGAATCCCGATACTTGCTACACCTGGTTCTCTACTCTATTCAAATACCTATAACTCCTCAAAACTTAGACCCTGTGTTTCTACGAAACACATGTCTAAGAACTAGAGAAGTTAAAAGTAAACAGAATATAGTATGAGGACCAACCCCTCTGTCCTAATGGACACTGGACAACATACAATACTCTGTATAAGTCCGCCGAGTCTAACAACTCTTTCACTGTGTGTCGTAGGTTGAAAACTGTACTTATGGTTAAGAAGAATTACACCGCTGTTTAATGCTCCTTACCTAACCATCCACTGATATAGGTAAATGTCATCGACATAATATCAAAAGGTATATCTCACTCTATGAAAATAGACGTACAGATATATCAATTTGAAATTGGTGCATAAAAGCGGATATTCAAAACCAAATATTTGCCGACCGGCAAACAGCCCAGGTGATTTCCTCAAATATCACTGATTACAACGAATCCCGATATAATGAGGATGATCACCCAATTCCCAATAACCTACTCCCACTCATCATCTGTAAAACCAAACAGATGTGAGAATCATACCTGGTAAATACATACCCTGGAGTAAGTATCTAATCGGGAAATCAGTTTTCTTTTAACAGTACACAGTGAACTGAAACATTGAAATGTTTCCATAGGGTTTCCTGGTATTCCTAGTAATGCCTCTACCATTATCCAGATTCACAACTATAACCGCATAATTCTTTGCCACTTCTCCAAATCCCTTTATATGTCTTTAGTCGTTACCTTCTGCACACCCCTTAGGCCAAATGGTTTTCTTCCTTCCCTACCGTTCGGCACCAGCCTATGGTTTGGAAGAAGACTATCCAATAAGCATAATGGGTGTACTGTCCTAGTCCTAGGAGCACTCGCAATGCGAGAGAAGGTGAAGATAAAAGACAACCGAATAAACCTTATTCCTATTTCTCCTGGACCAGAATCCATCCCCGAACTGGAACAAGTTCCTTTCGAGTTCGTATATAACCATACGATTGAGTATCCAATAAACTGTGGATCTTCGTAGTGATACAGAGTGTCCTGGAGAAATGCAAAGGTGATTTAGGATTGGCGAAGAAAAACTTGGTTTGGTTGTGAATATCAGTCGCAATTTACTTTGCCCTCTTACTAATCCCTTGCTTTGTCTTAATCTTAATACCTTCTGCACACCGTTTAGGCTAATTGGTTTTCTTCATTCCCTACCGGTCGGCACCAGCCTAAGGTTTGGAAGAAGACTATCCAATTTGCGTAATAGGTGTACTATCTCCTAAACCAAGGAGTACTCGCAGCCTGAGAGAAGGTAAAAAGGAAAAGACAACTGAATAATCCTATCCGTTTTCTCCAAAACCGGAAACCATCCTCGAATTCCTTCGAGTTCGTATCTAACCATACGATGGTTTTGTCCAATGGAAGTGGACGTTCGTAGTAATACGGGGTGTCCCGGAGAAAAGGGTAAAAGCAGGAGTGGCAATGAGGTTTGCAACTCTAACAATCCAAAAGCCGATGTAAAGAAGGTTCGGTTAACTTGGTCTCTGAGTCATAGTCTAGGGTCGGGTCAATGGTCGCTGCCAAAGAGAGAGAGAAAAGAAACACTCAGCGTGCACTCTAACCTAGATCAGAATGGTTATCCCTTTATCTAATCTGGAAACCTCCCACTGTACCTCAAATTCTCCTCCAAACCTGAAAGAAGAATTAGTCGGGGTCACCCGAGGAGTAAACCAACTCATCAGTGGGAATCGGGATCCAACTATCATCGCATGATAACGTGACGGAATCCACTCACGCTATCACACTCCAGAAGGTATGCGCATATCTGGCAAGTTTCAGTTCTTTTGAAACTCCCGATGTGGATTTTTACCCCATGCTCTTATGACCTTGACTATGGCCAACAAATCATAAGTCACATGTCAAGTTCTACCCGTCATTATCCAGGTTGATTTGAACCCATCCGTACAAGCCCTTGACTAGGGCCAACAAGGCTATACGACTGTCCCAAACCAACGCATCTATCTATGCTGCATATGAATAACCAACAGCAACCAAACACTGTGCCTTGACTATGGCCAACAAACACAGCTTGAATACTATTGACTATCCATATGAAACGACGGAGGGTTACGAATGGTTTCTGGCGAAAACCTTTAACGTAATGAACTTGATATCGTTGAAGGAACGGATAGCTTTTTAGAAAATATAGTGACGAAAACCTTCACTAAAGAGGTCACTCCCGGTGAAGGGATCTCGGCTCTTTCCCCGTAGAATGGGGTGCTGGATATTCATAACCGAATATCACTGTGCAAAGCAAAAGTCATCGTCTATAGTGAAGTTAATGCCCTGACGCAAACTTCTGTCCAAGGGGTCACTCCCGGTGAAGGGATCTCGGCCCTTGCCTCGTCGACTGAGGAGCAGGATATTCCAAATGAATACCACGGTGCAAAACAAAAGAGAACGTCCTTGCAATAACAGCTTTTTGAAAAGTGTTCCAACAACATCAGATTAGGTTTGTTTTTAACTTGCATTGATCCGAATCAACGCAGTCCCATCAATTGATCACACCACAAAGAACGAAAATATACTGACGTACGTATATGCCATCCGCATTCGCCACTGGGTCCCGTCATCACCCGTTAGGTTAGCTAACTAACGGCAGAGCGGGGACTGGACTAGCGCGGATGAAAAACATATACAACATCTACTAATATATATACCAATATATTATATTCGCTCAAGGCGTGAATAAAATGCAACATCACAGAAATGTACAGCATCACAGAACAATACAGATATCTGGGATCCCCGGGTTTCACAGAGCCACTACTGAAACCCGACGTTCCCCTGGTCGTGTGGATAGCCTGTGCAATGAAATCCTAGACCCCTACGGGCGCGGCAAGTCACCCACCAAAACCTGAAGCGAGGCGGCCCCCTTCAGCACCGTGAATGGACCACCCAGCACTTCACGGAATCCGGTAACTTGGGCACCCCTCCTGGGTCAACCTGTACCCCCTACGAGTGCAGCGAATAGCCCGCCAATTCCAGACTGAAGCCCCCTCCGTCCCAATGCCATGAGATGCGGGCTTGTTGCCCTCCAGAACCCGGCTATCCGTGCACCCCACCGCGGGGCAATCCTAGTACAGAAAGTAAAATATACATACACCGGGTACATCGACCGCAACCTGGTCGTGCCCCAAAATAATAATACAAACAGGCAGTGACGGCAGTCCACATGTCGGACGCTCGCCCCGCAATATCAAATGTACATAATACAACAACACTGTACTAGCATTGCATCCAGGCTATCCCCCACGACCAATCCGCAACATCACAGCAAAAACACAGAACATCAACGTGAAAGTCACGTTCGCAAATCCGTCTGACCGGGCTATAGCAGTTAGACTGGATTTACCGATCAAGTGACATTCACGGTCGCAGATATAATGTAAATACTGTGAAAGATGTGTTTAAAATATCCGATCGATCAAAAATTAACAAGTGGGCCCCCAATCAAAACTGTAGCACTCACAGAAAACCTGGGCCCAATTTTAATATTCCAAAACCCCTAAAAATAGCCCAGAAGCCCACTGGAAAAAAATGATGCATTGACGACTCCAATGTGCGGCGGAACCGCGGCCCCAGGGGGGGTTTGGCCGCGGTTCCGCGCTCCAATCGTCGACTGAATGTATCGAATTTTTCCAGTAGCCTTATAGTCTCCAGTACATCAATTTTATACAACCTGAAAAATTTTTGGAGACCAAAAAATTTCAACAGAAAACTGTCGTGAACTAAAATTGGGTTTTTGGAATTTTGGTCGATCGGAACTGAAAAATACATCAAACGAAGCTAGACGAAGTTAATGGCGAGGCTCTGATACCACTGTAAGTGCACGGCGGCGCCCCGGCCGTCAATCCGACGGCCAAATGCGGAAACGGTGATAAACTTTAATTTTGCGAACTTAGCAAACCGGCACCACCGCGCACTAAACTCCGGATCGGGCCATTAAACTAGATCTAGCTAACTACAAGACGGGTTAGAGATATACCGAGTGATCCGAGTCCTCCGGTCTTCTCGTCGTTGTCCCGATCTCCCGCGGATCCTCCGGTCGCCATATCCTTGCCGGAAGGGCACCACATCGTCTGCATCTTTTACGGGCTCCCGCCTCTATACCGAGGCAACTCGGACATGAAGCTGGCAAGTCGACATGTCCAAGAAGTGCTGTAGAATGTAGTGTAGAGTGCATGTCTCACTTTGGGGTTATGTTGCCTTTGAAGATGATGGAGGAATCAAGATAAGAAAAATGGTGCTTGCATTTTTCTAGCATGAAATGAGATGAACAAATTTTCCCTCTTGAAAAATGATCCTCTCTTCTTCTTCTCTCAAGTATGAAGAAAAACTTATCATCTTAGAAAATGGTGGAGGAAAGAATATGAAGCATGAAGGGAGGTGATGGTAGGAGCACAAGTGGTGACCACATACAAACATCATCATAACAAAACCCATACCCAAATCAAATCCATTCACTTCACAATAAATGCAAGAATGGTGCAAAAGAAAAGATGCTCTCATAATAAATCCTTTTGCAATAAACCCCTCCACAAATGTTATTTGCACAATTGCAAATAACCCCCTCCATCGGAAAAGTCCGGCCGGGAAAGAACAAAGGAAAACCGGCCAGAACGGAATGCAAACTGGCAACTCCAGAAAACTGGTCCCGTAATAAATTACAGGAAAACCCCGATACTGTGCATACACACCCGCATCTGTATTCCGTCCGGATACAAATGCAAAGAGACAAAATCTACACTGTACTATACTAGGATCCGGCTTAAACCAAAGCCGGCTAGTAATATCCGTTCGATCCTGATCCGTGCAATACCGCACGTATCTGATCGAACCCTGCCATATATCCATACGGCTACTAGTACATACTGTCCGATCCTGATCCGTGTAATACCGCACGTATCTGATCGGACCCTGCCATATCTCCATACGGCCTCTACAGCGTTTCGCCCGAAAGCTGAGTAACTGAAAGTGTGGTGGACTCTAAAGACTCGTCAATACTATGGCTGTGGATTTAACCACTAGCACGTCAGAGGTATAAGCCAATACGTGACGGGCCACCAGCTATTGACCAAAAGGGACGTCGATGAGCGAACTCATCCTGACACCCTACTGAGCCTGTCAGTGACAATATCCGTACAGTCCGGTCCGTTCGTCTATGAGCATCGCATGTCGGGCCTAGGGGGTGGGTAAAAGTCAGACCCCCAAAAGCGGTACAAGTCGTGTCGGAGTGTAGCCCAGAACACCCTGAGATACTACTGGAATACCTACCAGTAAATCTCCTGCCTTGGCCAAGGACTTCGTGTAATGGCTCTCCTAGACACAGCGCGACCTCACCCCCAATACCGGGAGAGACGAACCCCCGAAGATCCGCTCACTGCCTCCATGTGGCTCGGGACTGTACCCAACTAAAACCTGTTTGCACGACTCCTTTGAGCCGTGGTAGGGTAGTAATCAAAGCACAGTGGGAACTCACACGAGACAAATGACGATCCCCAGGTCGATGAACTAACCTGTACACATGTCACCTGGGAACTGCTATCTGACGTCAGGTATAAGACCAACTAGCATGTTCCCGGCGAGTCCTGTCCGGTGTACTCATAACCCAATGAGCACCTGTATACATCTTAGGTGATCCAACTGACACCAGTGGCCTGTGAGACCGGCCACCGCCCCTCGTCGGGGTCTCGACTGTATACACTAGTCTACTCTGGAGAATCGATGCCCTGTCTCGAAACTCCCACGACTAGGGACCATTTAAGGATATGCTTGTAGACTCCAGCTCTCACTTATATGATCGCCCTCATACTGCTGGTCGTCAAGCAAGAATCCTAGGGGCTCTATCAACGTGTAATAGCGACCTGTCAGGTCACCTAAAGCAGTACACGATGATAAAAGTAAACCAGATAGCATACTATCATCTCGAGTAAGACTGTCGTACCGGGATAGGTCCTCCCTCAATCATTGCAATCACGTGCCTGTGATCCAATAATTGACTCTGAGGGCACTATCTCCAACATAGCAATGGCCTCTAGGGCATACATATAACTAACACTTCTGGAGTGTGATAACGTGAATGGATTCCATCAGGTTATCATGCGATGATAGTTGGATCCCGATACCCACTGATGAGTTGGTTTACTCTTCGGGTGATCCCGACTAATTCTTCTTTCAGGTTTGGAAGAGAATTTGAGGATACAGTGGGAGACATCCTGATTAGATCAAGTGATTAACCATTCTGATCTAGGTTAGAGTGCACGCAGGGTGTTTCTTTTCTCTCTCTCTTTGGCAGCGACCATGGCCCGACCCTAGACTATAACTCAGTGACCAAGTTAACCGAACTTTCTTAAAACACTAACTTTTGGATTGTCTGAGTTGCATACATCATTGCCGCTCCTTCTTTTATCCTTTGCATTTCTCCATAACACCCCGTATCACTACGAACACCCACTTCTATTGGATAAATCCATCGTATAGTTACATACGAACTCGAAGGAATTTGTACCAGATTGGAGGATGGATTCTGGTTCTGGAGAGATTGGATAAGACTATTCAGTTGTCTTTTCCTTTTACCTTCTCTCAGGTTGTGAAGACTCCGAGGATTAGGAGAGGGTACACCTATTGCGCTTATTGGATAGTCTTCTTCCAAACCATAGGTAGGTGCCGAAAGGTAGGGAATGAAGAAAACCAATTAGCCTAAGTGTGGTGTACAGAAGATAATAAGTAAAAACAAATAAATGGATTAGAAAGAGGGCAAACTAAATTGCGACTGCTATCATTCACGACCAAACCACATATTTCATCGCCACTCCTACTTCACCATTATATTTCTCCAGAACACCCCGTATTACTATGAACATCTACTTTCATTGGATAAATCCATCGTATGGTTATATACGAACTCGAGGGAACTTGTTCCGGTTCGGGAATAGATTCTGGTTCAGGAGAAATAGGAATAAGGTTTATTCAGTTGTATTTTATATTTACCTTCTCTCAGGTTGCGAGTGCTCCTAGGATTAGGACAATACACCTATTACGCTTATTGGATAGTCTTCTTCCAAACCATAGGCTGGTGCTGAACGGTAGGGAAGGAAAAAACCATTTAGCCTAACGATGGTGTACAGAAAGTAATGAGTAAAGACAAATAAAGGGACTTGGAGAGATGGCAACGAAATATACGGTTACAGTCATGAATCTAATAATGGAAGATGCATTACTAGGAATACCCGAATACCCCTTCGAAACATTTTCATGTTTCAATTTCACTATGTGTTGTTAATAGAAAATTGATTTCCCAATTAGCGCTTACTCCAGGGTATGTATTTACCAGGTTTGATTCTCACATCTGTATAGTTTTACAGATAATGAGTGGGAGTAAGTTATTGGGAATTAGATGATCATCCTCATTATATCGGAATTCGTTGTAATTGGTGATATTTGAGGAAATCGCCTGGGTACAATTTTCAACCTACGACGCATAGGGTTTGAGATTTCAACTCAGGGGACTTATACAGAGTATTATATGTTGTCCAGTATCCATTAGGACAGAGGGGCCGGTCCTCGTACTATATTCTGTTTACTTGTGACTTCTCAAGTTTTAGACACGTGTTTCGTAGAAAAACAAGGTCCAAATTTTGAGAAGTTATAGGCACAAGAATAAAGTAGAGAATCACGTGCTGCAAGTATCGGGATTCTTCAAGGTGGTCGAAGATGTAGATACTTATATTAGGTATTCAGTAGATAGTAATGGTTTTGAGAAACTTGTTTCTCTTTTAGGTTACTCATAATTGGATGCACTCCTAAGTTGAGTAATGTTGATCGGCTTCTCTCCATTTAGTTGAAATGCACTGGAGACAACTGCATGATTTGAATCTATTTCCAATTAAATCAGTGCCTCTATTTCTATATTGTATATAGAATGGTTCATATCTTAACAATGTTAAGGTACGGGGAGTTGTCCGGCTTATGCTTAAAACCAGACTCTGGATAACTCAAGGCACGTTCCTGTAATGGCAGTTTGTGGGTTAACCCGGGCTTTGACAAAGGTTAACTTTCTACCATCTGGAAGATCAATAGTGATATTATTCTTGACTCGCCACAGTTTTAGTAAAATGGACTTTTTCAGAAAACAGTAGTGAGGGTATGGTAGAACTGGAAGTAATTCCAGAACCGCAAACGATTACTGAAAATTTAATAGGACCTAAAGATTCAATCAGGTTTGACATTCCATTAGCCACTCTGCAGATATAGTGGGTAACCTCAGGCACCCGAGAGGTACTCAGGTATCCTTAAGGACGGTGACAGGGAGGTTCTTGTTTATCCAGACTTGCCATTACTGCTGTTCTAGACTATGAGACCCGGCAGGACGATGAGTATAGCGTCGTTCTAAACTAGCTTTAGAAGTGCACGTTTATATGATTCTTTCAGAGGGTTGTTGTGGTCAGTGGGAGCAGCGGAAGTATAGTGGACAGGTAGCTTATGTCTATTTATAGACTAAAGCAGATATAGCGGAGAAAGATCATCTATTTTTTGATGTGACAGTCATGGGCTTTGACTTCATCAGAATAGGAGATGGATCTGTTAAGAAGGTAGTAAGGTGTGATGTCCTGGTATTCGGATGACATACACATAGTAGGAAGTAAAATTCCTATACTACGATCGGTTATACTGTGGTTGTCACACAGTGGTTTCTCCACATAGGATATGGATATATTATCAGGCATTTTGGTTGCTAGATCTATGGTTTTAGATCTAGATTTGGGAAGTGTCCCAATCTGGGTACTTAAACAGTATTCTAGAGATATTTAGAATGGACGACTCCTGGCATGGTAGTGTACCTGCAGGTGATGGAGTCACTCTCTAAAGGTGTCTTACAGACTAAAGGGGAGAGGGATGTGCATGATTAACATATCTCTTGCTTAGACAATTGAGTTGATCATGAGATGTCAAGTACCACACCAGATGTTATTTTTACACTAGCTGCAATAAGTTGATATTAATCCAATCCTGGAGAAACGTTCGGAAGCAGTTTTAAAACATAAGTGGATGTTCTAGGAATATGACAACGGCAGCCTCCTTCGGGAGACGGTTATCATTCCAGGCTTCCAAGGTGACCAGGATGACAGAGTGACTATCAGAATTATGGTTTTCCTTCTTGCGAGGGGCAATAGTTTGGACAGGTGGTCCAAGCGGATACTGAGGGAGGCATGGCGCAGGATACTGATTAATTTCAGTTGACGATACAGTCTTAAAAGTTTGCTGGATTTGGAGTTCATTTGTGAACCGGTTCCCATCAGATATCCAGACATATTCTAAGACAGGTATTGCTCATCTCGAGAGATGGCTTTCTCCGCGAACTTGAGATAAAGAGAGACAAAGAAAGAAACATCAGGGCGGATCCACTCGCTGAGGCTATTTCTCGAACACAATAATTTTACAAACGAGCTTTGTGAAACTGATTAGTAGAGGAGTTGGATATTCGGTATCACACGGGCTGTGAGTATGCGACATCGCAATAATTAGCCTTAAGTATAAGTAGGAGATTGTTGGATATAGTGCCCTCAAAGTCAATTATTGGATCGCAGGCACGTGATTGTAATGATTGAGGGAAGACCTATACCGGTAGAACAGTCTTACTCGAGATGATAGTGTGTTATCTGGTTTGTCTTTATCATCGTGTACATGCTTCAGGTGACATTACAGATCACTATTACACGTTGATAGAGCCCGTAGAATTCTTGCTTGGCTGCCAGCAGTATGATGGCGGTCATATACGTGGGAGCTGGGGTCTATAAGCACATCCTTAAAGTGTTCCTAGTCGTGGGAGTTTCGAGATTGGGCATCGATACTCCGAGAGTAGACTAGTGTATACGGATCGAGACCCCAACGAGGGGCGGTGGCCAGTCTCATAAGCTATTGGTGTCAGTTGGTTCACATAAGATGTATACAGGTGCTCATTGGGTTATGAATACACCGGACGGACTCGCCGGGAGCATGATAGTTGATATTATATCTTTCATCGGATAGCAGTTCCCTGGTGACATGTGTACAAGTTAGTCTATCGACCTGAGATCATCATTTGTCTCATGTGAGTTCCCACTGTGCTTTGATTACTACCCTACCACGGCTCAAAAGAGTCGTGCAAACAGGTTTTAGTTGGGTACAGTCCTGAGCCACATGGAGGCAGTGAGCGAATCGGCAGGGGATTCGTCTCTCCCGGTATTGGGGGTAAGATTGCGCTGTGTCTGGAGAGCCAGTACATGAAATCCCTGGCCAGGGTAAGCGAGATTTACTAGTAGGTATTCCAGTAGTTTCTCAGGATGTTCTGGGCTACACTCCGACACGACTTAAACCGCTTTTGGGGGTCTGACGTTTACCAGCCCCCTAGGCCCGATATGCGATACTCATAAACGAATTGACCGGACTGTACGGATATTGTCACTGACAGGCTCAATAGAGTTTCAGGATGAGTTCGCTCGTCAGCTTCCCTTTCACTCAATACATGGGCAGCCGTTACGTACAGCTAGTTCCACTGACGTGCTTATGGTTAACCCACTGCCAGCGTATTGACGAGTCTTTAGAGTCCCCCACAGAAAGTTTCCCAAGTTCGGGCGAAACGTTGTAGAGGTCGTATGGTTTTATGGCAGGGTTCGATCATATACGTGCACTTGTGCACGTATCATGATCGGACGGATCATACTAGTAGGTTTTGGTTTAAGCCGGATCCTGGTATTAGATTTGTTGGATTACTTTCGTCTCATAGTATTCATATTCAGTCGGAATACGAATGCGGGTATGTATATACAGGTGAGGGGTATTCTTGTGATCCGTCACGAGTTTACTTTAGAAGATGCCATTCTATTTCTTGATTTAAACTTTTGGTTTAAAGTTTATTAGGTGGAAATTGTGAGTGCTAGTCATGATCAAGAGCATTAAATGTGGCATGTGCTTTGTTGATGAGTCATAGTGCTATTTTTTGTGCCATGTCTAATCTCTTGATTAATTATTGTGAGGGATTAACATATGAAGAGAGAGAGGGCAGCCACATATAGTGTGGGGCTTGGTCTTGAGATAAAAAGTTCTCACATTTTCATCCCAACATAATAAGCAAGCCCCTTCTTCTTGACTTCTTTTCTAGTGCTCACAATTTCCTCATCAATGGCTTCTTCTTCAACCTCCATCCATACCATCTCATGTGTTGAGAATCAATGGGTGTCTAGAGACAAAGTTATCACAAACATTCTCTACTTCACTTTGGACATGTCGGCTGGCAAACTTCATGTCCGAGTTGCTTCGGTTTTGAAACGGGAGCCTGTAAATAGATTCCTTGACGTGGTGCCATTTCGACGAGGAGACCGGAGATCGAGCGAGATCGGAGATACCGCGAGGAGCTAAGGATGGTGGCTAAAGACCGAAAGACACGGATCGATCGGTATAGCTATTCTAACTTCTTTGTAGTTGCTAGTATAGGTTTAATGGAATGATTCGGGTAAAAGTCTACGTTAGCGCCAGTTTATAAAAGTTTTTTTGTTCTACGTTTGGTCTCGGATTGATGGCCGGGGCGCTACCGTAGACTTACAACCGCGGCATTGGGCGGCAGCGGAACAGTCCTAGAAACTCATCCCGGCTATGAACGCGTCCAAATGGTCCTTCGGGTCGGACCTCCCGTCGAAGAGTGAAACCTTCGGGGGCTTGTTCCGAGAGGAGACATAGACGGCGAGTAGCTCTTCGGTGAAGGGCTTTATGAGCGAGTCGGCGGCGTATTTAGCCCCGTCGCTCGAATGATGACCTTCCCGATGCATACCTTCGATCTTCTTTTCGAGGGCGTTGAGTCGGTCGTGGTATCCCGATGAGTCAGCATACTTTGATTTTTGGCCTCTGTTGCCGGAGACCTCTGCGTGGCCACGGCCCCGATTCCGTTCGATGACGTTCCTCAGGTCTCCTGGCGAGGTCATTTTCAAGCTGCCGTGGCGAATCCCGTGCGCGCGACCCTTTCGAAGGAAGGGGAGTCGGTCATGCCTGAGTGCAAGCAAGCTGATGGACACTTCCTCGGGAGGGACAGGGGCGCGACGGGGCTCGGGACGAGGCGCTCCGGCGTAAGACCTCGGTGCTAAGCTGTCCGGCGCCCAGCGGGTCATTGAATATGTTGGCCCGGGGGATCTGCGGCCGCGGAGACAGCGAGGCGTTGTTCAGTCGTGCCAATGCGGGCAGAGTCTTCTCTCCCTCTGTAGGGGTCCCGGTCCCGGGGTAGGGGAGCGGTGACCTGGGAGCCTGCCCGGCCGTTTGGACACGGACGAGTGCATCCACGATGGACGTGAGGCGATCTATCCGAGCGGATAGGGCGTGAATGGCGTTCGGGGGCGGAGGGGATTCTCCCTCGTCTCCGATGCGGGGAGGACGACGGCTGGTGCTTGGATCGTCGCGGTGACCGCTTGCCATGTAGACGAGACCAGAAGATGAACTTTGGGTTGAGTGGAACTAGGTTCCCACAGACGGCGCCAACTAATGGATCTTTGGATCTCCTTTAGATGTTATCTTCCGTTGATCTGCTGCGAGCACTGATGGACGGCTGAGATTGAGTTGGAGGATTGCCTCCTGGAACGTGTGGATCTCAATGGGTTTTGAGTGGTTGTGGCCGAGCTACCTGCAAAGAAGTCTTGGGGTGGTTGCGTCGCCGAGGACCCTCCGACGATCAAATTAAACGGGGTATTTTGGCAGAGTAACGGCTTAGTGGAGTAAAAATGGCTTACCTCAGTCATCTGAGAGAGGGGTTTATATAGCGGCAGTAATAGACAGGCGGGCGCGAGAATCACGCCGGCCGTTACGCCTCTGGCGTCATGCCCGCATGATAGGCAGGATCCCGCATTAATGGCGAGACAAGCTCGTTAATGGGGGATCGTGATGGCGTGGAACGCGGGATCATGGGCGGCGGATATCTCGCGCGTGGCGAGATTCGCGGAGCCGTGGTGGAGGCGCCTGTGATTGGTGCTGTGGGCCGATCGATGAAACCGAGGAAGATGAGCTCGGCGGGAGGCTCGGGGACGAGCGGGAGGCCGAGGCATCTTGGTTCTGCGATAGCTCGGAGGCGAGCCGGGGGGTGGTCTGGAAGGCCACCGAAGGTCGGGAGAATCCTCAGGCCCGAGGTGTGATCCCAACCGGAGTTCTTGATCCCTTCTTGTAGGTTCTGGGACACGTCATCTGCAACGTGTCAGTATCTGGAGAGTCACCGATATCCAACCTCATCAACTTCATATAGTCATAGTAGTATGTGTGGTCATGGATGTGTCTTTAAGTGGTGGAATAAGATCTTATGACTTAAAGGCAGATGGCCCACTGCTTACAGCCGTGGCCACATCCATATGGCTGTGTACAAGCACATTTAACTAATCAGTGTTCATAAATGAGAATAAACATGGAGTAAATGAGAATAACAATGAGTAAATATTGATTTACAATTAGGGATAATTATGTTATATTGCTCATAATTTTCATTGAATTTATTTCCGTTAATAGCTGGTGAAATTTTCATTTACAACATAGAGGTTTTTGGAGAGGTTTTAGAGAGAGAGTTCAGAGTCTTGTAAACTTTGTAACTTTACTCTTTACTTCTGTATCCAAATACTTTCTCAATTCAAATAAAGATCAAACCAGTTCTCATTCCATCTTCTTGTTTACTCTGTTTTATGATCCTGGACCCCTTATGGATTAATAGATTAAAAGTTGAAATTGGAATTACTGACCCCTTATTAATCTATTCTGAGATCAATCATATTACTGACGATGATGATGGCAATTATGATTCCTCTAGTGAAAGTCAGGATGACTGTCACTGTAAACAGATTAATATGATTAAGTCTTCCACTGATAATAAGAAGATAAATTCCGACACAAAAGAATTCATCTTCGATATGATTCAACAATTACCTGATCCTATCAAACAAAAGAAACTTTTTGAAAGATTAAAATCTTTAATTCTGCAAAAAGAAGAAAAGTTTAATATCATTCAACCAGAAAGTAATTGTTTAGTCACATTACGAGCTGCATCTTTTTCCCATACTTGGGAAACATGTTATGAATTATGAACCTTGTTATGAATCTCCCATCATTGCAAAAAGTATTAAACTTGTCACTATCATGATGATCGTCTACAGTATATATCATATCTCTAGCATGCTTCATGTTAGACTCATATTTATCAGAAAGAAACTCAGTTAATGATACTCTATATGGGTTAAATCCTCCATAAGGTACTCCGAGAATTTCATTCCCAAGGGCCGGGTGAAGCTCAATTTCTTTTCCACAAACATAACTAGTTAATGTACCATCTTCCTCAACATTTAGATTTGCATAGAAATACTTAATCAAGAGAGGGTATGCGGGAACTTTTAGGGATAGAAAATTTACCCATTGTTGATTTCAAAAGCAGTGGATGACATTTGGAAATCGTGCGAGATCATGGAAATTGATGTACACTGTTGTTGCTCATCAACTGATGATCCTTTTGCGACTTTATAAGATTTGTCGTCATTTGCTTGAAGTAAAGGGAGGGTAATCCTTCCGAACTTCATATTTTTGTTGTTGTTACCTTTGTGGCTACATTGAAACATATAAACAGAGTTAGAAGTAATAAACATCAGCTCCTGAATTATCTTTCCTTTTACATGCTCAATGGTAACTTGAATATTGATCCTGCATAAGGGGTCCAGGATCATAAAACAGAGTAAACAAGAAGATGGAATGAGAACTGGTTTGATCTTTATTTGAATTGAGAAAGTATTTGGATACAGAAGTAAAGAGTAAAGTTACAAAGTTTACAAGACTCTGAACTCTCTCTCTAAAACCTCTCCAAAAACCTCTGCCTAGTTACATGAATGAGTTGTGTTTATATAGACTTGAATCCTCTTTGAGTTGGATGAGCACGAATCTTTTAAGTGGATGTCTTGTCTTGCTTTTTCAAAAGCTGAGTTTGTCT
Organism: Agapanthus africanus; assembly: GCA_030015575.1. Classification (NCBI taxonomy): domain Eukaryota; kingdom Viridiplantae; phylum Streptophyta; class Magnoliopsida; order Asparagales; family Amaryllidaceae; genus Agapanthus; species Agapanthus africanus. The sequence continues at coordinate 82,548,755 of CM057337.1, forward strand.
TCCATTATTTGAGTGGTTGTCTTGTCCTTCCTTTTTGAATAGTTGAGTCTGTCTTTAATTATTTGAGAAAGCATCTTTTGACTTTTGAGCTGGCGTCTTCTAGCGGGCATCTTTTCTTTTGAGCTGGCATCTTTGAGTAGACATTTTTCGTCTTCTTTTGAGCTGTCTTCTTTGAGTAGGAATCTTTACTTTTGAGCTGGCATCTTTTGAGTAGACCTCTTTCGTCTTCTTTTGAGCTGTCATCTTTTGAGTAGGAATCTTTACTTTTGAGCTGTCATCTTTGAGTAGACATCTTTTGTTTTCTTTTGAGCTGGCATCTTTTCAGTAGACATCTTTCGTCTTCTTTTGAGCTGTCCTTACTTTTGAGAGGAATTTTTAGTAATCGAATTTTTGGCAAATCCGCAGCCATTAACGGATTTGAAATGCCTTTACCAACCACCGTTTGAGATTGGGCTAGCATGTAGATTTGAACCGTTCTACATATGACGTTGTTGTGGAGAATTACTTCTCCAGTAAATTGGCTGTTTGAGAGCCATACTCCTTTGGGTTAGGAGCAAACCTTTTTTGAACGGATTTGATAAGTCTTTACCGGTAGCCGTTTGCTCCGGACTAGCTGTAGTCACCATTCACTACAGAGAACACTAGAAACACTAGAAAGATAAGATATATATACAATTTATTTTTTTTTTTTTTTTATAATTTACAATTCGAAAGGGTCTTGAGCACAAGGCCCTCCCATAGGATCAGTAGAGGATCCTTCTGATGAATGCTTGGAGTTCGATTTTGAGCTTCTCATTTGTTTCTGCATTTTTTTGAATTTTTGGAATTCCAGAAAAATCTTCATATCATCATTCTCTGAATCTGAGGAGTTGAAATCTATGACTGCTTTTGCCTTCTTTTGAGTCTTTACTTCTTTTGCAGGAGTTTTTGGTTCAGGCTTTACTGGTTCTTTTGGAATTTGCTGAATTTCTTGTTGAAGTTTCTTTCCCGTTTGAATGTAATGCACCACTGCCTTCTCATTGCAGTAATCTTGAGTGTAACGGGTCCACCATTTGACTTTGAATTCTCTACCCAGACTGAGAGGGTAGTCACTGTTGTAGTGTTTGAATAATGTAAATGTCCAACAAAATATCCATGGGACTTTGAAGGATTTGTGGAATAGGAGGGCTTTTTTGAAATGTTCACCTCCCGTTCTTTGGACCCAAGTTTGAAAGGCCTTTAGAACAACAGGTGGAAGTATGTCTGGAACGGGGCCAAAACGTAGCCACCATTCATAGAACCAGATAGGAATATTGTCAGCACAATTTGAATGGAAGGTAAGGAACCATGAATGATTGAATGGCCTATAGAATAAGGTTCGAAACCAAGCCATTTGATAGTCTAGGTATGTATAACCTTTGGGAATGTAATTAATTGAGAATTCTTTTGTAGTCCAGATGCTGGACCATTCATTTGGTAGAATAACCTTCTTTATGACGCATTTTGAATAAGAAATCAGTGAAGGAGTTTTTCTATCAGGAGTATGAGTGATTTCAGCTGACCCAGAGTCAACTAAGATCAACTCATAGAATTGTTGAGTTTTGAGGGGATCATCCAGCCAATAGGAGTTTGGCGGGAATAATTGATGAGTGTAGATTTGAAGTGTGTTGTAGTGGGGAGGTTCTTTGAAGGTGGTCAAGCAGATGTGTTGAACACCAGATTTTGTGAAATATGGACTGTCTTGATCTTTTGGAGGAGTTTGAATCTGTGGAGTTGAATTTTGAGGTTTCTTGCTTTCTACTACTGATGAGTAAGTCAGAGCAGGGAAATCTTGGAGAATATGAAATTTGTTCGTTGATGAAGTTGCTGTTGTCAATTTTTTCACCTCATAGTCCTTTGAAGTGCGAACTTTTGAATTGGGATCACCCATTTTTTCCTGTAAGAAATTCCCTAGTCAAAAAGTCTGGTAATGAATTGTCAGCACCTTTTAAATATTGAATATCAAAATCAAAGACAGAAAGTAAAGCTTGCCATCTAGCGAATATTTGTTTTGAAACCAGATTTTTTACGTCTTTTTCTAAAATGAATTTTGCAGATTGACAGTCTATTCTAAGGAGAAATTTTTTATTAAAAAGATCATCTTGAAATTTTAAAATACAATTAACAATTGAAAGCATTTCCTTTTTAATAGTATAGTAATTTTTCTGAGGTCCTAACCAGACACCAGAGTGATACCTGACCAGATCTTCTCTTGAAGAATTTGGTAGCCGTTGTTTTAAAATACCACCGTAACCAATATTTGAAGCATCAGTCTCAACAATCATGAAAGCATCAGGATGAGGAATATTAATGCAAGGTAAAGAATGAATAGTTCTTTTGATCTGTTTAACAATATCTGTATGAATCGAAGTCCAAGGTGGAGGATTTGTTTGAAGTCGTTGAAATAAAGGTGCACAACTTTGTCTCATCTTTGGAATAAAATCAGAAATATAATTTAAACAACCTAAAAATCTTTGGAGTTGAGTTTTGTCTTTAATTTCATCAGGAAATTTATCAGTAAAATCAATACTTCGATTTATAGGAATAATAGTACCTCGATTTATGAAATGTCCAAGAAAACGAATATTGTTTTGAAATAATTTCATTTTTGTGGCTGAAAGAACTAAGCCATTTTTCTTTATAGTATATAAGAAAGTTTTCAAATGTTTAAAATGTTGATCAATGTTTTCAGAGAAAACTAATACATCATCAATATAAACAATCATAAACTTTGAATATGGATTCAGAATGTCATTCATTATCCTTTGGAATTCTGAAGGGGCGTTTTTGAGTCCAAAAGGCATTACATTCCATTCGTAATGGCCAAAGGGTACAGTAAAGGCGGTTTTGTATCTGTCTTTTTCAGCAACTTGAATTTGCCAAAAGCCAGATTTCATGTCAAACTTTGAAAAGATTTTTGCAATACTTAAACGTTTTAATAAATCTCTTTTATTTGGAATAGGGTAACGAATCCATTGAAGAACCTTGTTGAGAGGTTTATAATTAATAACAAGCCTAGGGACACCACGTTCCTTTTCTGCTTGATTTATGACATAAAACGCTGCACAGCTCCAAGGTGATTTGGATGGCCGTATCAGCTCTTTATCTAAAAGAGTTTGAATTTCCTTTTTACAAATTTCTAATAGATCATGATTCATTTGAATGGGTCTTGCCTTTGTAGGAATATTTCTTTCTGAAAATTCCTTTTCATATGGTAATTCAACGATGTGCTTTTTTCTTTCCCAAAAGGCGTTAGGAAGATCTGCACAGACTTCTCTTTTGAATAGATCTTCTAATTGTTGAATTTCTTGTTTTGTGTTGGGTAATTGTAAGTGCTCTTCAATTTGAGCATAAGACAAATCTTCTTTGAGAAAATTTATCTTATTCTGCTTCCTTTGAATAAGGTTGATATGTTGATAAATGGAGTTATTTTGCAAAGCATTTAACTCCTTCTGTCGAACAGGAATCAAGAATGTGAAATGTATAGTATTACCCATAATGTTAGTGCTGATACCTTTGTTATCAACAACAAAAGGGTAAATTTGAGTAAGGAAAGGAGTGCCTAGGATAATATCAGTGTTGAGATTTTCCACTACAATAAACTGATGTTTAAAGCAGTAATTTTGATTACATATCTCGGTTTTTGTCAATTTTCCTTTGATTCGAAGAGGTGAGTTGTTGGCTGCTATAAGGACTTCATTAGTAAAACTATAATATTTTGTTGGTATTAGACCATCTCTGATGCAGCTTTGATCTGCACCACTGTCTAACATTGCAACAAAGGTTTGTTTGAAGTTTCCTATAGAAATAGTTAGATGAACTAACCACTTTTGAAATTGGAATTTCTCAATCGTAGAAATGAATTGAGAAGTTGAAGGTTGAGTAGGGGTAATATTTATTTCTTGTGGAGGAATAAGTGTTTCTTCTTCTTCTTCTAGATAAGTTTCTTTTCCTTTGGAAAGTCTAGATTGAATAATTGCAATATGAGCTTCTAAAGAGATATTCTTCATCTCTATATTGTTAGTAGTCTGTCTTAAAGACTTGACTTCTTCCTTTAGAATATGAATTTCTGTTTGCAATTCTCTGGTAGAGATGGACTTAATACCAGAGGTTTGATTCATAGGATATTTTTCAAAAACTTTTGATATACTGAAAGGTTGAATGATATTAAACTTCTCGTCTTCTTGCAGAATTAAAGATTTTAACTTTTCAAAAAGTTCCTTTTGTTTGATAGGATCAGGTAATTGTTGAATCATATCAAAGATGAATTGTTTTGTATCAGAATTTATCTTCTTATTATCAGTAGAAGACTTAATCATATTAATCTGTTTACAGTGACAGTCATCCTGACTTTCACTAGAGGAATCATAATTGCCATTATCATCGTCAGTAATATAATTGATTTCAGAATAGATTTGGAATCTGTCTTTTAACTTGTTTCTGATATTTTCTTCAATATCAGAAATGCCATCAATGATTTCATTTATCTTTCCTTTGCTTCTATTGAAATTTGGTTTCCTTTCTCTTCCAATTTTATTAATATCTTGATCAGAATTAATTTGTAAGATATCGTTTTCAACTTTATTGATTTGAACTACAGAGTTTTCAGAGGATTGAACTACAGAGTTTTCAGAGGAATTAGATTCTAATGAGGAATCTGATTCTTCATTTTCTTCTATAGTGTCAATATTGTTGATTTTTAAAGGACCGGGAAGGTTCTTGTTAATTGAATCAAGTGTTTGATTTTTATTAATATCCTGATTAGAGTCATTCTGTAAGATATTATTTTCAACATCATTGATTTGTTGAACGACAGAGTTGTCAGATGAATCAGAAGATAATGAGGAATCTGATTCTTCCTTATCTTCTATAGTGTCAATATTGTTGATTTTTGAAGGACCGGGAAGGTTCTTGTTAATTGAATCAAGTGTTTGATTTAATTTAGATAATAATGACTCGTTTTCAAACGTGAGCTTTCTTTCTAAAGCTCTAGGAATACTTCTTGGTTGAAAATGTGGTAAAGAATTACTGTGAGGGAATGTTGAACTTGTTGGTTTTGAAATAGCCTTAATATCAGTAGATAAGGAATCTATTTGAGTTGAAATCGTGTGTAAAACTTGATTGGAATAGTTATTCTGGTGATATAATTTCTTAATATCATCCAAATTAACTTGATCATTTCCTCTAGGATCAATACTTTCACGACCCTTTTTGAAAGGTGTAGCTATGACTTCTCCTTCTTTGGAATGGAGTTTCAAGGTCTGTAAGGGAGGAGTGATAGCAGTAATAGTAGTGCCATCTTGAAGTTGCCATTTCTTGTACAAACTTGTTTGTACATTAATAGCAGATTTTTTGAATGGTTCAGAAATTTCATTTTTTGTAAAATAAAAATCTAACCAGTTTTCAAAATGAAAGGGAGCATGATATTTTTGAATATCTTTTATCCATTGAAGTCGAATTTTAGCTTGACAGTAAGCATCTAGCTTAGAATACCATGTGTAGTATTCAGATTCTTCTTTGAAATCTTTTTCAAGTTCTTCGATATCAATCTTAACACCAACTTTAGTGATAACATTAATACCGTGGAATTCTCCATGCATCTGACTGGAATTAGGAGAATTATTAGGAGAAAAATTGAGTTCATTTGAAATGTCAGGAATAGGTGTTTGATTGTGAATTTTTATTGAAGGATCTTCTTGAGTATAAGGAGTTTCTACTATGAAAGATCTAGATTCCCTAAATGAATTTCTAGGAATAGAGTAGGGTCTGATGGATCTCCTATTTTCATTGAGTGAGTTGAAACGAACCAGGACTGTACCATCTTGTTCTTCAACTATGTCTTGAATTTCTGTTCTCTCGAGATTTCTTGGTCTCTGAGGAACATCTATTTGAAAGGCTTCTGGAATGGTAATTTCATTCCATTTCAGGCGTTTAGGAACAAAGGTCTTTGAATAGTCAGCATCAATTTGTAATAGTATTGTTTCATCATTAAAGTTATTAATTAATTTGCATTTGGGATTAATAGCAGAACTCATTAATCTAAAGTAAATGCGATAAATAATCACAAATTGTTCTGCAAGTTTTTCAAATTCGTCTCCTTGCAGATGAACATCAAGAGTTAAGGAATTCATAATTAAAGGATCAGTTAATGATACAGGAAAATTAGGAATGCAATTGAAATAAATAGGACCATTACAAATATTAGTTTGAATCATACTTAATATTGACGATTTGTATCTTCGCAAACGTTTATCACGTAAAGCCATGTAAACAGGAATGTCTATGCCAATATGAGCAAGTGGTTTGACTGCTACTTGAATCATACCAAAATGAATATAACGAATTCCTTTTTCTAAATATTTTTGTAGAGAAATATGAGATAAAAGAGGAATTGATTGGAATTTATTTTGAATGTTTAAAGTCTCTTCATGAATTTTTACGCTAAAAGCGCTTTTGAAATCAAAAGTACCAATTTTGTAAATATTTTCAATATTTTCATTAGGAATAGTCCAGTTTGAATAATCCTCATTAATCATCTCTTCTTTGCTTTGTATTATGTGTCCTGAATCACTTCCAGAACCAGAGAAAAATTTTCTAATAAAACCAGCCATCATCAATAGCAATTTTATGAACTAAACACAGATCATACCTTGACCGGGAACAACGGGAACACTCCACCGGGAACACCACGCTCTCTTCGGGCTTACCAACGGATTCACGAGCTTACCAACGTCTTACCAACGCTCAGGATATTCACTATGAATAGGTCACTCGTTGCTCTCAACAAAGAGTGGAATTACTAGAACACTTGCTCATATTGGCATAGATTATTCAAACTGGACTATTCCTAATGAAAATATTGAAAATATTTACAAAATTGGTACTTTTGATTTCAAAAGCGCTTTTAGCGTAAAAATTCATGAAGAGACTTTAAACATTCAAAACAAGTTTCAATCAATTCCTCTTTTATCTCATATTTCTTTACAAAAATATTTAGAAAAAGGATTTCGTTATATTCATTTTGGTATGATTCAAGTAGCAGTCAAACCACTTGCTCATATTGGCATAGACATTCCTGTTTACATGGCTTTACGTGATAAACGTTTGCGAAGATACAAATCGTCAATTTTAAGTATGATTCAAACTAATATTTGTAATGGTCCTATTTATTTCAATTGTATTCCTAATTTTCCTGTATCATTAACTGATCCTTTAATTATGAATTCCTTAACTCTTGATGTTCATCTGCAAGGAGACGAATTTGAAAAACTTGCAGAACAATTTGTGATTATTTATCGCATTTACTTTAGATTAATGAGTTCTGCTATTAATCCCAAATGCAAATTAATTAATAACTTTAATGATGAAACAATACTATTACAAATTGATGCTGACTATTCAAAGACCTTTGTTCCTAAACGCCTGAAATGGAATGAAATTACCATTCCAGAAGCCTTTCAAATAGATGTTCCTCAGAGACCAAGAAATCTCGAGAGAACAGAAATTCAAGACATAGTTGAAGAACAAGATGGTACAGTCCTGGTTCGTTTCAACTCACTCAATGAAAATAGGAGATCCATCAGACCCTACTCTATTCCTAGAAATTCATTTAGGGAATCTAGATCTTTCATAGTAGAAACTCCTTATACTCAAGAAGATCCTTCAATAAAAATTCACAATCAAACACCTATTCCTGACATTTCAAATGAACTCAATTTTTCTCCTAATAATTCTCCTAATTCCAGTCAGATGCATGGAGAATTCCATGGTATTAATATTATCACTAAAGTTGGTGTTAAGATTGATATAGAAGAACTTGAAAAAGATTTCAAAGAAGAATCTGAATACTACACATGGTATTCTAAGCTAGATGCTTACTGTCAAGCTAAAATTCGACTTCAATGGATAAAAGATATTCAAAAATATCATGCTCCCTTTCATTTTGAAAACTGGTTAGACTTTTATTTTACAAAAAATGAAATTTCTGAACCATTCAAAAAATCTACTATTAATGTACAAACAAGTCTGTACAAGAAATGGCAACTTCAAGATGGCACTACTATTACTGCCATCACTCCTCCCTTACAGCCCTTGAAACTCCATTCCAAAGAAGGAGAAGTCATAGCTACACCTTTCAAAAGGGGTCGTGAAAGTATTGACCCTAGAGGAAATGATCAAGTTAATTTGGATGATGTCAAGAAATTATATCAACAGAATAATTACTCCAATCAAGTTTTACACACGATTTCAACACAAATAGATTCCTTATCTACTGACATTAAGGCCATTTCAAAACCAAGTTCAACGTTCCCTCACAGTACTTCTTTACCACATTTTCAACCAAGAAGTATTCCTAGAGCCCTAGAAAATAAGCTCACGTTTGAAAACGAGTCATTATTATCTAAAATAAACCAAACACTTGATTCAATTAACAAGAACCTTCCCGGTCCTTCAAAAATCAACAATATTGATACTATAGAAGATAAGGAAGAATCAGATTCCTCATTATCTTCTGATTCATCTGACAACTCTGTCGTTCAACAAATCAATGATGTTGAAAATGATATCTTACAGAATGACTCTAATCAGGATATTAATAAAAATCAAACACTTGATTCAATTAACAAGAACCTTCCCGGTCCTTCAAAAATCAACAATATTGACACTATAGAAGAAAATGAAGAATCAGATTCCTCATTATCTTCTGATTCATCTGACAACTCTGAAGTTCAAAAAATCAATAAAGTTGAAAACGATATTTTACAAATTAATTCTGATCAGGATATTAATAAAATTGAAAGAGGAAAGAAACCAAATTTCAATAGACCTCGTCAAAATTGGAACAATAGTAGAACTAAAGACTACTATCCACGACCTACTCCTCCTGACATTATGTATGAAGAAAGAGCAAAATTCCATACAAAAGATTATGATGGAAATTCCATTTATGAATGGAATATTGATGGAAAAAGTGAGTATGAAATACTCAACACATTACAAGAAATGGGTATGGCCAAATTAGCATACAAAATGAAAAGATGTTCTGAACAAGATATTGCGAGTTTATTCATAACTGGTTTTACTGGACAGTTAAAGTATTGGTGGGACAATGCTTTGACCTTGCAAGACAAAACAGCAATTCTTGAGCATACTATAGACGTAGAAAATGCCTAAGGAGAAATTACTACCCAAAACGATTCAAGTGATTTCCTCATAGTTACCATAGCTATGCACTTTGTAGGAAATCCTCAGGAAGAATTAGCTTCTTCAAAGATATTCCTTACTAACATTAGGTGTCCAACACTTAGTGACTTCAGGTGGTACAAAGACATGTTTTTGACTCATGTTCTTAAACGAACAGACAGTACTGCACCATTCTGGAAAGAAAAATTCATTACTGGTTTACCAACTCTGTTTTCCCAAAGAATTATGATTAATTTACAAAAGGAAATGGGAACAGAACAGATTGATTTCACTTCAATGACCTTTGGTCAACTCTTTGCTTTTGTCAAAAAAGAAGCCCTTGCAGCTTGCCAAGAACTCAAATTCCAGGCTAAATATGGCAGTAAGAGAAAAGAAATGGGATCTTTCTGTCAAGCTTTTGGAATTACTGGAATCAGTGCTCCTTCCACTGAAAGAAAGAAAAAATTCCTTCAAAAATCTTTTTCACAAAAAAGATATTCAAAGAAATATAAAGACGATTCATTTTCCCCGAACAAATTCAGGAGATTCAATAGAAAAAAGAATTCAAGTGATTTCAAGTGCTTTAAATGTGGCAAGAAAGGTCATATTGCTAGCAAATGTCGAAGCAAAGGAAAAGGAAAGATAAATGAAATCATTGATGGCATTTCTGATGTTGAAGAAAATATCAGAAACAAATTAAAAGAAAGATTCCAAATCTATTCTGAGATCAATCATATTACTGACGATGATGATGGCAATTATGATTCCTCTAGTGAAAGTCAGGATGACTGTCACTGTAAACAGATTAATATGATTAAGTCTTCCACTGATAATAAGAAGATAAATTCCGACACAAAAGAATTCATCTTCGATATGATTCAACAATTACCTGATCCTATCAAACAAAAGAAACTTTTTGAAAGATTAAAATCTTTAATTCTGCAAAAAGAAGAAAAGTTTAATATTATTCAACCTTTCAGTATATCAAAAGTTTTTGAAAAATATCCTATGAATCAAACCTCTGGTATTAAGTCCATCTCTACCAGAGAATTGCAAACAGAAATTCATATTCTAAAGGAAGAAGTCAAGTCTTTAAGACAAACTACTAACAATATAGAGATGAAAAATCTCTCTTTAGAAGCTCATATTGCAATTATTCAATCTAGACTTTCCAAAGAAACTTATCTAGAAGAAGAAGAAGAAACACTTATTCCTCCACAAGAAATAAATATTACCCCTACTTAACCTTCAGCTTCTCAATTCATTTCTACGATTGAGAAATTCCAATTTCAAAAGTGGTTAGTTCATCTAACTATTTCTATAGGAAACTTCAAACAAACCTTTGTTGCAATATTAGACACTGATATTAGCTTAGGCACTCCATTCCTTACTCAAATTTACCCCTTTGTTGTTGATAACAAAGGTATCAGCACTAACATTATGGGTAATACTATACATTTCAGATTCCTGATTCCTGTTCGACAAAAGGAGTTAAATGCTTTGCAAAATAACTCCATTTATCAACATATCAACCTTATTCAAAGGAAGCAGAATAAGATAAATTTTCTTAAAGAAGATTTGTCTTATGCTCAAATTGATGAACACTTACAATTACCCAGCACAAAACAAGAAATTCAACAGTTAGAAGATCTATTCAAAAGAGAAGTCTGTGCAGATCTTCCTAATGCTTTTTGGGAAAGAAGAAAGCACATCGTTAAATTACCATATGAAAAGGAATTTTCAGAAAGAAATATTCCTACAAAGGCAAGACCCATTCAAATGAATCATGATCTATTAGAAGTTTGTAAAAAAGAAATTCATATTCAAAGTTTAATGAATGACATTCTGAATCCATATTCAAAGTTTATGATTGTTTATATTGATGATGTATTAGTTTTCTCTGAAAACATTAATCAACATTTTAAACATTTGAAAACTTTCTTATATACTATAAAGAAAAATGGCTTAGTTCTTTCAGCCACAAAAATGAAATTATTTCAAAACAATATTCGTTTTCTTGGACATTTCATAAATCAAGGCACTATTATTCCTATAAATCGAAGTATTGATTTTGCTGATAAATTTCCTGATGAAATTAAAGACAAAACTCAACTCCAAAGATTTTTAGGTTGTTTAAATTATATTTCTGATTTTATTCCAAAGATGAGACAAAATTGTGCACCTTTATTTCAACGACTTCAAACAAATCCTCCACCTTGGACTTCGATTCATACAGGTATTGTTAAACAAATCAAAAGAACTATTCATTCTTTACCTTGTATTAATATTCCTCATCCTGATGCTTTCATGATTGTTGAGACTGATGCTTCAAATATTGGTTACGGTGGTATTTTACAGAAAAAAATGGGTGATCCCAATTCAAAAGTTCGCACTTCAAAAGACTATGAGATGAAAAAATTAACAACAGCAACTTCATCAACGAACAAATTCCACATTCTCCAAGATTTCCCTGCTCTGACTTACGCATCAGCAGTGGAAAGCAAGAAACCTCAAAATTCAACTCCACCAATTCAAACTTCTCCAAAAGATCAAGACAGCCCATATTTCACAAAATCTGGTGTTCAACATATTTGCTTGACCACCTTCAAAGAATCTCCCCACTACAACACACTTCAAATCTACACTCATCAATTATTTCCGCCAAACTCCTATTGGCTGGATGATCCCCTCAAAACTCAACAATTCTATGAGTTGATCTTAGTTGACTCTGGGTCCGCTGAAATCACTCATACTCCTGATAGAAAAACTCCTTCACTGATTTCTTATTCAAAATGTGTCATAAAGAAAGTTATTCCACCAAATGATTGGTCCAGCATTTGGACTACAAAAGACTTCTCAATTACTTACATTCCCAAAGGTTATACATACCTAGACTATCAAATGGCTTGGTTTCGAACCTTATTCTATAGGCCATTCAATCATTCATGGTTCCTTACCTTCCACTCAAATTGTGCTGACAATATTCCTATCTGGTTCTATGAATGGTGGCTACGTTTTAGCCCCGTTCCAGACATACTTCCACCTGTTGTTCTAAAGGCCTTCCAAACTTGGGTCCAAAGAACGGGAGGTGAACATTTCAAAAAAGCCCTCTTATTCCACAAATCTTTCAAAGTCCCATGGATATTTTGTTGGACATTTACATTATTCAGATATTACAACAGTGACTACCCTCTCAGTCTGGGTAGAGAATTCAAGGTCAAATGGTGGACCCGTTACACTCAAGATTACTGCAATGAGAAGGCAGTAATACATTACATTCAAACGGGAAAGAAACTTCAACAAGAAATTCAGCAAATTCCAAAAGAACCAGCAAAGCCTGAACCAAAAACTCCTGCAAAAGAAGTAAAGACTCAAAAGAAGGAAAAAGCAGTCATAGATTTCAACTCCTCAGATTCAGAGAATGATGATATGAAGATTTTTCTGGAGTTCCAAAAATTCAAAAAAATGCAGAAACAAATGAGAAGCTCAAAATCAAACTCCGAGCATTCATCAGAAGGATCCTCTATTGATCCTATGGGAGGGCCTTGTGCTCAAGACCCTTTTGAATTATGGAAAAAAAAAAAAAAAAATTTGTGTATATATATCTTATTTTATCTTTCTAGTGTTCTCTGTAGTGAATGGTAACTACAGCTAGTCCGGAGCAAACGGCTACCGGTAAAGACTTATCAAATCCGTTCAAAAAAAGGTTTGCTCCTAACCCAAAGGAGTATGGCTCTCAAACAGCCAATTTACTGGAGAAGTAATTCTCCACAACAACGTCATATATAGAACGGTTCAAATCTACATGCTAGCCCAATCTCAAACGGTGGTTGGTAAAGGCATATTAAATCCGTTAATGGCTGCGGATTTGCCAAAAATTCGATTACTAAAGATTCCTCTCAAAAGCAAGAAGACAAAAGATGTCTACTCAAAAGATGCCAGTTCAAAAGTAAAGAATCCTACTCAAAGATGCCAGCTCAAAAGAAGACGGAAAAGGTCTACTCAAAAGAAGCCAGCTCAAAAGTAAAGATTCCTACTCAAAAGATGTCAGCTAAAAAGAAGACAAAGAACAAAAGAAAAGATGACAGCTCAAAAGAAAGATTCCTCTCAAAAGCAAGGACAGCTCAAAAGAAAAAGTAAAAGACAAATGTCTATTCAAAGATACCAGCTCAAAAGAAAAGATGCCCGCTAGAAGACGCCAGCTCAAAAGGAAAAGGACTCAAAAGTCTAAAGATGCTTTTACAAAAGAAGAAAGGACAACACAACCACTCAAATAATTGAAGACAACTAGCCACTCAGCTTTTCAAAAAGCAAGACAAGACATCCACTCAAAAGATTCGTGCCAATCCAACTCAAAGAGCATTCAAGTCTATATAAACAAGAGTTCATTCATGTAACAAGGCAGAGGTTTTTGGAGAGGTTTTAGAGAGAGAGTTCAGAGTCTTGTAAACTTTGTGACTTCTACTCTTTACTTCTGTATCCAAATACTTTCTCAATTCAAATAAAGATCAAACCAGTTCTCATTCCATCTTCTTGTTTACTCTGTTTTATGATCCTGGACCCCTTATGGTATCAGAGCCATCAGACTTTTACTGAGATCAATTCTGAGAAAGTATTTCTACGATTAATAGATTAAAAGTTGAAATTGGAATTACTAGAACAAGGATCAACCTTCAACTTCTCAATTCATTTCTACGATTGAGAAATTCCAATTTCAACTCACTCAATGAAAATAGGAGATCCATCAGACCCTACTCTATTCCTAGAAATTCATTTAGGGAATCTAGATCTTTCATAGTAGAAACTCCTTATACTCAAGAAGATCCTTCAATAAAAATTCACAATCAAACACCTATTCCTGACATTTCAAATGAACTCAATTTTTCTCCTAATAATTCTCCTAATTCCAGTCAGATGCATGGAGAATTCCATGGTATTAATATTATCACTAAAGTTGGTGTTAAGATTGATATAGAAGAACTTGAAAAAGATTTCAAAGAAGAATCAGAATACTACACATGGTACTCTAAGCTAGATGCTTACTGTCAGGCTAAGATTCTTTACAAAGTCTGAACTCTCTCTCTAAAACCTCTCCAAAAACCTCTGCCTTGTTACATGAATGAACTCTTGTTTATATAGACTTGAATGCTCTTTGAGTTGGATTGGCATAATCTTTTGAGTGGATGTCTTGTCTTGCTTTTTGAAAAGCTGAGTGGCTAGTTGTCTTCAATTATTTGAGTGGTTGTGTTGTCCTTTCTTCTTTTGTAAAAGCATCTTTAGACTTTGGTCCAGGATCATAAAACAGAGTAAACAAGAAGATGGAATGAGAACTGGTTTGATCTTTATTTGAATTGAGAAAGTATTTGGATACAGAAGTAAAGAGTAAAGTTACAAAGTTTACAAGACTCTGAACTCTCTCTCTAAAACCTCTCCAAAAACCTCTGCCTTGTTACATGAATGAACTCTTGTTTATATAGACTTGAATGCTCTTTGAGTTGGATTGGCACGAATCTTTTGAGTGGATGTCTTGTCTTGCTTTTTGAAAAGCTGAGTGGCTAGTTGTCTTCAATTATTTGAGTGGTTGTGTTGTCCTTTCTTCTTTTGTAAAAGCATCTTTAGACTTTTGAGTCCTTTTCCTTTTGAGCTGGCGTCTTCTAGCGGGCATATTTTCTTTTGAGCTGGTATTTTTGAATAGACATTTGTCTTTTACTTTTTCTTTTGAGCTGTCCTTGCTTTTGAGAGGAATCTTTCTTTTGAGCTGTCATCTTTTCTTTTGTTCTTTGTCTTCTTTTTAGCTGACATCTTTTGAGTAGGAATCTTTACTTTTGAGCTGGCTTCTTTTGAGTAGACCTTTTCCGTCTTCTTTTGAGCTGGCATCTTTGAGTAGGAATCTTTACTTTTGAACTGGTATCTTTTGAGTAGACATCTTTTGTCTTCTTGCTTTTGAGAGGAATCTTTAGTAATCGAATTTTTGGCAAATCCGCAGCCATTAACGGATTTAATATGCCTTTACCAACCACCGTTTGAGATTGGGCTAGCATGTAGATTTGAACCGTTCTACATATGACGTTGTTGTGGAGAATTACTTCTCCAGTAAATTGGCTGTTTGAGAGCCATACTCCTTTGGGTTAGGAGCAAACCTTTTTTGAACGGATTTGATAAGTCTTTACCGGTAGCCGTTTGCTCCGGACTAGCTGTAGTTACCATTCACTACAGAGAACACTAGAAAGATAAAATAAGATATATATACACAAATTTTTTTATTTTTATTTTTTCATAATTCAAAAGGGTCTTGAGCACAAGGCCCTCCCATAGGATCAATAGAGGATCCTTCTGATGAATGCTCGGAGTTTGATTTTGAGCTTCTCATTTGTTTCTGCATTTTTTTGAATTTTTGGAACTCCAGAAAAATCTTCATATCATCATTCTCTGAATCTGAGGAGTTGAAATCTATGACTGCTTTTTCCTTCTTTTGAGTCTTTACTTCTTTTGCAGGAGTTTTTGGTTCAGGCTTTGCTGGTTCTTTTGGAATTTGCTGAATTTCTTGTTGAAGTTTCTTTCCCGTTTGAATGTAATGTATTACTGCCTTCTCATTGCAGTAAGCTTGAGTGTAACGGGTCCACCATTTGACCTTGAATTCTCTACCCAGAATGAGAGGGTAGTCACTGTTGTAATATCTGAATAATGTAAATGTCCAACAAAATATCCATGGGACTTTGAAAGATTTGTGGAATAAGAGGGCTTTTTTGAAATGTTCACCTCCCGTTCTTTGGACCCAAGTTTGGAAGGCCTTTAGAACAACAGGTGGAAGTATGTCTGGAACGGGGCCAAAACGTAGCCACCATTCATAGAACCAGATAGGAATATTGTCAGCATAATTTGAGTGGAAGGTAAGGAACCATGAATGATTGAATGGCCTATAGAATAAGGTTCGAAACCAAGCCATTTGATAGTCTAGGTATGTATAACCTTTGGGAATGTAAGTAATTGAGAAGTCTTTTGTAGTCCAAATGCTGGACCAATCATTTGGTGGAATAACTTTCTTTATGACACATTTTGAATAAGAAATCAGTGAAGGAGTTTTTTTATCAGGAGTATGAGTGATTTCAGCGGACCCAGAGTCAACTAAGATCAACTCATAGAATTGTTGAGTTTTGAGGGGATCATCCAGCCAATAGGAGTTTGGCGGGAATAATTGATGAGTGTAGATTTGAAGTGTGTTGTAGTGGGGAGGTTCTTTGAAGGTGGTCAAGCAGATGTGTTGAACACCAGATTTTGTGAAATATGGACTGTCTTGATCTTTTGGAGGAGTTTGAATCTGTGGAGTTGAATTTTGAGGCTTTTTGCTTTCTACTACTGATGAGTAAGTCAGAGCAGGGAAATATTGGAGAATATGGAATTTGTTCGTTGATGAAGTTGCTGTTGTCAATTTTTTCATCTCATAGTCCTTTGAAGTGCGAACTTTTGAATTGGGATCACCCATTTTTTCCTGTGAGAAAATCAAAAAGTCTGGTAATGAATTGTCAGTACCCTTTGAATCATCAGTCTCAACAATCATGAAAACATCAGGATGAGGAATATTAATGCAAGGTAAAGAATGAATAGTTCTTTTGAGTTTAACAATACCTGTATGAATCGAAGTCCAAGGTGGAGGATTTGTTTGAAGTCGTTGAAATAAAGGTGCACAAGTTTGTCTCATCTTTGGAATAAAATCAGAAATATAATTTAAACAACCTAAAAATCTTTGGAGTTGAGTTTTGTCTTTAATTTCATCAGGAAATTTATCAGCAAAATCAATACTTCGATTTATAGGAATAATAGTACCTTGATTTATGAAATGTCCAAGAAAGCGAATATTGTTTTGGAATAATTTCATTTTTGTGGCTGAAAGAACCAAGCCATTTTTCTTTACAGTATATAGGAAAGTTTTCAAATGTTTGAAATGCTGATCAATGTTTTCAGAGAAAACTAATACATCATAAACAATCATAAACTTTGAATATGGATTCAGAATGTCATTCATTATCCTTTGGAATTCTGAAGGGGCGTTTTTGAGTCCAAAGGGCATTACATTCCATTTGTAATGGCCAAAGGGTACAGTAAAGGCAGTTTTGTATCTGTCTTTTTCGGCATCTCGAATTTGCCAAAAGCCAGATTTCATGTCAAACTTTGAAAAGTTTTTTGCAATATTTAAACGTTTTAATAAATCTCTTTTGAATAGATCTTCTAACTGTTGAATTTCTTGTTTTGTGCTGGGTAATTGTAAGTGCTCTTCAATTTGATCATAAGACAAATCTTCTTTAAGAAAATTTATCTTATTCTGCTTCCTTTGAATAAGGTTGATATGTTGATAAATGGAGTTATTTTGCAAAGCATTTAACTCCTTTTGTCGAACAGGAATCAAGAATATGAAATGTATAGTATTACCCATAATGTTAGTGCTGATACCTTTGTGATCAACAACAAAAGGGTAAATTTGAGTAAGGAATGGAGTGCCTAAGATGATATCAGTGTTGAGATTTTCTACTACAATAAACTGATGTTTAAAGCAGTAATTTTGATTATATATTTCGGTCTTTGTCAACTTTCCTTTGATTCGAAGAGGGGAGTTGTTGGCTGCTATAAGGACTTCATTAGTAAAACTATAATATTTTGTTGGTATTAGACCATCTCTGATGCAGCTTTGATCTGCACCACTGTCTAACATTGCAACAAAGGTTTGTTTGAAGTTTCCTATAGAAATAGTTAGATGAACTAACCACTTTTGAAATTGGAATTTCTCAATCGTAAAAATGAATTGAGAAGTTGAAGGTTGAGTAGGGGTAATATTTATTTCTTGTGGAGGAATAAGTGTTTCTTCTTCTTCTTCTTCTTGATAGATTTCTTTTCCTTTGGAAAGTCTAGATTGAATAATTGCAATATGAGCTTCTAAAGAGATATTTTTCATCTCTATATTGTTAGTAGTCTGTCTTAAAGACTTGACTTCTTCCTTTAGAATATGAATCTCAGTTTGCAATTCTCTGGTAGAGATGGACTTAATACCAGAGGTTTGATTCATAGGATATTTTTCAAAAACTTTTGATATACTGAAAGGTTGAATGATATTAAACTTCTCATCTTCTTGCAGAATTAAAGATTTTAATCTTTCAAAAAGTTTCTTTTGTTTGATAGGATCAGGTAATTGTTGAATCATATCAAAGATGAATTGTTTTGTATCAGAATTTATCTTCTTATTATCAGTAGAAGACTTAATCATATTAATCTGTTTACAGTGACAGTCATCCTGACTTTCACTAGAGGAATCATAATTGCCATTATCATCGTCAGTAATATAATTGATCTCAGAATAGATTTGCAATCTTTCTTTTAATTTGTTTCTGATATTTTCTTCAACATCAGAAATGCCATCAATGATTTCATTAATCTTTCCTTTGCTTCGACATTTGCTAGCAATATGACCTTTCTTGCCACATTTAAAGCACTTGAAATCACTTGAATTCTTTTTTCTATTGAATCTTCTGAATTTCTTTGGGGAAAAGGAATCATCTTTATATTTCTTTGAATATCTTTTTTGTGAAAAAGATTTTTGAAGGAATTTTTTCTTTCTTTCAGTGGAAGGAGCACTGATTCCAGTAATTCCAAAAGCTTGACAGAAAGATCCCATTTCTTTTCTCTTACTGCCATATTTAGCCTGGAATTTGAGTTCTTGGCAAGCTGCAAGGGCTTCTTTTTTGACAAAAGCAAAAAGTTGACCAAAGGTCATTGAAGTGAAATCAATCTGTTCTGTTCCCATTTCCTTTTGTAAATTAATCATAATTCTTTGGGAAAACAGAGTTGGTAAACCAGTAATGAATTTTTCTTTCCAGAATGGTGCAGTACTGTCTGTTCGTTTAAGAACATGAGTCAAAAACATGTCTTTGTACCACCTGAAGTCACTAAGTGTTGGACACCTAATGTTAGTAAGGAATATCTTTGAAGAAGCTAATTCTTCCTGAGGATTTCCTACAAAGTGCATAGCTATGGTAACTATGAGGAAATCACTTGAATCGTTTTGGGTAGTAATTTCTCCTTGGGCATTTTCTACGTCTATAGTATGCTCAAGAATTGCTGTTTTGTCTTGTAAAGTCAAAGCATTGTCCCACCAATACTTTAACTGTCCAGTAAAACCAGTTATGAATAAACTCGCAATATCTTGTTCAGAACATCTTTTCATTTTGTATGCCAATTTGGCCATACCCATTTCTTGTAATGTGTTGAGTATTTCATACTCACTTTTTCCATCAATATTCCATTCATAAATGGAATTTCCATCATAATCTTTCGTATGGAATTTTGCTCTTTCTTCATACATAATGTCAGGAGGGGTAGGTCGTGGATAGTAGTCTTTAGTTCTACTATTGTTCCAATTTCTATGAGTTTTATTGAAATTATTTGGCTTCTTTCCTCTTTCAATTTTATTAATATCCTGATTAGAGTTATTTTGTAAGATATCATTTTCAACATTATTGATTTTTTGAATTACAGAGTTGTTAGAGGAATCAGATTTTAATGAGGAATTTGAGTTGTCAGAGGAATCAGATTTTAATGAGGAATTTGAAGAATCCGATTCTTCGTTATCTTCTATAGTATCAATATTATTGATTTTTTGAATTTCAGGGTTTTCAGAGGATTGAACTACAGGGTTTTCAGAGGAATGAGATTCTAATGAGGAATCTGATTCTTCATTTTCTTCTATAGTGTCAATATTGTTGATTTTTGAAGGACCGGGAAGGTTCTTGTTAATTGAATCAAGTGTTTGATTTATTTTAGATAATAATGACTCGTTTTCAAACGTGAGCTTATTTTCTAAGGCTCTAGGAATACTTCTTGGTTGAAAATGTGGTAAAGAAGTACTGTGAGGGAATGTTGAACTTGGTTTTGAAATGGCCTTAATGTCAGTAGATAAGGAATCTATTTGTGTTGAAATCGTGTGTAAAACTTGATTGGAGTAGTTATTCTGTTGATATAATTTCTTGACATCATCCAAATTAACTTGATCATTTCCTCTAGGATCAATACTTTCACGACCCCTTTTGAAAGGTGTAGCTATGACTTCTCCTTCTTTGGAATGGAGTTTCAAGGTCTGTAAGGGAGGAGTGATAGCAGTAATAGTAGTGCCATCTTGAAGTTGCCATTTCTTGTACAAACTTGTTTGCACATTAATAGCAGATTTTTTGAATGGTTCAGAAATTTCATTTTTTGTAAAATAAAATTCTAACCAGTTTTCAAAATGAAAGGGAGCATGATATTTTTGAATATCTCTTATCCATTGAATTCGAATCTTAGCTTGACAGTAAGCATCTAGCTTAGAGTACCATGTGTAGTATTCTGATTCTTCTTTGAAATCTTTTTCAAGTTTTTCGATATCAATCTTAACACCAATTTTAGTGATAACATTAATACCGTGGAATTCTCCATGCATCTGACTGGAATTAGGAGAATTATTAGGAGAAAAATTGAGTTTATTTGAAATGTCAGGAATAGGTGTTTGATTGTGAATACTTATTGAAGGATCTTCTTGAGTATAAGGAGTTTCTACTATGAAAGATCTAGATTCCCTAAATGAATTTCTAGGAATAGAGTAGGGTCTGATGGATCTCCTATTTTCATTGAGTGAGTTGAAACGAACCAGGACTGTACCATCTTGTTCTTCAACTATGTCTTGAATTTCTGTTCTCTCGAGATTTCTTGGTCTCTGAGGAACATCTATTTGAAAGGCTTCTGGAATGGTAATTTCATTCCATTTCAGACGTTTAGGAACAAAGGTCTTTGAATAGTCAGCATCAATTTGTAATAGTATTGTTTCATCATTAAAGTTATTAATTAATTTGCATTTGGGATTAATAGCAGAACTCATTAATCTAAAGTAAATGCGATAAATAATCACAAATTGTTCTGCAAGTTTATCAAATTCGTCTCCTTGCAGATGAACATCAAGAGTTAAGGAATTCATAATTAAAGGATCAGTTAATGATACAGGAAAATTAGGAATGCAATTGAAATAAATAGGACCATTACAAATATTAGTTTGAATCATACTTAATATTGACGATTTGTATCTTCGCAAACGTTTATCACGTAAAGCCATGTAAACAGGAATGTCTATGCCAATATGAGCAAGTGGTTTGACTGCTACTTGAATCATACCAAAATGAATATAACGAAATCCTTTATCTAAATATTTTCGTATAGAAATATGAGATAAAAGAGGAATTGATTGAAACTTATTTTGAATGTTTAAAGTCTCTTCATGAATTTTTACGCTAAAAGCGCTTTTGAAATCAAAAGTACCAATTTTGTAAATATTTTCAATATTTTCATTAGGAATAGTCCAGTTTGAATAATCCTCATTAATCATCTCTTCTTTGCTTTGTATTATGTGTCCTGAATCACTTCCAGAACCAGAGAAAAATTTTCTAATAAAACCAGCCATCATCAATAGCAATTTTATGAACTAAACACAGATCATACCTTGACCGGGAACAACGGGAACACTCCACCGGGAACACCTCGCTCTCTCTTCGGGCTTACCAACGGATTCACGAGCTTACCAACGTCTTACCAACGCTCAGGATAGTCACTATGAATAGGTCACTCGTTGCTCTCAACGAAGAGTGGAATTACTAGAACACTTGGCTCTGATACCATAAGGGGTCCAGGATCATAAAACAGAGTAAACAAGAAGATGGAATGAGAACTGGTTTGATCTTTATTTGAATTGAGAAAGTATTTGGATACAGAAGTAAAGAGTAAAGTTACAAAGTTTACAAGACTCTGAACTCTCTCTCCATAACCTACTATCCACGACCTACCCCTCCTGACATTATGTATGAAGAAAGAGCAAAATTCCATACGAAAGATTATGATGGAAATTCCATTTATGAATGGAATATTGATGGAAAAAGTGAGTATGAAATACTCAACACATTACAAGAAATGGGTATGGCCAAATTGGCATACAAAATGAAAAGATGTTCTGAACAAGATATTGCGAGTTTATTCATAACTGGTTTTACTGGACAGTTAAAGTATTGGTGGGACAATGCTTTGACTTTACAAGACAAAACAGCAATTCTTGAGCATACTATAGACGTAGAAAATGCCCAAGGAGAAATTACTACCCAAAACGATTCAAGTGATTTCCTCATAGTTACCATAGCTATGCACTTTGTAGGAAATCCTCAGGAAGAATTAGCTTCTTCAAAGATATTCCTTACTAACATTAGGTGTCCAACACTTAGTGACTTCAGGTGGTACAAAGACGTCTTGGGGTGGTTGCGTCGCCGAGGACCCTCCGACGATCAAATTAAACGGGGTATTTTGGCAGAGTAACGGCTTAGTGGAGTAAAAATGGCTTACCTCAGTCATCTGAGAGAGGGGTTTATATAGCGGCAGTAATAGACAGGCGGGCGCGAGAATCACGCCGGCCGTTACGCCTCTGGCGTCATGCCCGCATGATAGGCAGGATCCCGCATTAATGGCGAGACAAGCTCGTTAATGGGGGATCGTGATGGCGTGGAACGCGGGATCATGGGCGGCGGATATCTCGCGCGTGGCGAGATTCGCGGAGCCGTGGTGGAGGCGCCTGTGATTGGTGCTGTGGGCCGATCGATGAAACCGAGGAAGATGAGCTCGGCGGGAGGCTCGGGGACGAGCGGGAGGCCGAGGCATCTTGGTTCTGCGATAGCTCGGAGGCGAGCCGGGGGGTGGTCTGGAAGGCCACCGAAGGTCGGGAGAATCCTCAGGCCCGAGGTGTGATCCCAACCGGAGTTCTTGATCCCTTCTTGTAGGTTCTGGGACACGTCATCTGCAACGTGTCAGTATCTGGAGAGTCACCGATATCCAACCTCATCAACTTCATATAGTCATAGTAGTATGTGTGGTCATGGATGTGTCTTTAAGTGGTGGAATAAGATCTTATGACTTAAAGGCAGATGGCCCACCGCTTACAGCCGTGGCCACATCCATATGGCTGTGTACAAGCACATTTAACTAATCAGTGTTCATAAATGAGAATAAACATGGAGTAAATGAGAATAACAATGAGTAAATATTGATTTACAATTAGGGATAATTATGTTATATTGCTCATAATTTTCATTGAATTTATTTCCGTTAATAGCTGGTGAAATTTTCATTTACAACATAACCTAAAATACAAGCTTATTTTTATTTTTTTCTATTTTTTTTTGGTTTGGCCCTCTCCTCTATGGATCTATTGAGAGAGGGGAGGATCAATCCGCAATGTGGAAAGTGGCCACAATTTGACAGAGAAAACTCAAGAAGTAAACGAGGCCTGCAGGCTCGAACTGCGTTGCCCTCTCACATGGGCCAATAAAGTCTGTTCTCGACCACATTGGCCTATGTGAAAATCCACCGCAGCCCCGTTTTCTCAGATCCACAAGTCCCTGTGTGTATGTATGATAAGTGTATGCGATTGTGTTGTATACATAGGCTAGAGCTTACGAGCCCGTACCAAAATATTAAATAAATAAAAAAGATACAAGCTTATTTCAATATGCGGTTTCTTAAAAACTGATGCACATTTCTTACAGAATCTAGTATAATAACACCATACCAGAAGTGCAGCTGACGGTAAAACTTCAATATTTCATCACAAGTTGGAAGGTCGAATGTTATAACCACAATTACCAAATAAAAAAATGTCTTGAATAATATACTACATGATTTCGGAATTAGTAAAAACAAGAAGAAAAAATTAAAGCAACATTTTAAGCAACAATCAAAACATCAAGAATAAACAACAATTCCAGACACTCCGCTAGGTTTACTGGAAAACTATAAATTAAAAAGTTCAAAACCTAAGAATACTTGACCAGGAAATGCCTACTGCATATCTCAATTCCATTATATTTTAGAAATTTATACGTAATTAACCAACAGCATGTCATTCAGATATCTGAATTCCTAGCTCTGCTCAAGAACCGAGTGCAGTGAAGATAGAACTATCAGATCCTTTAATAAAGATTACAGCATGTATGCACAAAATAGGCTAGGGTCAGGGAAGTGATTTCCAAAACACAAAATAATTGACATTCAGTTAGTTCCTTCTGCCGAAATACAAGCAGTTGAAAGCTTCATGTGCGCTTTGGAGGGGCATACTGCACGTTGTTATCAGCACAAATGTTCTGCATCAAAAGTAACCAGTTCGTTAGATTTTACGACTGTAAATAGAAAAGGGAGATTAAAATTCATCGTCGGCGACAGAACCTGGTATTCCTCTGGAAGTTCTTCAGAGACTGCGAGAGTGTAACACCCAGGGATAAACCTACCTGCAGAGGGTATTACAAATTTCATGGCATAACCCATGCAGATTTGTAAAATATATCTTGTTCACTAGTTGAGAACAATAGTACGCAATTGATTGGATGTGCCCAACAAAATCAGACATCCTACAAAAGCAGCAAGGCTTTTGCATCTAACATGTATTTATTTTGTCAATTATACAGATCATATTGTGAAATAATTTCTTGTTTAACTGCCACCAGCTCTTCACAATGGATTTCTATCCTCATTTAATAAAACCTTCATCAAAAAATGCACAACCTTATCTGGTATGCTTTCTATCTAAAGCTTTAAGCCCAAACTCGGTTTTATCATGATGCATCTTTTACTGAGCTGAATGAGCTACTATGTTTGCACTGATAAACACATGACGTACAAACATGACAGATAATAGTACATGGATTGGTTCAGGCTTCAACTATAAGATAGCATATTTCAAAATTTTAAACTTCGAAGTGAAGGGGAAGAAAGGATTGGTCAACTCAAGAGGCTTATTTACTTTGGTTTAGACTCGGAACCCTCTACAGCTTATTGGAAATGCCCAACTCGCACAGAAGATTGGTCAATATGACAACAAGGCCAACTTGGCCAGTATATCAGTGCTTTAAACTCAGAACTAGCCCAATCCAGCAATATATTGCAAAGCGCAGCCAAGTCTTCTTCTGAATCACAACCCTGTAAACACACGTTACATACTCAAGAACCTCTCCTATCCTCTCTAAACCAGAACCTCCAAGCAAAAATAAAGTTCGGGGGAGGAGGACAAAGAGAGGGAGTAGAGAGAGAACCATCAAGCCTCAAGAAAGTCAAAGAGATGAGACTGTCAATGTGAACGAGGTTGCCATAATACCATTGTCACAGTTAACTGAAATCTTGTACTAGCAGCCTTCTGCTGTTGTGGCGGTGTTGTCATACAGAGCATCGCCATTTTCATTTTATTTAAAATTTGCTTTGTCTTTCCAGACACATCTTACAAATTGTTGAATAAAGAGTAACTTCAGCTCGCTTAGAATGAGATGAAGCCTCATTTCTAGGCTGATTATATATACTTGTAGGAAAGTAAGGAAGGAAAAACCGGTGAGGATCATGTTCTAACAAGAGAACACTTATGAATGCATGATTGTTTCCATACCACCAAGTAATAAATAAATAGACAATAATTCCAGATGGAGTAAATGCCAAATTTAAGAAATTGACTAGCCCAATGTTTCCACTCATGCATTTGATATAAAATAGGCATATGGTTAACATCAGGAGAAAATAATAAGAACAAACACAGAAACTCAGTATAAATAGATGTAACTAATGAAAGATGGATATGTCAGACCTTATATTGTTGCATAAGAACAGAGCTATCTTAAGGAGTTTGAATGCCCCCATATGTCAGTAACGGTTTTAAAACATCAAGAAAAAGCAGCCATCGCTTGACTAGATTCTTCTGTGCAAATAGGTGTTTTCGACGGCATATATGACAAAAATCACACTGGCTGAAGGTATTTTGCCTAGAAGGTAGTAGTTTGAAGGTGTTGCACAGAATTTAATAGAATTTCTTGGGCAAGGAAATCATCACGTCAGCAAGCAGCAGCAGCAGCAGCTGAGCCTTTTATCCCAAGCATATGGGGTAGGCTACATGAACCGGCATGGGAATCACGCCGGGTCGAGCACATGAATCCTCCGCCTCCGCTCACTCCTATTGAACAATATACTTTCATTAATGCCTTTGGCATCCAAATCCTTTCGTATCGCCTCCATCCACGTTTTCTTCGGTTTACCTTTCGCTCTTTTGACTTGGCCTAAATCGAGAATATTCATTCGTCAAACCGATACTTCCATAGGTCTGCATCGCACATGACCAAACCATCTTAGACAGTTTTCCCGCATCTTTTCCTCCCCGGTGCTACACCAACCTTTGCACGAATATACTCATTTTGCACATTATCTTTTCTAGTGTTACCACAAATCCAACGAAGCATGCGTATCTCCGTTACATGCATCTTCTGTGCATGATGTTTCTTCGGAGCTCAGCATTCTATACCATATAATAAGACAGGCTGAACAACGCTTCGATAAAACTTCCCTTTCAACCAACAAGCCTGAATGCTCTGGTTGATATCGATATCGATCTCTCCGTTCCTTTTGGATGATAGAACCTAGATATCTAAATTGATCGCTCGGTGATATCTCTTGCCCATCCAGTATTATACCACTGTGATCTCGACTTTTCTGTTTACTAAATTTGCATTGCATATATGCTGCCTTAGACCTACTCAATCTAAACCCCCGATATTCCAATATTTGCCTCCATAACTCCAATTTGGTATTTAACCCCTGCTTTCATTTTACTTACCAGAATAATATCAGCGAATAACATACACCAAGATACCTCATCCTGGATAATTCTAGTAAGCTCATCCACACTATGACAAACAAAAATGGACCTAAAGTAGATCTTTGATGCAAGCCATTTGTGATCGGAAAATCACTCATTAGGCCGCCACAAATCCTTACATTTGCCATTACTCCATCATACATATCCTTGATTATGTCAATGCATCTGATTGGGACTCATTTCTTCATCACTGTCCGCCGTAATATCTCTTTAGGTATTTTGTCGTAAGTTTTCTCCAAGTCAATAAAAAGCATATGCAAATCCATTCTTCTCTCTCGAAAACGTTCGACAAGTTGACAAAGCAAATGAATAACCTTTGTCGTCGATCGTTTAGACATGAACCCAAACCGGTTCTCTGTTATCTTAACATCCTTAGGTTGTGTTCAATCACGCTCTCCCAAAACTTTATGGTGTGACACGTGAGTTTTATTTCACGTTAGTTTGAGCCACTTTTAATATCACCATTGTTCTTGTAGAGAGATACAAAGGTACTCCACTCATTTGGCATCTTTTTGGTTTGCCAAATCTTATTAAACAGGTCCGTCAACCATCTAATGACTCTCTCCTATGCATTTCATATCTCAATAGGAATTCCATATAGACTAACAACTTTCCTTGATTTCATCTTCTTAAAAGCCTCTGTAACCTCAGATATTCTTATTCTACGCATGAAATCACGGTTTATATCTTAAGGTTGAATGACAAGTCCATCCAAATCCATAGTAAAGCTCTCATTGAACTTGTCAAAATAATATCTCCACCCGTTCTTGATATCCTCATCTCGAACAAAAACCTTATGATCTTCATTTTTGATACACTTCACCGCATAAATCTCTAGTCTTCTTTTTTCTCATCCGAGCAATCATGTATATATCATTTTCAGCATCCTTAGTGTCCAACTTCTCATATACCTCTTTGTAGACCTTAGATTTGGTTTCTCGAACAGCTTTCTTAACCTCCTTTTTACCTATCTTATACTTCTCAAATCTCTCTTGATTTTAATAGCATTATTTACTTCTTCATTCAAGCATGACGTGTCCTTAAATGGCGGAGCACCACTTCTAGGCTCACCAAGTAGATCTCTGGCTACCCACTTAACGCAACTAACCATCTTGTTTCATATTGTCTCAGAATCGTTTTCGGACTTCCAATCAGCCACTTAAACTACACTATCTATAAAGACTTCTTGCTTACCTTCCTTCCGTCGTCGCCACTTAATTCTAGACCCTACCTTATATCTAATCTTCTCAGGTCCTCTTCTAAACCGAATATCAAGAACTAAAAATCTATATTGAGTGCTTACACTCACCTGACACTACCTTACAATCGATGCAACAATCTCTATCTATCCTTCTAGTCAGGAAAAAGTCTATTTGACCAGCACTTGATCCACTCCTTAAAGGTGATCAAGTTAGACTCTTTTTCTAAACCAAGGATTTGCCAAGATCAAGTCATAAGACAAAGCAAAATCTAAAATCGAGTTATTTGCTTCATTCCTCTATCCAAAACCAAAAACTCCATGGATAGTATCAAACCCACTACGATTAGTCCTTACATGTCCATTGAAATCCCCGCCAATAAATAACTTCTCTCTACTGGGTATCCTTTACACCATCTCATTTAAATCCTCCCAAAATTGATGCTTACTAGCGTCATTAAGACTTATTTGTGCTGCATAAGTACTAATAACATTAAGGATCTCCCCATCTAGAATAAACTTAACTTGTAAAATCATATCACCTGTTCTTCCGATCTCAACTACATCCTCAAGCAACCGTCTATTTATGATTATACCTACCCCATTACGATTTTTATCTATACTCGTATACCAAACTTTATAACCCTTGGGCTCTATAACTCTACCTTTTTTACATACCCATTTAGTTTCTTGCAAACACATAATACTAACACTTCTCCTAATCATCGCTTTCACTAATTCTGTTAATCTACCTGTAAGGGTACCTATATTCTAAGAGGATTGACGAATCCTATGAAACCCTTGCTTATTTGACACTACACCCAGGATCCGATGTAACGTGCCGCTTCCGGACGACGACCTTCTGTGAAATATCACGTCAGCAAACATAAAATACTAAATGGTCATCAAACTGAACTACAAAGACACAGAAAAGATGAGAGCATTGTAAGGAGAAAGGGATTCAGGGTAGACTAAGCATGAAAAAGTAGTCTAGAACTGTTTATAAAGCTACAAACAAAACTGTGATTGTTTTGAACAATTAAATTTACCTATTCTCAACCATCGAGCTGCCCAACTTCTACTTGGATCCATGACTGAAATAATCCTGCAGACAAGGAAATCAAGGATATTCAAATTCTTATCTCCCTCTTTTGCATTCAGCTAGAACTTTAAAAGAGAGAAAGAAAAACCATCCGTAATATGGTTTATAGTTGAGAAGTCCTTCTGCAGGATAGCTAATCAATAACAAGAAAAACAAATCAGACAACATAAATAAAAAACACACTTGGCTGTATTGTCCACCCCCACATCCACCCCCACCCCCACCCCCTTCTCCCTCAACAGAAAAAAAGATTTCTTGTTCGCCTCATCATCATAACCTCGATTTCAAGTCAGTTTTGCTTTTAGACTTATAATGATTCTTTTCTTCGACCCACTTGATATTTTTTTAAAATCAATTTTATCCGTTTGATGTTAGAATAAGTCACTTTAAAGCTTCTGACAGAGGCTAAAGACTGATATGAACAAAGGCACCATATTAATAAAGAAGTTTAGCATAAATAAACCTACTACGATGTTGATTGATACTTGTAACCATGTGAATCCCTAAAGCATTTCAATATGATGTGAAAATGAACCCAAAAATGACCATGTTAGTCAATTTTAGCAGTCTTGACAGGTGTTTGAAGAAAAAAGGAAAATTGTGCAATCATGTGCCTTTGGGTCAAATAAAGATAAAAGTTCAGAAATCAGAAACTCTGATACAATCTTTTGTAGAATTTGCTGAAGAGAGGTTAATAGAAGCTAAGAGCATCAAAACGCCAGCATAAAATTAAAGGGGGGTTTTATAGAAGATAATTAAAGGTGTACCTATTTTTATATTCATTTCACAGTTAATACTTAAAACAACAATGCAACTTCTGAAATTCCCTGTGTTGTCTAACTGCCTTTGATTGATTTCTCTTTCGGGTTAAATTTTAACATTATGTTGAAAATGAGTAAGTTCTTCGCTTATGCTCATCAATTTGACTAGCATATCAGCTTTATGAACACACACTCACACTCACACACATGTGCATGACACACATCTTGGGGGGAGAGGGGGGGGGAGAGGGGCATTAAAATGCATCTCTATATGCATAAATTTGTAGTTGCATAGTATCGTTTGTATATAAAGGGATGCATATACAAGGTGGATTTTAAGGAATATGTAAGAAAAGAATATGTAAGAAAGTGAGTAGATAATTCTTATTTCTAATCTTAAAATATAGGTACACACAATGTTGTGCAGAAGTTCTTATGTAGAAAGGTTTATGAATATAAAGTATATAATATAAGTTGATGACATTATGACAACAACAAAGACTATGGGTGGAAAATGGGTAATGCCAGGATAAGTTTTGGTTAGGTCAGCTTTGCCCTTCTCAACTCTGCCATACTCATACATGACGTGAGCCCGACATGCTTATTTAGTGATCAGAAGCTCATCCATCAATCTATGCGGTAACATTTTCTAAATAAGTTGAGTAGGTTTGAGTTAAAGTCGGTTTTATGTTTAAAAATATGTAGGGGGTAAGGTATGTGTATTGATCAATATCCAAACCTGCAAGCATAAGCAATAGAGTCGGTTCATAACTTCATATACCAACATAAGGGGACCAGTAGCTCTGTCTCAAAAAATAGAACCCCTTATATTTATTATTAATCGGGTCACAATTGGTACCCGACTAGTTTAATTAATAGGTCTTCTGGACTGTATGACCCGTGCCTGGTTACATGTTCACCCATACCCGAAATTTAGATCAGGTTTTGGTTGGATTGCTAGCGCTGAGTCAAAATTGTCACCCTCATGATCAATTAAGAAAGGGAATTGGTGGGTGGTGTATAGGAGTTAACATGTAAAAGAACTATTTAGGAAGGCAATTACTATAATATTGAATTTACTATTCACATTTTGGAGGCGGTATGAAATGGGGAACATAACATCCTAATAGTTGTAATAAAAAAACAACTTGTAACGTGTTCAGGTGTGGACTTTATGAGGCCTCCCAGCACGAGGCCACTCAGCAGGAGTATGCACCACATATGGTAATAAAACTCATGTGACCGATTTAAAACTTCCCTCGTAAAATTTGACTGTGTTTTGTAATAGTGATGTACTGCATGTACTATATTCCTTTGTTGTGAAGCCAGAAAAAATTGAGACAAAAAAATAATCATATGGAAAATAGTAAAAGCTTACCCAGTAAAATTAGGAGTAGTGCAGTTGACAACATTATCATGCTCTTTCTCCATATCAAGGAAGGGGCAATTTTCACAGCCAGACTCTCTGAACTGGATAAGGAAACAAATAGAGGTTATCCATTTCTGAGTGTTGAGAGAATAACAGATAAGCGAGAAAATATCACAAGACGATGCCCCCCACCAACAACCGCGCCAAAAAAAAAAGGAAAAAAAAAAGAGGAGGTTATGCTCCCTGAGCTGTGAATACAGAGTTCACATGTAGTGCAAAACCATACAGTTGATGATGGAATGTAGGGTCTAACAAAACGGAACTTGAAATACACATGCAACTCATGCAACAAAAGAATCCCCCGCATATATAAAATACATTATAATACCTTATAAAAATTAAAAGGATTAAAGAAATTCATCGGGTAGATAAAACTTCTAATTCGATAGTACATCTATAGTCAGCACATTAATACCAAAAATTACTTGAATTAGCTTGGTCATTTAATAAACTATAATGGGCCTTCTCCATTTTGAAACATAAATCAGAACTCTATCGTTATTGCGTAAACAATTTTTTTATTCAAAGAAGAAACTAAAGACCTACTAGTTGCTACTTGAACCTACATCTTTATAAGCCACATTCCCTTGATCTTTTTCTCTATCTTAAGCAATCATTATTCATTGCAATGCATCTAGTTCCCTTTTTTTTTAAAAAGAAGAGATGGCTGCTCCCTTAAACCCAATTACTTAGTTACTAGAATACTCTGGTGACTGGGATTACCATGGCTCCCTCAGTATAGATAAAAATTGTGCCTTTCGCATACTATATAGCTCTTAGCAAATTCTTAAATGGCTGTACAAGGGTTCTCAAGAGTACTGCTGCCACAACACTTCTATCTATAACCAAACAACCTAACAATGAAGATTCTTTTCTAACTGAAAAATCCTACCTAGATGTATGTTCCTATAGTTATGAACTTCTTGGTGACCAATGACTATTTAACTACAGAGGCAACGGTCGCCTAGATGGCTACAGACACAATATCCGATGAAATTTCAGTAAACATTAAGATAGGTTCTCCTGATAAAAATCATCGAGCAATGAACATACATGTATAAGTAGATATCAGATATTTATGTTTTTGTTCGGTCAAGGTATTCATATGACAGAAATTTATAGTGTAAGTTATATGTGTGTGGGGTGTGTGCGTGTGTGAGTTGGTTATAGTTTAAGCATGACTTTAAAAATTAATATTTCCTAGTCACTTTATGGAAACTGCAAAGCCTTTTCTTCCACAAACTTCATATGCAAGCTTAGCAGAATCCAAGTCCAACATGAACGATAGATAGGTAGGGAGCTTGCAAGATACCTGAAGAAAATTCTCATGGCATCTTTAATGTTAGGGCTTCCAAGTTTAAGGAATCCCTTCTTTTGCAACTTGGTCAAAAACTCTGTGGCCGTATTATAATCTATAATAAAAGATTCTAATATCTAGATAAGTCACCATTACAGAGAGGAAACTCATTGTACCATGAACCTCTACAGTTTTTACTTTGCCTAAATTTCATAAATAACGATCGAACTTTTCGGGTGCTTGAGATAACATCAATGGACTTAAAAAAATGCCATGAAACCCCCCTGAATTAGTAATGTTGTCTAAAATTGTTGGTTTCATCATCTTTTGCTACGTCCGAGAGGACCGAAAATATGGCATGTTTTCGAAAAATTACCCAACTTTTCTTCAGGATTGGGGTAGGGGGATAAATAGAATTGTTAAAGGTTATTGGTGTTCTCGCAAAACTGGGGAAATGTTGCCGGTGTTTTATGAAATTTACCCTTTTTATTTTTATCGGGATGTAGCATGCCTCTTTTGTGCTTTTTGCAGATGATAGACATTGAAAGCCCTAATTTCATATAACAATCACATAAAACATCCCAACAAACGATTCCACGACAGTCTCTAACACTAATACGGCGATCTGAGGCTCTGAGCCAAGAGAAGCAACATAACATGCGATAGATTGATGGTATGAGCAATCAAAACCCTAATTTTACATGAGAAAAGGAAGAGACCTGATCGTAGGTTTTGACGAGACGGCAGCGGAGGCAAGCCCTGAGCTCGTGGCCGAAGCTCGTCGGAATCTGAGCGAAGTTCGCCACTCTGTCCTCTTCCGCCATGTAATCGCCCCTCTTCCCGCTCCCCATTCCTTTCATCTTTTCTCCTTCTTCTTCTCCCTTCTCTCTAGCGAGATGATTCGAGCTAGGCTTTTTGGTAAGAGACTGAGATTGCAGGTTATGTAAACGATTGCGGATCCGTTCAAATTTGTATGGCCAGACCCGGATCCGAACTCGTCGATAAATCCGACGTGTATCAGGAGTCGAGTTGGGCCTTTGGTCCAGCTAAACAAGTCTATAGAGACCATCTGCCTTTTTCTACTACTCCCTTCGGTTTCTTTTTACTAGGTCTTTGCATTTTTAGTTTTTTCGCATAATTACTAGCCCATTTAGAATATCAAGAAACATGTTTTACTCTATACTTGTAAAACCGATGCACTTGGTACATGAAGTCCTAGTCTTCTAGATTTGTCCCAATCGGGTATAAATGAAAGGTGGCGAGATTGCCAAACTATTATTTGATAAATCCACACCAAAACTTGTAAATGGACAAAATCAACCCCAACTAAATCAGCATTTAATTCCCTTCCCTCAAATCGCATCCTATCATCATTCATCCGTCTCCTTCCTCTCCGTTCCCTCAAATTCCTTCATCGATCTCTCGTCCTCCAACCTCACATGCCCCCTCCCCTCCCGTCTCCTTCCTTTCCCACCTGCACCTCCTCAATCTCTCCAACAACCTCTGCCCTCTGCTTCAACCGGAATCTCTCGCTTCGGCGTTTCTCAACCCTAACGGATCTGCTGGCCAAGATTAAAGGTGAGATCAACACTGTCAACTACCAACTCCCCAATGAAGACCTCGACACATGAGGACCTTGACACCCTCCATTAGCACACAAAAAACAGCATGCATCTGGATGAATCATGTGTAAACGTCTGCCAAAAGTCTGGCAAGATAACATAGCTAAGCGAGATGTCTGAAGAAAGAGGTCCAAACGTCCAGCAATCAATCTACAGAAATACCAGAGAACGTGCAGACGTCTGGTCATTTACTTATCAGACGTCTGCCTACTGTGGACGTGGTTGTTGCAGATTTCAATCACAGAAATCTTTCCATAGCTTATGTGATCCATTTGTTTAGGAAAGATTTTATTTTATTCTACATCATATAAATATAAACTGTAATATATACATACATCACCGATATTCAATACAAATCAATCAAGTTACAAACCATCTTCTTCAAGATTCTTTATATAGTATCAGAGCATCAAATTCTTCGGACATTGCAGCATGCCAAATGGGATCCTTCACAGCTTGAGATACACAGGTTGATTCAAGGGTTTAGGATATTGGGCGAACGGTGGTATGGTTTATATATTGGGAGTTGAAGTATTTTGGGTTCAGTTTTCGTTCATGGTTGGTTCGTAGATTTGGGGGTGGTGGAGTAGGGGACAATTGTGGAGAGGGTAAATATGATTGCAATTTTCAATGCCGCCATCGCCGTCTATTTCTTGCTGTATGCTGACGACATCATTCTCATGGGTAATAATATATAGTTCCTTCAATTTTTTGTTCGTCAATTTGGACAACATTTCTCTCTAAAAGATCTTGGCAACCTTCATCACTTCCTTAGTGCATAAACTATTCCCTCGATACAAGGACTCTTTCTATCTCAACATGACCACATCGCCAATCTCCTGAAAAAGTTCTCTATGGAAAGAGCTAAAGAAGTTATCACTCCAATGTGCAATACCACTCCTCTGCTTTGCCATGACGGGTCTTCTTCTATCGATCCCACGCCATATCGTCAGCTAGTTGGTGCTCTTCAATATATTTCTCTTACTCGGCCTGATGTTTCATTTGGCGTCAATTGTCTCTCCCAACTCAAGCACTTTCCCACAGAAATTCACTGGACGACACTCAAACGTGTTCTTCATTACCTCAAAAGTATGATACATCATATTCTTTACCTTCGTCGACGATCACTTCTAACTCTTCAAGTCTTCAGTGACCTTGACTGGGGTGGAAATCGCGATGACGGTCATTCCACCACTGCCTACATTCTCTATTTATGCTCGAATCCCATATTATTGAAATCAACCCGATAAAAGACTGTTTCTCTCTCCTCTTCCGAAGCTGAATATAAAACCCTTGCAAATACCATGGCCGAAGTATTTTGGATGAAAAATCTCTTATATGGACTCCAGGTAATTATGTGAAAACCTCCCTCTCTATACTGTGATAATACTAGGGCTAGCTCTCTTAGTATGAACCCAGTTTTCCACTTTCGGATGAAGCGCATTGCATTTGACTATCACTTTTTTCGGGAGTGCATTGAAGATGGAACCATTCGTGTACACCACATCAGTACTCATGATCAACTTGCGGATGTCATCACCAAAGCACTTGAACCCACATAATTTCTCATATTTCGATCCAAGATCTGTAAATCCCCGGTTTTCGTATATAATTTTTCCCTATTTTCCAGATTTTTATTCCATTTTTTTTCATTTATATATATATATATATATTAATATATTTATATTATAATTAAATTATTCCTAAACCTAAATTCTAAACCCAAATCCTAACCTACCCGACCCGACACGCCTCCTCTTCTTTTTCTCCCTCGCTCCCTCTCTTTTCCCGCTCGTTTCTTCTCCAACGGCTCCCTGCTCCTCACGCCCACTCCTATGAGACCTGTACCCACGCCGCGACGACCGCGCCCCCTGCCAACGAACTGCCGCGATACCCTCCACCAAATCCCTTCGACTCCAACAGCTCCCCCCTCTCATCATCACCACGAGACTCGCTCCCCCATGTCCTGGCCTGGCCTCACCCACGACTCGACCAAGCATTTCCTCTTATTTTTCCATCTCGCTCTCTCTCCTTCGTCTCTCTCTACCACTCCCTCTCATTCTCCCTCTCTCACTCATCCTCGCCGACAACCCATCGAACTCCTTAAGCTCACCACCACCATGAACCCATCACCACCTCGCCGTCCCCCTCCACCTCCAGCGACCAACTTGAACCCCACCAACTCCTCCATCGACGACGAGCCAGACCTCCTCACCCCCTACACACCCGAACTCCAACATCCCCTCGCTGTCAAGGCCACCGCCAGAGCATTGCCGCTATCGCTTCCTCTAGTCGACGAGCCTCGCCATCAACCCAGCCATGACCAACTCCACCTCGCCGACAAGCCCCTCCTCTCTTCCACAACACCGGACCCCCAAACCCACTGCATCCAAGCCACTACTCACTGCTCCCCATCGCCTCCCGACGCCGCCAACACCTAGCAGAGCCCACTTCCTGAGCATCACCGCCCCCACCCTCGACGGCCACCCGCATCACCAACCTCATGGAGTCGCCGCTATCCGAGCTCGCTGTCGTCGCCGATGCTGACGCCGTGCCACAGCCTCCGAGCTCGCCTCTGCATCGTGCAAAGCCCCGAACTCCTCCCCCGAGCCACTGTGAACCCGCTGACGACCCACTACCCTATGCCCTCCTCCACGCCAGTGCCGAGCCACCCCAAGTCCTCGCCAAAACCGTGCTAATCATGCGTGTGTCGTGTCTTGCTCGTGCGTGTATCGTGTCGTGACGTCTCCGTGCTGGGATCATGCACGTGTCGTGCCGCCGTATCAGTCGTGCCACCTTCGCCAAAGGCAAGAGAAAACCTTTCTCTTGTTTTTCATGCTATTTTAATACCTAGGCTAGATACACATGTTAGATTAATTTGTTATATAGCAGTGTAGATGTGTGTTTTTCGATCGATTACCAAACGCTACCCTAATATTTGATGCGAACTATAATCTAAAACCTATCTTGTTATGGCGGAACCTATGATAGTTAGGCCCTTTATTGATCACGAATACCGTGTAGGAATTTGGGTGCAAAATGTCGTGTTTATAAGCATGTAAAGTCGCCCCCTAAAGGCGACACAAAATCTGAATTTTACCGCGCATGCTACCTTATTAAAATCATTGTAAATTAAATACAGTTTGGAACGTAATGTTCTATGGCTCATATCGAAGAATACTTGATAACCTAAAACTATACATAGTTTATTTCTCGACAATTTTAGATTATTGTAACGATACTTGGTTGCGAACGTGGCATTGGACTGCAGTCCGGGACAGCATTTCGATTTGGATACCATACTTGACTACATGTACATCCTTGCTTTAAACTGAAAATGCATGGATCCCCATATGTTCGCGTAGATAATTTAGTTAGCTAACACATGAATCTGGTCCCGTGCAGTTTCACCATCGTTTGATATTTAATTTGTATTTTTGAGTACCGATGTGTTCTGCAGTTTCTGCAGTAGCATTTCTTACCCCTTCATATTAAACAGGACATAACTCCTAATACAGAAAGGCTACTGATAATACGTTTGATGCGTTGGAAACCTAACAGGTAGAAATAGATTTTATTCAGCTGGGGAAACACCTGAAACTGAACACAATCGTTAGTAAACTGCGCACGAAGTTGAACTTCCAGTTCTGAAACTGGAATTTCAGCAACCGATCGCTAATTTAAAATGATGATAATTCCATAACCTAAATTCCGATTGATATGAAACTAATTTTACTGCTTAGATAATCAATTGTGCTTCGAACGCATTTTCAATTACTTTGGTCGATTCTATACGTGTGAATTATGGTAAATTTTGCAAGTTGTATGGCTATGGGTATTATAATTTAGTGAATACATGCTCAGTGCATTTCTGCCTATTATATGTTTGTTGTATACCTTCTGTGTAGTGATAGTTGCATTGAGACCTAGCGACTATTGTGCATTATAGATATAAGTGTTAGTGATTGGGTTGTGGTAAATACGAAAGTGATATTGAGAAGTGGAAACGTGATTGAAAGTGAAAGTGATACGAATTTGTTCACAACCCATCGAATAGCTAAATTCATACTATAACCTGGGGAATGAGGAA